>JAODUP010000758.1:115000-242522 GCA_025642065.1 Paralvinella palmiformis | reverse complement strand
ATACTGCACTTGTTTACTGCCGATATTTTTGCGACAGTTTGTCACTGATTTTATATGAATTAACACAAAAACTCGCGTATGGTCCTGTTGAAATATTAAATGTGTAAAAACATAAGAGTTAAAAGAAAATTTCAACATGTAATTCGAGTTTACATACTCAACCACCCACTTAAACCTAAATTGCATCTATATAGACTAATTCAATTAATATAGAACTATTATATAGATAAAAATTCTAAATATCCCTCTGGTAACAAAATAATATTTTCATTCTTATCTTTGACACAGGTTTTGTGAACATATCTGCAACATTATTGTTTGTTGGTACATATTTTAACTCTTACACCACTTTGTACCTGAGATCTTACAAAATGGTATTTGATGTCTATGTGTTTAGACCTTTGATGATGTACAGGATTTTTGGCTTACGCAATAGCACCTTGATTATCTGCATACAAATACACATTTTAGTTCATAACCTTGCATATCTGATAATAATTGTTTCATGAATGCTGCTTCATGAAAAGCAACTGCTAGTGCTATGTATTCAATTTCACATGGAAACAATGCAATTGTCTGTTAATTGTTTCCGACTTTTCCAAGAAATCATTGAATTTTAAAATAATTTAGTTAATCCATTGAAACCCATGCTAAAACATCTCCTACAAGTCAGCACGAATAACTAAGGCTTAGCTCTGTCATTCATCTGGAAAGATCGGTCAACTCAATCATTGAGTTATATCCTGATAAATATTGTGTTAAATCGTTTGGAAACACACAATCATTCATCTGAAATAATAGTCTCAGACTCCGTGTAATATGAAATAAATTACCGAAAGATTTCCAGTATTTATCATTAGTGAAAAGTTGTCATGCCCTGTTGGGCGCCATAGCTGTTTCTAACCCGAGACCGCAGTTGGTAACTGATGCAACGCATTTCGTCTGGATCGGTCTATTGAAATCGAGATTTTGCATAGTCTATCTGTCAAAATATAATTTATGACCACATTCAATAGGAGCAAAGGAAAATAGATATATTAAGCTTTGTAAAATAAAAATAAACAGTATATACCATTCTCCTGTGTCCTAACATATCCCAAGAAAATACGCCAATTTTGGCTTTCCACTACAGGTTTATTCTGAACACGTGGTACCTGTGGTCTATCTAAACAACGCCCTATTGACCACATTGAACAACGGCAATAAATGGGAAATAACCAATACATATCAACCCCAAAGTGTGGAGACAAGGCATCAGCACTTTTATTCAATTCAACATTGGTCATTTGAATATCAACCTAACCTAATAACTCTAAAGAAGAGCGTGTTATGCTGTCATACAAGGTAGCTAATCTGAATAGTACATTAGTATAAACAAATTATCTTGTGATATCTCTATTAGCAGTGCTTTAATAGTTTCATAGTCAGCTTCAAGTATATGACACAACTTCCCAGCAGGCACCAGACGTTGGATCAACATTGGATCAACGTTCTCCTTGGACGTGTGATCAATGTTATGAAAATGGTTGGATTTGAAAATTGAATCAAGGTAACATTTGCAACACTGGATCAATGTTAGGATTTCAATGTTGGATCAACGTAATATTTACAACATTGGATCAACGTTAGAATTTCAATGTTGGATCAACATAATATTTGCAACATTGGATCAACATTAGGATTTCAACGTTGGACCAAGGTTATGAAATTGGTGGGATTTGAAAATTGGATTAATTATATAATATCCCTATTTATATACATAATCACACAGGAAACACAGTAATATATATATATATATATATATATATATATATATATATATATATATATATATATATATTATATATACAACAAATAGAATTGATATTGTTACTATACAATTGGAATGTAAAGGACTGGTGCAGTAAAGGACAGGTTTCATTACACACACACACACACACACACACACACTATGGTTAAATCAGCTGCACAATATGATGCACCCATGGTAATTAAAAACCGGTGCATTAAGAGTCATACTTGTTCAAAATACAAAATAAATTGAATATCTAGAACATGACAAGATACAGGTATACCAATTCTATTTTGTACAATACATCATACGGTAGTCTAATTGTCTGATTCCTGATCATTCGTATCACCACTGTTGTTATTAGAATCCTGTGTATTGCTGTCATCTCTACCATCCACATGACAAGATGAGTCAGTATCACCTCTCTTATGTACACTAGGAGCAACGCTAGCACCTATTAGCACATTGGCTTCATCCTTATCACTGCTATTAGCTTCAGCAAGAGTCAGTACTTCAACTTGATGCTTTCTCCATCTTTTCAAGTAGGCCACGCAGTAATATTCTGTTTGAACCTAGGAATACATGTACCAATATGAACATATTTAACTTTGTACATACGTGTCAATGGGTGGGGAGGCATTCGTACTGTAAAACCATTACCTATTTTCTGCCTTTTATTTTGCTACTTTCACATAGGCGACCAACAGCAAAATTTAATGGCAGCGAATAGGTATTTGATGAACTTATGGAACACGGAAAACTCACGAAAATAAATTGCTGCAAATATGCAATGAAGGGACAGGGATACTTTTTTCGTGTCAGCGAGTTTTAATCATGCAGCTTAATTTTACCTAGTAACCAACTTTTTAAGTCATCTACAATAACATTTTGGTTCATATGAACCAATTCTGAGATGTAAGAATGTTTTAATTTATGTACCCTTCCCCACTCTCCCCACAAATATTATTTTCCGAGAAATGAAAATGAGTGTAAATAGGAGGTATTGAACGTTTCAGCCTTTTTCATGAAAAATCCCCCGACCCCATAGAGACTGAAAATAGCGTGAACGTTGTAAAAATGTTTCCATGATCAACAAAACTAATATGAAAATAAGTTATATCTGAGATGTGAAAATTTCTCATTCACTAAACATATGGGATTTCTATTTTCTGGTCCAACCCTTCACTGGAAGTTAAATGGTAGCTTCCTAACATTAACTTATCAATTACAGTACCTAGCGACGCGTAGACATGCATGCTAAGTGATTGAAGTCCGACAACTCGATCGATCAATATTCAACAAAAGAAATCATATTTTAAGAAACTATACGCAGCGTCATGTTTCATGACAATTCATATTACTAAATACACAAGTTTGGTACAACTTATTTACATACCCACCGGGGAAAAAGTGTCCTAGAATTTCTATATTTTCGAAAGCATGGCCGCGCTGTGTTCAAATGACCCCGGGATGGCGTGACGTTAGAACCCAGGGATTGTGGGATATATCTAGCTAGGCCGATATAGCTTGAGAACTGTGGCCAGAGAGTTGTGGCTTGGTTTAGGTGTGTAATCATCACCTGATCACAATTTATTTAAACAAATGTATATCAATTAGCCCAGCTACACTGGATATGCATTGCGTTCACGTGGTGCAACGTCGCCACGTAATATCTACCTATTCCCAACATTGATACAACATCGGGTGCCTGCTAGGTTATGAATAGATCCGCATAAAACAGTTGTCTTCACATAAACAACTCGAACAAGACATTTCTTGTCAGTCACCGTTTCAACAATTCGACCAAGGGACCAGGAATTACTGGGAGAGTTATCCACTAGAAGTACTATATCGCCAACAGAAACATTAGCCTTTGGATACTATATTTTAAACAAATTACATGACACGAGACGTTGACTTTCCACAGCTTTAGCCGGAAGTGGTTTTATTAGGTCAACAGAATCGGGTCATACATGAAATGTCTTCACGAAAAAATGAAACACACGAGTTATTGTTACAACATGGTGGAGTTCCCTTTATTGTTCTCTCACGTGATCTCGCGATACAAAAACGACAATTATAACCGTGCGATGGCAGCACCTAACGATCACATTTGTATAATACATATCTCCCCATTATAACGAGCTATATTTATTTAAATGGAAAATTACCACAAGAAGCAACTTGTGTTTTAACTTTACCCACAGTATATATGCATACAGCTGATTCAAAAATCGTTATCTGCTTAATATGTATACTCGACACGAATAAATGTAATGTTATTGCAAATTTGACAAATACAATGATTGTTATTAAGATGTTAACAAAAACACAATTTTGGGACTCTTAAGTTAGGAATCTTCACAATGGGTCAATTGTTATAAAAAAATACAAAACTTGATTGATTGTCAAACATGATTGTCAAACATGGAATTTTCTGAACATTTTACCGATCAAGTCTCTGGGGTGGCTTAGAGACTATATCACTCCTGGTAACAGTAGTATCTGTGGAAACCTCAGTGTCAACGTGTACCCCTGGCTTATAGACACCATGATCATTGTTTACAACACCAGGCATAGCCTAAACATTTTCAGGTACTTCATTACCCACAGACTGATTAATTATAGAAGATAATTGCTCTTTTATTACAAATAAATGTCTGCGATTACTCCTGTATACACGTTCATTACTACTAGTACTTTGTACAATAACACTTCTCGGTGTAGGACACCAGTTCAATGCAGTAGCTTTCTCCCTTTTACTATTAGGATTTTTGAACCTAACATGGTCACCAAAATTTACAGGGGAAGCTCCCTGTTGGCCCTATCATCAAAATACTGCTTTTTGCAGCCTGTCTGCCGTTAAGCTTGTCTTTGATTGGCGGTACAACGTGTGGTTTCAAAATGGTCGCTGTTAATCGACAGTTAAGCACATCGGTGCCATCAAGTGGCGTGTTCCGGAATTCTAGAAGTGATATAAAAAAATCACTACCTGAAAGGTGAGCCTTTTCCATGAGGCCTTTTATTGTCTGCGCAGTCTTTTAAACTTGACCTTTAGATTGCACAAACCCAGGACTACAGGGTACATGGCTGATTTCCCAGAATCTCACGAACTTTGCGAATTCTGCGCTCGAAAAAGGCGGTCCGTTATCGGAAATTAACTGTTATGGAATACCAAAACGAGCGAATACTGATTTCATAGCAATTATGACAGTATGTGCTTTGAGATTACTCAGTCATATCACCTGTGGGAATTTTGAGTAATAATCTACAAGTACGAGGTATTCCTGCCCCTTGTAATGGCATATATCCGCTCCTATTTTAGCCCACGGGCGATGAGGCATTTCATGAGGTATTAGCGGTTCGGAAGCATTGGCATTGCTATATTCTACACAAGTGGGACACCGACCTTGTCTTCAATCGCGGCACTCATACCAATCCAGAACATGATCTCGAATGCTCGGCGCTTCGATTTAATAATACCTTGGTGGCTATCATGGGTGCGTGATAACATCTCGCCTTGCATGGCTTTCAGGACAATAAGTTGGTTACCTATAAACAACAGTCCATCGCAAAAAAAATCGTCCTGAAATGTGAAATATGGTTTTACCTCATCTGGTAGATTGCCTTTGACCGCAGGACATCCAGGTAGGATTACATGCAACAATTTCTGTAAAATCGGATCATTACCGGTTGCATTGCGGAACTCATTTAGCTTCTGCTTTGAGGGAGGAAACTGACTTATAATGAGATTCACATCAACATCACCAAACTCTGGTTCAATGGGCGTATTGCTCACTGCGGCACGACTCAACACATCGGCAACATACAATCCTTTACCAGGTACCCAGGTAATGTCAAGGTCGTACCATAGAAGTTTGATACGCATGCGCTGTAATCTCGGGCTCAATTTGTGTATTGGCTTAGGAATAATTTCAACAAATGGCTTGTGATCAGTCACAATGGTCACCTTTTGACCATAACTATAATCATGGAATCTAGTGCATCCAAACAAAATGGCGATAATTTCTCGCTCAATTGTTGCGCAATTCCACTATGCCTTATTAAGGCATCTAGACGCAAAGGCAACTGGTTTATTTTCTTGCTGGATAACGGCTCCCAAACCGTGTATTGACGCATCCGTCGCTAAAGTTACGGTAACTTGGCATAATAAAACTTGAGTACAGGCGTTTTTGTCAGGAACTGTTTTATTTTTTTAGCAGCTCTAGCATGTCTTTCCTCCCACGACCATGCTACTCCTTTTCAGTTAACTTTCTAAGGGGGGCAATGAGTTTAGACAAGTTGGGGACAAATTTACCCAAGGACGTCACCATACCTAGAAATGTTTGCAGCGCAGCTTTATTGTTCGGATCTGGCATGTCAGTAATAGCCTTGATACGCTCTGGGCTAGGTTCCACACCCTCATAAGTGAGGACATGACCCACATAAGATACTCGATTGGTATTGAACCGGCTTTTCTTTTCATTAAGTTTGAGATCGGTGTCTCGAACATGGTCAAAAAAGTTCTCAAGTCGAACATCATGCTCTTCAGCATTACGGCCCCAAATCACAAAACCATCTATGAGTATCTTAACTCCATTCAAATGACAAAATTCTTCCTCCATCGCCCTCTGCCAAATCTCTCTGGCAGACGATATCCCGAATGACATGCGCAAATATCAGTATCTCCCTAACGGAGTATTGTATGTAGTAAGGTAAGAACTGTGGTCAGATAATTGAATTTGCCAATACTAAACTGAAAATCTTGGCCTGAGGCATAGGTGCTGCTATGCCCTCCAGTGGCGGCATCGGGTAAAGCTCGCGCAATATCGCTTGGTTGAGATTTGGGGATCTAAACATACGCGCGTCTTGCCAGGTTTATGTACGATAGTCACGGAACTCGCCCAATCTGTGGGTTCTGTAATTTTACAGTGGACCCGTAATCTGGTCTCTGATTTTATGCGGCACTTTCACGTTTAAACGAAATATCACATATATGATTGCGCAATACGCCGGGACCATCAAACAGACCATCAGCTTTAGCATTGGATACGATTTCGTTACAGTGCAGTTAGACAAGGAGGGCAAACCGGGAGCTTCCGTGTGAACAGACTGTATACCTAATGACTGGTGTCTCCGCACATTATTCGTCACCCTCTAAACTAAACCAAGGTGGATACAAGCATCTCTGCCTAAAATGGCACTACCATCTTTTACGACCATGAACCTCACCAAGTTATTTTTACCATTCACTTTGACATAGCCAGAATATGATTTAAGTTTAGTTACAGTTGGTTTAAGAACAACACTCTTTGGCAATGACATAAATATATGTTCCGGAATAACACTGGTCTGTGCACCGGTATCAAGTTTAAAGTCAACCATGACATTTTCAACATATACTGTTTCAGTCCATTGTGAATCATCTGTTACACTGTTTGTAATGCTGCCAATAAACGGTCTCGTCGTCATCCTGTATCTGGAGTTCCTGTACTGGCCGTGAGCGTTTATACTTGGGACATCGTTTAGACTTGGCGAAATGTCCCTTCCCCTGACATACTCTGCACTTCTCCTCACGGGCTGAACATTTCCCATGTAGATGTCTGTACGTGCAGAAATCAGAGCTTGCCTTTGTCCGGGCTTGGCTTGTTGCTACTACCTGATGGGGGCCTCCCACGTAGTCTGAATATTGCCCTTTGTGAAGCAGCGTGTTGTTTGGACCTTGGCTGTTTATTGTTAGTGACTGTGTGTACATCCTGTACACTGGGCAGAGCGAGTGTGGCAGTCAGCGACTTCCAACTGGTTTGCACTCATTTCACTTACTTGACATGTCCTGACAGCTTTTACCATCTTATTTCTGCCGCACAAACGCAAGAATGGAGTTACAGCCAAATGTGGCCATGGCATCTAACCTGTACGCTTGCATCTGTTCTTCAGCCTTTATCAACACGTTTAGAAACACTTTTAGCAATACAGATTCTGTTTCAGACAATTTCAACTCAAGAATCTTCCGTTTTGCAACCCAGGATTTCAAGCATCGTTTAGCTACCATAATCCAGGCTACAGTCTTCTTCATCTTTAACCAGCTAGAAAAGTAAGACATAGGACCTACTTGTGGCTCTACTGATGTGTTGACTCTGACCTTCACCTTAGGATCGTCACTTGGAATAGATATTGCTGCTGGATGTATTGGCCATTCTGACATTGGATTCCATAAGAAGTCTGATAGGAGAGTGTCAACGTTTAAGCCTTTGTAAACCTATTTGCTACAAATGTCTGAAAACATAAAGATTCATTCCATATGTATCGCAATACTGGCATGCTGTCTATCCAGTAAAAGACAGCCTTGACATCAGAATTCAACTGCTTCAAAATCATATGATGCATTCGAACAGCCAAGGTTTTTGCTGATAGTTCCAGTCTAGGTATTGTCATCTTCTTCAAAGGAGCATCTCTTGATCAATTCACCAACAATATACAATGGATCTGATTACCAACATTTAAAAGGTGTACGTATGAAGCCACACGGTATCCAGGTTCTTGATGCATCAGAAAAGTGATGTGTTTGGTAGGTAAATATCTCATCAAAATCAGCTAGCTTAATACATCTA
This sequence comes from Paralvinella palmiformis, assembly GCA_025642065.1. Lineage (NCBI taxonomy): Eukaryota > Metazoa > Annelida > Polychaeta > Terebellida > Alvinellidae > Paralvinella > Paralvinella palmiformis. The sequence continues at coordinate 234,119 of JAODUP010000758.1, read as the reverse complement.
GAAATTGTTAATTTATCCAACCACTCCAGTTAGGACAACCAATTTTGCCACCTCACTAAGTCACCACCTTCTAGTGGTACATTCCATGGAATAAGTTGCTTGCATAAATTTTGCAGGAATTTCTTTGCCCTCATTGTGAAAGGCGAAACTAAGCTTAAGCGATCAAAAATCGAACTAACAATGGACAATAATCTACGTCTGGATGGTGTTACACCTTGACAAGCAATTCTAAACGCAAACTGGTCAGATTCTATGCACCATTTGACATATAATACACGTCCATCAGGAAGATAATCTTTTATCAGATCTAATGCTTTGGCTCCTTCTTCCGCTGGTACAGATTGAATAACACCTCTACCATTGCCGATCCACTTAGTTAACTTAAAGCCACATTTACAACATAACTCTGAGACTGGAACGGTTTGTTCTTTGTTGGATATGGATTTCAAGAAATCATAAACATAGAAACTTTTAAATATCATTTTACAAACCTCTGGATCAAATAAGTGATTGTTGTCCTCAGCTGTACGTCTCAAAGCTACATTAACACAAAACACATTAGCACTAAACGAGTGAACCAGGATTCGCTAAACTAAGGGTTCGGGATTTAAATCACCAGGTGACCACCATATAAACCTCAAACAATCAATGTCTTGCCTACTACCTCTAACCTGTTAGAACACAGACTTTATATCTGACTTCAATGTTATATTCTCTAAACGAAACTTCATCAGCACACCAATCAAAGGACTAGTCATATCAGGGCCGTGTAACAACACATTCTTCAAAGACACACCTTGAAACAAAGCTGGGCAATCAAATACAACTCTATTTTGTCACGCATATTGGGATGGTATACACCGTGATGTGGAATATACCACACTTAGCCATCATTACGTTGTAGACCACCCTCTGACACAACTCAGCATAACCTTTGCTAATGATCTTTTCCATGAATTATGTGTAGTCTGTCCGAAACTGTGGATTCTTCCGGAGTTTCCGTTGTAAGCTAGTTAATCTATGTAAGCTTGCATCTTATTATTTGGTAGTTTTACATCATCAATCCAAAACTGAAGAGGCATTTCATAGTATCCAATTACTAGTCTTACAGAACTATCCATCTTCTTCAAGAAACGTTGTTCTTCAACTGAATATTCTTTCTTTTCATCAGTGAGTTTTTCCGGAAAGTCAAGATTTACTGACTTCTGATCAATCTGGCTGAGCTGTTGTAGTTCTTCTGCTTCAAGAATAGCCATTACCTCTGCTCTATTCACACTAATGCCACTTGAAGGATTCTTTCTAATAACATTCCAGACAATCTATCCTAGAATAGGCCTATCGTCTTATGGACTACTAAGAATGCTAGTTCTCAACTCTAATGGTGTCCAAGCACCTATCACTAAACGAATATCTGAATTAATACAAATAAGAACTATCCGTTCAAGATGTTCCCAAATGAGCAATATCTTCATTCCTAGGAATATCATGATAGGTAACTGGCATGTTATCCTTAGTGTACAATAGAGGGAGTTATATAAGGGCTCCACCATTTTGCTTACCAACTTCTAAGCCCTTAACTTTTCGAGTAACAAGCTTGTGCGACATACCCATAGTATCCACATTGACTGTCATCTTCTTTACAGATACACCAAGCTTACAAGCAATCTCTTCTGGGCAAAACGACGTATTAAACACAAGATCCATAAATGCATACGTAGAAATGACACCCACCCCATTCTTGGATATTACTTGTACAGAGATGATGGTTATAGTATATCTTCCTTCACCGGTCCACATGTGACATGCTGGCCTTTCATCTATGGAATTATAGGATACAGTTCCACCAATACTGTATCCACTATTTGAACCAAAGATCTATCTATATGTAGTATTGTAGGATGACCCTTTTGACATTTGGAACACTGATTTCCTCTGACATTTTACTCTGGTATGACAGAATCATAAGCACCCAAAACAGAGGGCTTCGTTCTTTAAAAATGAAATCCTGTCCCAAATGAATACATGAGAAACTCTCACAACTATTCAGTGTATGTTTCTGGTCTTCACAATCAGCACATGGAACCTCTGTGGCGACTGAGTTATTAACACCTTCACCATGTGAACTGTTACTAGAACATGCTAACATCTTTGAAGAGATCACTTGCTTTATTAAGACTCTTTTGAGAATCATCCATATGTACACTGCTAGCAAAACTACCCTTTCCTGTCCTGGAACATTGAGTTACCACATGATCTTTATGTTCTGGGGCCAAAGGGTCTTTACCAAAGATTGGGTAATTTATCTTCTTTGCTTCTGTCTTCACAAAATCAACTAGCTGATCAAACCTTACTATTGATCCGCTATGCTTGGTCCTCTGGACCATGGAGCGCCACCTGTCATATAGATGGACTGGCAACTTACTAACTAACTTACGGAAGTTTTCTCGAGTACCTGTATCGCTTCAAGGATTTGGGCTGCATTTCAGCATTCCTATTAGAACAATGCAAATTCGTCTAATGCCTTTACGTTGCCAGCTTTAATAACTGGCCAATTAAGTGCTTTCTTCACATAGGCATTAACAACGATTTCTATATCACCATAGCGATCTTACAAATCATTTTCTTCACTCTTGTGCGCTGTGTATTTGATTCCCATATTTTGTGTTACAATAAATTTCTACTTTTAATTCAATTACTTTTAGAAAGTAGTTTCACTTTTAACTCAAGCAGATCTTTACAAGTTTACCTTTATTTCCACTGATGTAGTTTTGAAGAGGCTTACTTTTAATTCTATTCAAGTACAAAATAGAAGTAGTTCAGTCACCCCTGCGGGCATACGATGTAATCCTTACAGATTATTATGATTTTGATGGGACAAATATTTAGCCATCTCCATGGGATACAGTAAAACTCGGATATATCAAACTCGCTTAGAACGAAATACCTGCTTATTATTGAAGTATGTTGTTGGTCCCGCTAAACTCCCATTTACTTCTATAGTAAACAGATTCGTTTATATCGAATCCCCGTGGCATCATAAGCATTTTAATTTACTATGCATATATCGAATTGTCATAAGCCAATTAGAAAATGTCAGTTTCACTGATGGATTTTCGAATCTCCGTGGCATCAAGAAAAACCTAATTAATGACGCGTACATGTACATGTATATTGAATTGTTATGAACCAATTAGAAAATATCAGCTTCACCAATAGATTTCAAAAAAGAAGCACCCATTGTTTATTAGTCTTTGTACTAAGTGATGATTGCATTGCTGAGGTGTTCAAACAAAATATGACGCCTGCCACCCATGTGTTAATTGCAATTTATTTGAAACAAACGATGTGCTAAAACATCGAAATGGTGTATAAATAGAGGTGAAATATGATCATTAATCAGTTATCTGTACACTGCCAACCAAACGCAAGAACGTCAGTATTGAGACAAAGATTGAAGCTCTACAGGAAGTAAACAAACGTGTCAAATCCAAGGCAATGATAGCGAAGGAGTATGATGTCACTGCGAGTACATTATCAACATGGATAAAAACAGGACTCTATTCTAAAAACCAAAACTAGTGCTAGGAGAAAGCCGCAGATAAACTGCCTCTACTGGTAATAGGCAAGAGCGCTAAGCCATGCTGCTTTAAAGGTGTAAAAACTGTCCCCTCCCTTACAAAGCCAACCAAACAGCACGGATGACGTCTCCTCTCTTTACAGAGTGGCTGCTAGAGCAAGATGGACGATTTTCCGCACAGAAAAGAAAGGTTGCGTTGCCCCGCTCACCCACATGTTTAAGGTATAAAATCAATCAAGCTAGTATTTCTCCCGCCCAATACAACCACCATTACCCAGCCAATGGAACAGGGAGTAATCGCAAATCTTAAGCATTACTACAAGTCTTACACACTAAAACAACTGATCCGCGCCATAGACAATGACCAAAGGACACAGATCAGTGTGCTGCAAGCTATGCGCGCCATCCGTGAGTCCTGGAACAAAGTCATGCAAGCAACAACTGCTTTCGCCATTGTGGATTTCAGATGATTGGACGCGCCCCCCCCCCCTTGACGATGTTCCATTGGCCACATTGGTTGACAGGCTTCGCAAAACAGGCCTTGACTTTTTTATGTAAATGTTGAGTCAATACTGTTGTATTTCATAATCACATGTACACGTAGATAATAGAATTTTAGAGCGAGTAATAAATTGATATGTTACATGTACGTATATTGTTATTGACTTATTCTGACTATATTATCATTTCATTAATTATTTGATAAATGTTATTACTAACTACGTGTATATCGAAGTATTTCCGTAGGTCCCCTGGAAATTGGATATATGCGAGTTTTACTGTATTTTAAGATTGCACTGAATCATACAGCGTTTGACTGCGACGAGATTCTTACAATGCGTTCTCGCGAACTGTTGTTAGTTCCAGCCATGCTTCATGAGGCGAAGCATGCTACCACCGTTTATAACAAGAGCATGTGTGAGAAAATAAATGATCTATGTTGGAATAAGTTATATTAACTTGTTTTATTATTTTATTTTGTTTGTTATTTATGGGCATGTTAAACACCCAAATTGTGTTTTTACAATGGTGTTGACAATTTGTAAGGATTGTCTTTGAGATCGCACGGAAATTGTTTTTAGTCGTGACCTTAAACGATATAGATATGAGTAGTCCCAGGTGTCCACCACCGATTGAGAGATGGAACCCTTCAAATATTAAATGTCACAATGATGGTCTGTATGGACCATCAAACCAGAGAGAACCTGACTCCGAACTTCGTTAATGGTGCACTTTGAAAAACAGATAGAGGAACGTGGAAAATATACAAAGAAACTCTTCAGATTACCTAAGAACTGGATGGCAAATAACTCGAATATAAGATCAAAAGAGATTCTTCAAATTAACTATGGGTTATTCCAGTTATAACTATATGGGGGGTCAGGGAATCATTTTATTGGAGTCAGGATAATAGAAACATTATGGCTGGTGGGTAGACTAGAAAAATATTAATTATTGTTGGTCAGTTTGGTACAAATATATGTATGGTGGTGGGTGGGTGTCAGGAAATTGAACACCGTGTATATTTTATGTAGAATCATGAAGAAATGAATATCACCGAGACAATCTAACAGTTTAAACACCGAAAAACATCGTTTTAATTTATCAATATCATCGTCAAACGGTAGTGAAATCTGACCTAGACATATGTGCAACAAACGTTTGTGGTATGTTATGACCATGGAATGGATTGATAAAATCTATGAAATAATTTTGGTATCATTTGAGGACACTCCTTTAATTAAGTATACACTGGTGGAATGAATGTAGACTTTTATGTAACTTCATAATAATTTTAGATCTCGGGATTACCTGCATCTACGTGATGAATTATTATTGTGTAAACGCTATTTTATTGTTTTGTTGTCCATAGTGAAGCCTTTTGTTAAAAGATCTATTGTTCTCCAAGTTAATTTTATTCCTCAAACATCTCTGAATATAATGGCATCAAGAACACAGTGTTTTGCATAGTCAGACTTTTAACCTGAGGCCACATAGTCCACTTGGATGCTGCGTACTATCATAATTTATCCACTGCACACTATTATGCCCAATGCCGAAATAGAAAATTCACCCAGGGGACAATATATCCTTATACTTCAGTTTGTAGGCATACAACAAATCACTAACTAAAACACAATCTAGAATGAATGTTTTCACAATTGCACACTTCTCGAAAGCCAACAGATCATGCACATAAAATATATTTATTAGCAAAAATGCATAAAGTAACTAACTTTGTACATGGCATACAAAATGTGATTACTTGATAAAACGGGAGCATTGCATATACTGATGCCATATTTACCCGAGTTTTGTATTAGTGTGAGCTAAATTTTAAATTATAGGTGGTTGGGTGTGATAAAAAATAAAAAATTTGGATGGTGGATTTTGGAAAATATTTAATTGTGGGTGTTGGGGGATAAACAAAAGTGCCTCATGCCACCCCCATACAATTATTTATGGAATAGCCCTAAGAATTTAATGGGAAATAATTCAAATATAAATCTTCAACATTTGATTTCTGCTGAACTCTTGGCGGCAAGTTCAGCAACAAGGAAAACAACAACCATCACGGACTAATATCATTTCTGATTTCCCCAAAAATACCTCCAATATATCTATGGATGAAGATATTATGCTTAATTGAAAAATGGTCGAAATGTTTCAATCAGCTTCTGAAGTTGAAGTCAAGAAGATAATCATGAAGTTTCCGTATAAGTCATGTGACTCGGATACACAGGTCATTTGGCTTTTGAAGAAATCTGCGAATCAACTTATGCGACTGATAACAGTCATTATAAATAGGTCAATGGATGAGTCAGTGATGCCGTTATGTTTTAAACGAACCAACATAATCCCGCTACTTAAGAGATATGGGTTGGATAAGGAAGAGATGAAGAATTATAGTCCTATTTCTAACCTTCGTTTCATCTGCAAACTTTTTGAAAAGATAACAACATGGCATATAGAAGAATACTCAATGGCAGTTATCAATCTGGTTATCGTGGAGGTCATTCAACATAAACCGCTCTCTTGAAAGAACACAGTGACATTGCTGGGGCTCTTCACGAAGGATCCATGACAGCATTAATTGTGCTCGATTAAGCTTTTGATGTAATTGTAAATCGGCAAATGATGTCGACCTATTAAGTTGGCGAATTTCATAATGTCGATAAGATGGCGGCGTTTTAATTGGGCGAATTTTTGGTTTGACAAGATTTAGGACAAAATAGTTGCTGTATGTATACCAAACCAGCTGGTGAAATTATTATATGGTGAAATATTAAATATCATTGTTGTGCCGATGATACACAAGTATGCATGACTCTAAAGTCATGTGATAAATGGGATGAATTGATTTCCTAGTTGTACATAATCATTGCAGAGTGTTTAAACCGGTCTCACTCGCTGAAGTTGCTAAACTGATTTTATCATCCCCTAATAAGTCCTGTGAACTTGATGTTATTCCTACATTTCTTTTAAAGCCTGTCTTCACGCACTAATTAATCCAATTATCAAGACAATAAATATATCACTAAACTCTCGACTGTTTCCTTCTGATTTTAAACATTTCCATATAAACCCCCTTCTTAAGAAACCATCTTTACCAGCCAATGATCTAAACAGTTATAGACCTATTTCTATTTCTTTCATATCTAAAGTATTAGAAAATCCAGTCTTTTGAATGTTCACCTAAACTGTAATCACTTGTCTAGTGGGTTTTTTTTCTATCTGCTTACAAACAATTTCACTCTACAGAAACCGTTCTACCAAAAGTTCACAACGACATATCACAAAACATAGACACAGGAAATGTCATATCAGTCAAACACTTTTAGCTTTATTTGTAGCTTTTGATACCATCGACTATTCCGTTCATCTTGATCGTCTCTCTGTTTGTTATGACATATTGGATACAGCACTCACTTAGATCTGCTCATTCTTAACAATCAGGTCTGTCTCAATCAATACAAATAAAGCAACTTTAGCTGAGGCAGTTTCCACGTTTTGCGGCGTTCTCAAAAGCTTTGATTTTGGACCACTGCTATTTACTTTGTATACTACACCACTAAGCTACCTTATTCACAGCCATAAATTAGACTATCGTTTATATGCAGATGACACCCAGTTGTACATATCTTTATATACAGAAGCAGATACTTCTTTCTCCTATACAGCTAGGTGTAAAACAATAGACTTAGGCTCAATGCCAACAAAACAGATTTAATTATTATAGGTACATCCAGACAACACAGCAAACTTACTCGTTTCTTCCCTAAGCCAATCCTTAATCATAGCAGCACGCCGATACATACTTCATGTAATAATTGTGTTACATTCGATAATTCTACTATATTCATGACCTTGACTGTATTTGCCCCTATATTTCTCTTTCAGTCAGCAAAACCATTACTACAGGCTTGATTGCAAGTAGGCAGGTTTGGGTTTATGACAGTCGTAAACCTGTTTATGACATAACAATGTCATAAACCGGTCATAAACCTGTCGTAAATACCTTTATGGCGTCATATGCCATCGTAAACTGCCATAAACTGCATAAACCTATATTTTCTGCTTTTAACGTTTCATCTTCCAAATCACGAAGTCCTCAGACCATCCTGTGACAAAATACCAGCTTGGCTGTTTTCTCGTTTGCGAGGCAATTCCGTATCTTAGTGTGGATCCTGCCAAAGCTTGAAACATCCTCTTTGTGGATGCTGAAGAAGCATGAGCTGACAATAACTGAAGTGCCAGTTCTAAAAAGCCATGTGGCACACCACATTTCTCTACTACCTTCCACCATGTAGTTGGATTCATGCTGATGGAAGGATCGAGAAAGAAATATGGTGGAAATGGAGGGGCCTCAGCCTGATTGCTAATCAGCATGGCCACGAAGCCTGGGGTCCTTAGAGATTATATATTCACAGATATCCTCCACCTACTTCTGTGTGAGGTGCTCACCCTAGTAGCGTGGATGCAATTTGTATGCAATTAAATGCTTTATAGTGAAGGCCTGCTTACAGCGTTTCTTCACGACATCACAGTGTGTTTCAAATAATGGGTCTTGTTGTAGAGTTAGCCACTTGTGGCACGAATCTACAATTGAGTGGCTATCACTCTGGACCTTGTCGAGAACAACAGCAATTGGGTTGTGTGGCAAGGTCTCGGGCATTACGATAAATGTTAATGTTCTGAATCTTCCTGGCAATCTGTTTATCAAAATCATTCTCATCCTTGTGAACAATATTTATGTAGCTACTCCTATTCTTGATAAATGTGTCCATGCATGTTAGTTGAATCTTCCACCTGGTGTCAGTGGAAAGCTATGGCTTGACAGTATCAGGAAAGTCTGTTAGCCAGGCGTTAGGTTTGTGATGATTCCGGAAAAAATACTTCTGGATCTCAATGACATGCTTCATTACAAATGATAGTGTGATATCCTGACCTAAGAGCTGAACAGCCATATCATTAATAGATTTATAAGTTATTAACAGAATCTTAAAATGGATACGCTGTCTAACAGGTAGCCAATGTAGTTTTTGAAGAATTGGGGTGATATGATCATATTTTCTAGTATTTGTTACAATGCGAGCTGCACTATTCTGAATTCGCTGAAGGCGATTAATGTTATAATCAGATATGCCATATAACAGGGAGTTACAATAGTCTATACGAGATGTAACAAAGGCATGAACTACAGTTACAAGTGATTCTTGTGTCAAGAATGTTTTTAAACAGTGGATGTTCTTAAGATGGTAGTAGGCAGCTCGGTATACTGATGTGACATGTTCATGCATGTTAATACATTGGTCAAAAATAACCCCATCTGTAATGCTGGTGTCTTTAGGGATTTAACACAATGTGGTGATGCCAAATATAAAATATTTGTTTTATTATCATTAAGTTTTAGAAGATTTTGAGTCATCCATAGCCGAATATCGGCAATACAATGTTCTAAATTCTTCAAGGAAGAGGAGAAATTTAACTCATTGTCAGGATCCAGTGATATATACAGCTGTGTGTCATCAGCATACAAGTGATATTTAACCCCATATCGCTGTGCAATGATCCCAAGAGGACGGGTATACATTGTGAAAACCAGAGGACCAAGAACTGAACCCTGTGGTACATCAGATAACAAAAACTGAATGTCAGATAAAATACATGAACAGACACTCTCTGTGAGCGTTGTTCCAGATAGGATCTAAACCATTCAAGTACTCTACCTGACAGAGCAAACATGTCTTTTAACCTAGAGAAAAGTACATTATGGTCAACTGTATCAAATGCCGCAAACAGGTCCAGAAGAACAAGTATTATTGGCTTACCTTGATCAATTGACATCATAATATAATTGTTCACTCGAACCAATGCTGTTTGAGTGCTGTGACCACTTTTATAGGCAGACTGTAGTGATTCATTAAGGTTATTATTGATTAAATATTTGCTTAGATGCAAAGCAGCTGCCTTTTCTATAACTTTAGATAAAAATGTAAGATTTGAAACAGGTCTGTAATTGTTTAGAATATTACAGTCCATAGTGTGTTTTTTATTAATGGTTTTACAAGGGCAGCTTTCATGGATCTTGGGAAAACACCCAGAGATAATGATTTATTAACTATATTTGTAATTGGGTTTATCAGAACATCCAGACAATCTTTCACAAGCCATGTAGGCATAGGGTCAACTGCACAGAAAGCATTAGATGACTTTTTCAGCAACTGTCTGATATCAGTCTCTGTAAAAGGCTCAAATGTATCCATCATGGATATGCAGGACTCTTCTACCAATGGCTTACCCTGTGATACCCAAGCATAAACCGAAATAGCTCTAAAAACAAATAGCAGATCAATTAGGTAAATGATTTTGGGTACAAACAATACCAGTGTATGATTACCATAATATCAAAATAGGCTTTTGACAGTTTAAACCGTCATAAACCTGTTTATGACATGACGCCATAAACCCTGGATTAATCCATAGTTTTTTACATTGTGTCATAAACTTGCTAACCCTGCTAGTAGGTTTTATCAATGCAACTCTCTTCTTTATAATATCGCATCTAAGGATAATGCAAAACTTCAATGTGTTCAGAACTGCTTAACCATGGTTGTCACAGGGTCTGCTCAGTTTTCTCATTCTGTACCACTCCTGAAATCACTTCATTAGTACCCTGTTCAGTCCTGCATCATTTTAAAATTTGTACCATTCCCTATCAAACCTTTTCTTCCGAAGAACCTTCGTATCAATTTACCATGCTTTCTCTAGTAGCCAAGCCCAAAGAGCACCTTTCATCTGGTTTTCACTTGCTGGTTGTTCCCAGATTTATGCCTCATGCTGGCACTCATGCTTTTTCAGTTGCGTCCATAATCTTTGGAATGCACTCCCCGAAATACATCTAATCAGCTCTGTCTTATATCATCACAGTCAGCTGTCTCTAATTGACCATGGTCACTGTTGGCTAGCTGTGTTTGTGTGACACTATAACTATTCTACTTTCAGACAGCATCTGCAATGAAAATAAATAAATGCTAATAATAATATCCAGCATGAATGTACACTAGAGTACGGTTTTGATGTTGCCACGTTGCATCCGTTAATAGATTTAAATAAAATTATCACAAAGGTTGACATAGGTTAGAAATAAGCTTACTATTTTAACGCCCCCCCCCCTTTATTTTAACCAATTCAGTGGAGACGGCAGTGCCATTTAACGTGGTCAGCCGCCTACGATGTTGTGAGACGAGAAATTAATCCCTGGAATAGTTTCGACCTCTTGATGGGATCGAACCTATGACCTAATGCCACGTACGGCTCCTTTATACAGAATCAATCTTTTCGCGAATATGATAAATGATGCCACTGGATAGGGAAAATTAGCGTGCTTCACTTGTACACATTGTACCCAGGCTCTCCTCAATTTGACATCGTCATCAGATAATATCCTCGTTCATTGGAATTTTCACACCATTTCACGTCGCATACCCTGACCATTTTGTTGTTGACAGATTGATGACCTATTATAGGACGAAATAGATGACAATTTATACTGACAACAGTCAAAACAAAACAGCGACCGGGATCAGAAACAAAGTTTGTAACGTAAACAAATCGAGGACACGGATTGTGACGTATTTTGAAAGGGGGTTGGATTAATGGGTTCACTTTATGCCGGTCTTATTAAAATGTTCGGATGTAATACTATCTTCCGTGGGAAAGGGTGTTTACCTGACCTATAAGTCATCGGATAACATAGTTTCTTTCCGTCGCCATTTCAGACTTGCTTATCCCTCCTAAATATTCGATGCATCCAATCATTTGTTGAAGAATGTTGCATCGTACCCTGATTATAATATTTCTTAACCTCAGTACATGATTCTCTTCGAGGATATTGGCCCTATGGAAGTTTATTATTAATATTATGATATTTCATCTTTAATTGGAGCATGTATTGAGACATATGTACTTGGATAAACAGTAACATGCTGAAATTGAATAAGGAAAAGAACGATTTCATTGTTTTCTCATCCAAGCAATATGTGATGAAATCTGAGAATCTTCGCATTAAGGTAGGATCAAATTATATAAATTCTTCTATGTCTGTAAGAAATCTAGGGATTATATTGGATAATACCCAGGTGAATTTTATATGTAAGCCCTGCTATTATAACATAAGTAAGGAAAATAGGGTTTATTCGTAAGTACATAAATGTTGAGAAATGCAAGACTTTAATCCAAGCCCTTATAATTTCTCGACTGGACTATGGCAATGCACTGTTCAATATTATTTCCTTCCCCCCTCCCCCCTTCCTCCCCTCTGACAAAACGTCTAAAGTGAGCTCAGAACTGTGCTGCACGTCTGGGGACACCCACTCGCCAAAGAGAACATATAACATCAATTTGTTGCACTGTACTGACTTCCTGTGTATATTTCAGACCACTCACTATACAAGGTCCTATTTTCCAGGCCTCGAAATTAACTTTAAAAACTGGCAGCAAACCTTTGCTGCCAGTCATTTTGTTGGGCAGCAAATACAATTTCCTGGCAGAAAATTCCATGGACGTGTTTAATTGTAATACATTTGCTATTCAATCAAGATGTGGTTGTTATTTTGCAATCTTTATGTACATAAAAACAACTCTAATCAAATGTAATACAAATTGTATTAATTGTTTGAAATTTGTGTGTATGGCATATATAGGAATAAAACTTATTTTCGTGAGTTTCATCATACATAATATTATGTGTAAATAACAGGTACAGAGGTGTGAGGTGATTTTGTAACGTCCAGGAATATAAAAACAATTCCACAAATAATGACATACAGGAAATGTAGACACAGCTTCATTCATCAATTTTAGATTCTGGGAAACAATTCATTCAGCATAAACATGAGGTGCTACATTTGGTCGGCGACACCTATTCAAGTTGGTATATTTTAGATCAACTAGTTTAGTAGTCGAGCGTGACTTTATTGACGTTTGGTAATGTATTCGGTCTAATAAACCAGGCAGCAAATATTTGTTGCCGCACCAAATTCTAGGCAGCAATTTGGAGGAACTGAGGTGCAATTTCGAAACCCTGTATTTCATTTATTCAGTGTTGAGTGGACCATCACCACAATATCTAAACGTTATGATACGAAGGCATGTCCAGGTGAGATTGCGCATATTTAGCGCATACGGTATCAGTCATTTGAAGAAATGAACATATTTTTAATTATGTGCTTAAAAATATTAATTGTTTTAACATAGTGAACATTTCCATCTAATTGGTTCCATAATTTAACACTCCCAATACTAATTAATTGACATTAACTTTCTTTTTGTCTTACAGAATATTACATTAATATTTCCATTTTTTACTATAGCTGGTACCATATGAATGTATTTCTGCTATTATTATGAACATTGGTTTGTAGACTGATATGTAACACGTCATTTTTGGCTTTATAGATTACAATCAATGTTTTTAATTTTACAATATCTACAAATTCAAAGATTTATATTGAATAAACAATGGATGGGTATGATCTTAATAACAAGCTTTGGCAACTTTACAGATTGCCTTCTTCGTAATAGCATCAAATTGTGTAATCGAGACTTGTAAGCATTTTCCCATATCCCATATGCGTAAGTTAAGTTGGCAAGTATTAATGAACAGTATAACATTTATAAGTGGTTGTTTTCAAGCATGTGTTCGACTTCATAAATAACAGAAATATTTTTCAATACTTTTTTTTTACAAACAGCGTTAATATGATTAAACCATGACAATTTTTCATTATTTATATATTAACCCCTCGTGTATATGTAGCAGATAATAAAAAATCTGACTATCTAGATAGCATTGATTATGTGCCATCCCTGTGCTATGAGTGGGAGGAACAAGTTTTATTTTCACAGCACTGGTCAGAAATTGTGTTAAACACAGGAGTAAAAACAACCTAGGCTAGAATGGGTAAACCAGTTGCAGTAGACAGCAGCCAGCTGTCGTATACTAGCCAAATTATTATTATTAGAGCGTAATTATTATTATTACAGCGTAACATAGGAGTGGATGATGTAGCCCATTATCTATCATATACTGTAAAAATATCAAGTCTGGCTCAACGTTAGGTCTGGGCCATAGTCTTGTTGTATAATAAGGGATACCGTAGAGATCAGGCCAACTATAACTTTCCATGGGGAAGTGATGTTCCTCATCGTGTTAATGTGCATCTTTCCCCCCGGAATGATAGAATTCCAGGTGGTGGCAAGCCAGAGAAAATAAATTAAAACAAACTTCAGGTTCCACTAGGTATAAAAAACTGTATTCGTGCAATCTGTTTAAAAAGGTAACATAATTGTTGCAGGTATTGACATACTTCCTTGGGAAGCGACGTGCTTCTCTCCAACAATTGCAAAGCTTAGCAGGATGGTTAAACTGGGATTAACATTTTGTAACGTGTAGTAGAAGTTATTTACGAAATACCATTAACACTTTGGACCCATTGCAACAACCTGACAACAAGGTACGTTTATCTAAACAGGTATTTGATTATATCAAGTGGTGGATCATAGTCTTGGGTACATCCCCGTGTAAACGTGTATTTTATCATCCTTATATAAATATTGTGTTTTTGTTCTCAACTGATGTTTCATCACGATCCATTTTGGCCTGAAAGGATATGTTGTCTGAGCCACCATATGAAGGCTTGATGTTTCCAGCTACTGTAAAACACCACTGGCAAGAGCATGACGTATTCCTGGTCCTGATCGTATATATTTTGCTTGGTATCACAGCGTGTACCTTCATTGTATCTTTGGTTGATTTTACAGGCATGGCTGGCAATGTTGCTTGGGCAGTTTTAAAGGATACTTGGCTAACAATGATCGAATTAATGGAACCAGCATACTGAGATTGATCCCAGGCGAAGAAATTTTCATCATCCCGAATGACAACTTTCACGTGTTAGATTCCCTCATCGACGATCTTCGGGAACCTTTCCCGTGACCATGCCCAAAGAAAATACAAGTTGCCTTTACCGTGAATTATTTTTGTTGAGTTGCGACTATGTATAAGATATGTTTGTACTGGTACTGGGATGTAGGCGAGTCGTTGAGGGAGTACTTTCACATTGGGCACCAACTCTTTCACCCGTAAATTGAATGAGTGGGTTGGTGAGTGATTTAAATCAGGCGGGTGGCCAGACAATTTACTTATTACAGATTCTTAAAAGAATTAGCCGACGCATGCAAGCAGGTACAATACGCTCTTAGAGCATTATAAGTACTCCTGACTCAGGATTAGAAACACTGCATCGCATCTCGAGCGGTGGCATTGGACACGGCTCGTGTCGTTGGTGTGTTTTATATAATAACTGTATTTGTATTTAAAATTCACCATAGTTGTATGTGGGAATAGAATTATCTTTCCTTGGTCCAGTTATGTCCAGTCTGTATTATGATATTCAAGGCTAACTTTAGTCTCCTGGTCATTAATAAAACCCAATATTATAATTATAGTTTGTATAACAGTCTGTTTTAGTACGGATGTACAATTTCTAATAGTGACGAGTAGGTCATGGGTTTTATTGAATGTGTGTGCTTACAACGTATACTGTCATTATAGACTCAAAACGCATAACCATCGCGTCCTGTCAGGTGCTAATTTTTTTGTGGATGAGTTAACCAGTCGCCACATGGCAGCATTGCAGCTCACGGAGCCTCGAACCCGCGACGGTTCGGCTACGAGTCCTGCGCTCTAACTAACTGCACTAAAGTTCACCGTAGTAGTATGAGGGAATAAATGTATCTTTCCTAGCTCCAGTTATGTCCAGTCTGTACTGTGATATTCAAGGCTAACTCTAGCCTACTCGTCATAAATAACATTTAAACACTTTTATTATAATATTAGTTTGCATAGCAGACATTAGGTCTGGTTTGAATACATCAACATATAGTTTTAACAGTACCGAAGCTAAGACGCTATTTCGCTCTGCTTTGGCCCATATGTCAGTTTTTTAATAGCAATTAATATATCAGTATTAATATTAGTCGCCTGGTGTACAAACTTTGAAGAGTGGCAATTTGGATATAACGTTTATATAGTATTGCTTTGAAGAAAGATACAGCAATTGAAAAATAGCTGTAAATAGGGCTGCTTAGATAATTAAAATAACTCCGCCCTCATCAGTAGAGAAGCCGGCAGCCACCCTATTGTTCAACTCATAAGAGGAGACACAGCCAAATATATATATTAAGAACAGCCACAAAACCGGAGCCAGTTCAAATCACATCTAAAATACAAGAAAAGACCCCAGGGTACATATTAAAAGAAGCTGGGTGTGAAAGCAGCTGATATTCGGAAGGACATCGGAATTCCAGCAATCCACCTTCCGGATACTAATGGAAACTTATCCATGGCGCGATCGCCCACTCACCATCATTATTGAAAAAAAATACAATGATATTAGCTTAACTAATACGGTAATGATCAGTACAGGTACCATGTATTTTGTCCTGTGTACCTATGTTGACCCGTTCTGGTTAACTCAACTCGCACCTGTGGGTCGGGTTGAAACTTTTCGTCTGGTCACGGGTTAGGTTTGGGTTTAAGTCTTGTGGATTGAGTTGGGTTCGGGTTGTTGTCTTATGGGTTTTATTTATTTTTTAAATCCCAAAATATGCTCATCTACCTCCCGTTATTCAGCCACCACCAATGCTTACACAATACAAATATATACAATGCCATATAAATACTCCCGCTATTACCGGCACACACTGACCGTGAAATGATTATGGTAATCTGGATTGATTGACAAGCTGGTAAGGTCATTAGGTGGCGATCATGATGGTATTTATAGTACGATCAGCGATATATATATACTAAATAAAGTGATTGTTGGGGTTAACAAAGAACCAAAAGCCACGTATAATTAATCACCCACAAGGTTGTTGACAAGTAGGTTGGCCGTCGGTATGTCAACAGTGTCTACATTGCGTTCATGGTACGGTCCTAGAAACGTTAAGACTAATACTGTCAAATATAGCCATCACATTGACCGTATGCTGCCTTAATATTCGTTCTGTCAATAACAAGACAGTATATAGCTGCAGATCTAGTCATCTCTCGGGATATTGAGGTTCTTTAATTGGCAGAGATCTGTCCCGGAACAGTCATTGGCAACTATGCTAGTGATCAATGAACTGGTTCCATCTGGATACGGATTTAAGGATATTGCTCGGCGAAATGGAAAACGTGGTGGTGGTTGCAAGAGCATTTGATCCCTCATCTTCAACTCTTCAGGAGCTGGTTGATATCTGTGCTGATTTAGCTATTTCACATTTTATTATTTTTAATGAGAAAAATACAGTGAATGTGTTTCGAACCAAATTAACCGAATGGTTTATTTGTACCTACTCTCTACCTTAATGATGTACCTCTGACGGCCGTGGCAAGTTACACATAGTTAGGTGTAATTATACATGACAAACATTAGGACGATGCCGATATAATGAGATAAGTTAAATTACTTTATTCCAGATGAAATATCCTAATCAATTGCTTCAAAATATGTTCTTCCAGTATTAAAGTAAAATTATTTAGATCAATCCTCTGCAATGCCCATGGCTGTCATTTGTGGTGCGAGTATAAACAGTATTCAAATAAGCGTGTTCTAGTGGCTTTAATAATATATATGTGGCGCATGACATGGTCCCTTACTACTAATTCAAGCAGCTGACACACTATACATGTTAAGCTGACTGGTTGGTTGTTGTTTGGGTCTGATTTACACCCTTTTTATATATGGTACTAACAAAGGGCAGTAACCAGGAAATCAATGTTAACAAGTGGCAAGCTTACCATGAATAACCTAGTTGCATCCTAACCCCACTCGGCGGACTAGCTCCAAGGTAGCCTATTCATGAATGGAAACCTTACTTTCACCCTCGCCTAATATTACCATATCCGTCCGTATACAACAGAGCATCAACAACATTTCACAATGATTCTATAAACTCCTATGCATCTAAATATACCGGCCGTAACACGGAAAACACAATATTAGCACTGATATAACACCATTCACATGTAACAAATCGTACAACTTCACAAAGAAACTGGAAAATCTACGTGCCAACAGTAAATACCGGAATTTTAAATTAAAGATAAGGGAATAGCACAGTATCTCTATGGTGTCAACAAATTTATTTTCTTAGCTCAAATGTGATATACAAAAGTTGTAAATATCAATTAATGTGAGCAGAATGTATCCATCATAACAAACTGTTCAAAAATTTATATTTCAAACAGCATGATAAAATTACCATATATAACAACACTGAGCTGCTCCTTAAATTTAATAGTTGATACCAGATATCTAACAAATCTTTTTGGATAGTGATTGATAAAATATTCCCCAATCTTGCACAAACAAAATCCTGCGTACACTGTGATAATCTTATAACCATATTACTAAATTTTGTATACCACTTTCCAGTCTGCTTCAGGACGAAGACAAAGGAGAGTTATTCTGGATTAAAGGAAATAGCTTCAACCCAAGTTGCAGTGATCATTTTTATTGTATGTTGGATTGAATACAACTACACATCATAACATTCTCAATTGATCCAGGTATCGTTATATAAGCTTTTATGTTCAGGGAGTTTCAACCCTTTTTATATTGACAGCCATTATTTTGTCACACACTATGCACCATGCAATTAGCTGTGAGACTCCTGCTACTTTTTCTAACAATTTTTTTTCTTTTCACGATAACCAGCAGAAATTCAAATCAGGTAACTAATATTCAGATTATGTTCAAACTTTTCAAAATGATATTCTCATTGCATACATGTGACGTGGCGCACCTACAGGTATATGAGGCCCATCACCTTATTGTTATCAAAGTGATCTAAGTTTTGGATAAACTTTCTAGTTATTTTATATTTATTTAATATGATAATATTGTAAAAAAATATGTATATATATATATATATATATATATCATATTTTTATAATCATTGGAGTTTAAATGATTCTTTCGGATATGTATGAACAACAAAGTATTAGTGTTTTAGGTTCAAACATTATTCTTTGCTATGGAATTAGTTAACAGATTATGGCATGTGATTATGGCATTATTGCATGTGACATATATTACATATAGCTGTACATACATGAAGATACACAAAAAGCCAACATTATAAGCTGAATAATACAAGTTCATATAAGAACTGCCTGTGGCACAATCGTTCAACCGAAGTCTACATTTCTGAGGCACTAATCACAGTTCTTTGCACTGGGATATCAGTCCTTGGATCATTATTCTGTCTTTCCTTCTTCTCCTCAATAAATAGTTCCACTTTCCCTACGTCTTCTTCCCAAGTCACCTTTTTTTCGCCATTGAGGTATGCCTTCTCTATGATGTAGTTTATTTCTGGTGGATAAGTATCAAATATCAGACCATTCTGAAACTGCCAATGGACCTGTACAAAATAAGAATATGTGCAAAGAATACAGAAAATAAACAAAGATTATCACTTAACTGAATGTATGTAACTGCTACAGAACGAAGGGAATATGGTTCTCCTGAGGCACTTAAGGTATGCCAATTATCCAGTGGTTAGCACACAATCTCCAGATCGTGGATTCATAACATATTTCCACCTGTGTTTTGGGGATTTGTTTCGCCAGGCGGCAGATGTCCCTCAGTCATATGTGCCGGATGTGACCAGCACCGAGAGTAAACAACTCAACCCAAAACTAAAGCGATACAACTTGGTCGTGCTAATAAATTTGTATACATATTTATATAATATTTAGCCTGGTACCTAACCAAATCCACCAACATCACATCAGAAATAACATCAGTAACCAGATAACCATATTTATTTATACCAACTACTCTATGAATGACTCATGTCGGTATTCAGGTAGTAAACAACTAAGATGTTTTGTTGTACCTGCTTAAAAAACAAGCTTTTCAAATGTTCCTCTTCTTTTTCTTTCTGTATTCTATTCAAAATCTTTGTAATTTCTGCAACGCATGGTGTGAGTTTCATTTGACATCCATCAACAATGATAGATTTCCTTTCCTTGCCATGTATCGATATCGTTACATCGTATTTCATCCGTAGTCTCATAATTTCTTGTCTCTAAATATAAAAAGGAAGACAAGTTTTTAACACATAAACTGGTTGCCCATTTTTAAAGATGAGCAGTTAGTAGATTCGATGAAGACTGGCAATGATGTATAATATAATTAGCAGGAGAGGGATCCATGTTTAAACATACATCCTCTGCTCGCAGATGTGATATTAATTCTTGTTCTTCTTCACCATCAAAGATGTGTCTCCCAGTTTCATCTCTGCATAATGCTTGAAATGCACCGATGGCTCTACTAATGTCACTGGCATCAAGTGCATATATTCTGTAGGTTATCTCTGGCACCTGATAATTCATCTTCTCATCTAATTGATCTTGGTCACCCTTTATCAACCTGGTAAAATATTCTAACAGGAAACATATACAACTGATTATACAGTATCAAATAAAATATGGCTAACATTATCATTATTGAATATATTCCATGATCACGGGAACCAACACCATTATCATAAAGCATGTACTTTTAGCCTCAGAATTAATTTGCCAATTAATTTACATTAAGTTATGACAAACACAGCACACAATCTGATGCTCTTAATCAACATATAACTGGCTTACGGATGGATGACCCGAACTTACTCCGTGCTTTGGCAATAATACTGCTTCCTTTTATGTTGAATATCGACATCACGTGATCCATAAAATCTTTGTACAGCTTCTTGTCAAACAGAACGATGCACACATGCTCCAGATTTACTGGCGTCCTCTCTAAAACAAAAGCTGTAATGGCCGATAGGATGATCTCGGACATATCGTGTCCACTTTTGTGTAATGTCCCTAGAGACAGACAAAATAACAATAAGAAAAATCTCTTACAACAAACCAATTAATTGTTTACACATACTATCTCCTGACCATTAATATTCTTGTAGCTATGCATCATAGACTCAACTAAATGTAGTTTTATTGGCAAATATAATATAAATGTACCCAGTTCATCCTGTCTATCATAACAGTCAAAGTGTCAAAATATCCTAGAAAACGTGCTCATGCTTTGAAGAAGTTAGTCTTATCAAAGATCATATGTCAAATTCTAAGTCAATACTACATCATTCAACTTATTGTACATATATGTAGCTATATTAACCCATCCAACCTTCTGTCTCAAGCAGTATATATATATATATATATATATATATAGACACACACAGTGAGAATCTGTTAATCTGATCATCGTTTATCTAGCAAATCCACCTTTTGACACATCATTGTCCATGACAGATTTAACTCCATTATAAATGACTCTTTAATCCAGCAAAATTGCGTTCCGACTCTGACACTTCATTTCGCCAACAGAATGTGACATTTCAATGTAAAATGACCTTGATAATCCGACAACACGAAAATGTTGCCAAATATTGATGCTGGTTCAGTCGTGCAAGACACACTAACATGTTGTCAGTAATGGTTAATTAATCTGCCCACCCATGATAATTGCTATATCATAACCAATTACAACCGTCTTTGACCATACACACTGACATACGATGATTCCATTGCCTGTGGCTATCTCATAGCCAATCATAATCATTCATGGCTAATTACAAACACACCCTCAATTAGCCAGCAAACATTTAAAACCCGAACTCGACACACTAACAAAAATTAAGTATTAACTAATTCCAATAAACAGATCTTCATGTTGGATTTTTTTCTGGTCATTTATTGTGTTATAATTGTTGAAAATAAAGAAATACACCACAAGATTATAAGTGTTATAGTGGTTCCAAAGGATGATGCATATTATTTTTGTTACATACAACGGCATGACTTTATGATCTAAAAATGTGTGACACAGACTACCGGTATCTCACGGACTCGACATTCCGACATTTAGGTTTATCTGACTTAACTGTCACATCTGATTATGTGACAAACCTCAGACTAATGGATTCTCACTGTATATATATATAAGAAATAATTTATTGAGCAATAAAACATATATAAATTTACTTTAACATATATCATCAGATAAATTAGAGTTAACAATTGTCCATCCCCCTCCTAAAACATACAGAAAATTGAGTTTCCCTATTCATATATAACCATCCAAGGACAGATCCAATAGACCGATTCAATTACCCCTGGTGCCACCATGAGACTGAATTTCACACAACGGTCTTGGATTAGAAGTCTAAATGTCTTACTGGAAGTGGAAAGCTGTATTTAGGCTATTTACCAGCTATATTTGGATTTTATTTATAGTCCTTTAAGGGTATATGATTTTCAGATCATAATTTTGCCTTTAATAGGAATGGCATAGATTTCACCCAATAGATATATGGCACTAAACTAAGTAACGTTCAGCGCGATTTCCAATGGCTGTCATCGTCCAGCCTGTCTAGTTCAAACTTATTTTTTGTACAATCTGCCATCTGACATGACGACGTGAATGGATAAAATCAATGATCACATAGATTATAATTCAATGGGTGATTCCTATTACTGTAACATTGACATTTATGCATGATTGATATCTTGTATTGAAAGTGAACTGTTTTTTCTTCTGAATCAGCCAATTGTGCAATGGTTACTACACGTCAAGGGTGTTAATAATCTAATGTAATAAAAAAAGGACTTGGAAGCTGGGACAAGAGTGTAATGGGATGGTGCAGCTGAAGTGAAATTTTCCAAATTGACTGGAAGCCTAAATCACAACTTGCTAGACAGCACAGTATTTTACTTGTGTAGATATATTTATTATTTATCAAGTTTTTCACATTTAAAAGAATCTATTTAATTTAATAAAGATTAACATTTAATTATAAACATCAATGATTACGTTTTTGTATTTATTGTATTTGTATTTTGTTCAAGTATTTATCGCAGTATTTTTTAACACTGTGCAAGATTCTCCTAAAAAAACACCAATAAAGAAATAGTTACCAAATTTCATTGTCATTAAATATGAAAAAACATTAGTCCCAAATGTTGTCCACCTTCTATTAACATTATTTCTCTTAAAAGGTAATCCAAATGATTAAAATAAAGTTTGTCAAGGATCACACCAGTTGTGTCATAATGAGAATACTGCACATTATCATTTGTCCAGTGGAATCCCCCCGCCCTCCACAGAATAATAGCAATATTTATCGTTGCTTGGCATCTGCGTCAACAATACAATGCAGTGCCATAAAAAGCTTCAAATAAACTCTGAACA
This sequence comes from Paralvinella palmiformis, assembly GCA_025642065.1. NCBI lineage: Eukaryota > Metazoa > Annelida > Polychaeta > Terebellida > Alvinellidae > Paralvinella > Paralvinella palmiformis. Next base: position 210,722 of record JAODUP010000758.1, on the reverse strand, counting down.
GATGTTACTCAATTCATTCTTAAAAGCAAAGCAGGAATACCTGTGCCTAATGCTGGCAAAGCAATACTTTTCAATCGATTGTCATCAACAAGTTTCAAGGCAGTGAACAGAAGGTCATCCCAGTCTGTTCCACTAGCAGCAGCATTGACATGAAGTATCCTTTTGCATGGAAGATTTCCAGCATCTGTCATTGCAGCCTTTACAAGAGGGCCTTGACTGTTTACTGAAAAATTATATGTGCAACTAGTAAGGCGTAGTAACAAGAAAATATCAAGTTAGTGTTAGCCAAGATTTGGGAGAAATCAATTATGTGAATGATACACTTTCTTCTGTTAAATCTATACCAATACTGCTTATATGAAATAATGTTTGAGACTATAAGCTATTTTTTGTAAAAACACTATTCTAAATGTAATTATGCCAGAAACCATTTAACAGTCAGCAAAATGATTAGCCACATTTGTAAACACACACGCATGCATGCACGCACGCACACACACACCATAACATTATACTCACACAAATCTATACACTTCTTCTCAATTTCTGCCCCACCAGCTTGTACAATAGCTTTGAACACTGCCCCTGTAAGTGACAAGCCAGACATACCGCGTCATTGCAACTAGTAACAAGATATTATCCACCTAGATATGATCCGTCAAATTCTCCCGTGTGTCAGTAATGAATATTCTTAGTTTCAAAACAAATGTATCACATTCTGAGAAGCCATTATCAGTAACAAAGTTACACCCGAAATATTAAATGAAGGAAATCTAAATGAAAATTTCACCTTTATTAAACCTGGCATCCGTACTGTTCATGATAACGTCAGTATCCTCCTTTGTTATGTCACCTTTCTTCACTGTGATCTTCATTCTACCTATCTTACCAACAAAGTGTCCCGATATGTCTTCATGCACAATGAATTGGAGATTTTCTTAAAAAGGCAAAATGATTATGTGATGAGATGACACAATGATAATAGGCTTATATCAAACAGAACTTCACACAGCTTCATTATACAATATATATATATATATATATATATATATATATATACAGTCAGAATCCGTTAATCTGGACATCATTTATCCGACAAATCCACCATCCAAGACATTATTGCCTGTGACGGATTTAGCTCCATTATAAATGACTCTTTAATCTGACAAAATGTGTTCCGCGTTCTGACTCCGACACTTCATTTCGCCAATGGAATGTGACATTTCAATGTAAAATGACCTCGATAATACGACAACACGAACATTTTGTCAAATATTTCTGCTAGTTCAGTCATGCAAGACACACATGTGGTCAGTAATGGTTAATTAATCTGCCCAACCATGATAATTGCTATATTGTAACCAATTACAATCGTCCTTGACAATACACACTGACACATGATGCTTCCATTGCCCATGGCTATCTCATAGCCAATCATAATCATTCATGGCTAATTATGAACACGAATGTGTGATCCTTCCAATGAGAAGATCATGAGTTAATCTGATGGACAAAGTGACACGAGTATTTCTTTATAATGTATATAATTAACTAACAGCTAAATGATCAATGGCTTCAATGCCATTCCTTATCATTGTGCATGGTTATTGAATATTGGGTTAAATATGGAGGTATATCTTGATGATCTAGAAATGTGTGACACAGATTACCGGCATGTCACTGACTCGATATTCCAACATTCTTGTTTATCCGACATATTATCATGTGACAAACCTCGTCAGATTAACGGATTCTGACTATATATATATATATATATATATATATAGTACAGGGATTTAGATAGTTTAAAAATCATTAAAAACATAATCTGTCATAATCAGGGTTGGGTTTCTGCCGGCAGAAACCTATTTCTGCCAGACAGCAGGCAGAAATGATAATTCTCAAAATGGGGGCTATTGAAGATGGTGCAGCCACTGGTTCAGCAATTGAAGTTCTAAATTTATAGTAAGATTGTGGGATTATTCTTAAGGATTGTTAGACAAGAATTTATAAGGGTTTCGAGAACAGAGAAATTGGCAGAAACAACTGATTTGAAAAACTAAATCAAGTTGATATTCATATGTAGCATACGCCATAATATCAAAACGGAGTTTATATTGCTGCATTTATTTATCAATTCAACTGCCATTAAGCATGGCAAGTTTTATCAAAGAAATGAAGGAAGCCAGTCTAATCAGCCAATCACTAATCATTTGTGATTAGGTGCACTACAATAATGAATTTAATAGTCTAAGTCTGTATGTCCTCTGAGCATCCTGTAACAGAGAACCAAATTTGCTGCCTTGGCCAAACCAAGTCGGTTTCGGAGTTTGTTGTGCACAAGTCCAAAAGTTGAAAATGCTCTCTCATTTGAAGCAGAAGATCTCCAAAGATCAATCCTTTGATGTAGGCTAGGAGGTATATGCTGACCAAGCAGAATAACCAATGAAAAAGTAATTACTTGCCAACTGTTACTGAAATATATGGTCTACTGGAGTATTTCTGCTATTTCTGTCAAATAATGGCTGAAACCTATTTCTGAAACCTATTTCTGCCCTGCCATGACAGAAACTGCCAACCCTGGTCACAATCAATCATCTCTCTAAATCAAATGTGAAATAAAGGTCTGGAAGCAGTTTTTTCTTCAGGGATCAATTACCAGGTTTTCCTTGCATCTTTAATTTCCTAGTTCTTGGACGTTGGAAAGAAATTACTGACTTCCAGTGGTCTTCAAATGCCTGCAAACAGATAACAATATATCACCGGCTCTTGAGAGAATAGTGACTATGGTACTAAATCATAAACGCATTAATGACGAAAAGCATAGAAAGAAGCTGCTACTTTGATAGTTGCTGTATCGCTTGAAATTAGAGCTAAGCGGATATCCTTTAATGTAGTTTCCGGATTCTTTTCACCAAATGATAAAATCTTCTCCAGCATCACTCTGGCAACAACATCACGGGGATATTTTAGGATTCCAGTTCCAATAGCGGGGAAGGCAATACTAGTACAACCAATCTGACTCGCTTTCTCTAAAGCATTTGACACAAATGCTTCCAAATCCTGGAAAACAAATGACCATGCTGACCTGAACTTTTTTGACAGTAATATTATTCGACCAATTTGTACTAAATGGAAGATACAGGTATCACAAGCAAACACTTAATCGCGGATAGAGCAAAAACCAACAATCCTAACCTTGACCGCTATGTTTTCATCCCATTCCCTACAGAAACTGTGAAATATATGTTTTACTTTCAAGTTTCCTCCCGAGGTTACTACAACATCTCCTGGCTTCATTGCGCTAGGTTTATTGGTGTCACATTCCTTCTGGATAACTGGACCTGCTTGTTTAAGCAACACTGAAGACACTCCACCACTGTTCAATTGCAGATTACTCTTTGTTGTATTGACCAGTACATCTACCTGTTCAGGAAAACAACTAATATGTTATATGCCGAGTGACTTCAACAATTATAAGAAGGACCTCTCCTGCACTGACAAAGAGCTTCACCCATTCTCTCATTTGTACAAAACAAAGCAATCACTATATCTCACCAAAGGTAGGATACCATAACTATAATCTACCTGTTCATCTGCCAATGAATTCCTCTTTATCGTGATAGAAATGGCTTGTTTAGTTTTTATCGTATCTGGTGTGGCATCTGCAGAGAGCTGCGAGTTCACTGAAGGAATGGTGGCTGTAGTAGCCTCATCAACTAGTTCCTCTTCAGGTAGGAGAGCTACAAAATAAGTTTTGTAGATAGGTCATTTGACATAGCATTTTTTTCTACACATACACATTTACCCATATCAGTGCATACAAAATAACTAGGTCCAGTCATATATTTGATTAAACCCCCATCATCAAGCTAATTAGGCTGATTTTAATCACTTTCCTCTTAGTTAAACATCTCCCATCACTTAGTGAAATCTATCTTAGTCACTTCTTAAATTAAATATTTGCACATTGTGCAGAAACAGTTAAATTTGTAAATTGTAAAACATCTCACTTGGTCCTTTAATTAAAGTGAGTGAATGACGGTTTTGTTAAGGCTGGTTTAAGACCAAGTGAAAACACCTTAGGGACAGACCCTATAACCACAGGTACTACTGGGATTTGAACCTTATTTGGGAAATTTGTGCCGTAATCACTATGCTACTGGGGTAATTTTTATAAATCAAGAAGATAATTATTTATTAAGTACAAGGAGTACAGAAATACTAACATAAGCACTGTCAAGATGTACCACCTCACCTGCTAGTAAGTCATCCTTGTGCAATGAGTGCCGTTTCGCACCATCAGAAAAATGGGTTTTAACAGCTTCCGCAAAACAGCTCCCACCTGTTTCTTTGTTATCAATCAGGTGCACTTCATTAATAGCAGATGACTGATTTTGCTGAAAGTAATCCACAACAGCTTCACAGATTACTTTCACTGCTTCATTCATTGGGAAGCTGAATACGCCAGAGCTTAGAATTGGTATGGCTACACTGGCCATTTTATGCCTTTCTGCTTTCTTTAAACTAGCGAAGACAGCTTCAAACAGTTCATTCTGCTCTCCCTTATCTCCCCCTTGCCACCTTGGACCGACAGCATGGATAACTCTTTTGCATGGTAACCTCCCTGATGATGACACAAACACTTCACCTGGTACTAGTTCAGATTTATCTCGCATATACTTGGAACATTCAGCTTCAATAGTATCACCACCTAAAGAATATAATCATACAATAAGACAACACTCACTCACTCACTGACTGACTGACTCACAAATACATAAACTAACAACAGAATAGCTTCTATTTTCATATTAAAAAATCTCATAATTGGCATACCTGCGGAAACAATGGCAGCAGCCAGTCCTCCAATATGTTCCAGTTTTCCATTAGCAGCATTCACAATGGCATCAACTCTGTGCTTGGTTATGTCTCCTATGAATACTTTAACAACAGGTCCTCCAGATATTTTACCAGTACATAGACTACGAGAAGACGCCTCTGGGCCATATGACTGCTCATTCTGAGCAACAGACTTGATGTACCTTGGCTCAACACAAATCACTTTATTTGTCTTTTGCAGTGATCTAACTGCCTGTTGTCCCCGTTCACTGTTGAAAAACTTCTCCATACCAGGTCGTGATATTACATGATCCTTGGATACTACTTTGTCACACAAGTCCTGTAAGGCTTGCAAGGCTGGTTTCAAACCCATCTCAGTACCTCGAACAATAAAACTCTGCCCAGTCACACCTATGCTGAGCATATATCTTGCAAAGTTTTTCTCAATCTTCTTTATCTCATCTTGGTAAAACATTCTAATCAACTCTATCACTGGCTGTTCTACATCAATCTGTTGTTGTATAACAGTGTTCTCAACAAGAAAGTTGTGAATCTCTTCCAGCAATATATCACACTTGTCAGCTGTGACAAATAGCTGGATTCTTTGATTTGTGATATCCTCAATCAGCAGACATATATCACCATAACTATTCTTAAATTTCATCTTCAGAGCATTCCATCCTACACCTTCAACAACTGAAATGTTCTCTTTTCGTAGATTAATTATCTGTTCTTTGATGGCTTTTTGGATGATGTCTTGTCCAGTCTGCAATTCTTCCTCTGTCATAGCATGGAGTATGAACTGCGAGTCTTTGGTCTCAAACACCACAATAATCTTAGCTTTTTGGAATTCAGAAACTATGAAAGATTTAGCTTTCTTCTTTTGCAGAAACTGAATTTTTTCCACCGAGCACTGACAAGTTATTGATTGGATCTGTGAAACAACATTCTCATACACATACAATTTTGCTGGGTTTATTTCACTTGGAAGACCAATGAGACAGAGACAGCCAGAAGCGTATCTAACTTTCAGCTTTGGGAACTTCTCAGCAAGTTCTCTATGAAACTGCTTTACTCTTATCATGGTGAGAGCATAATATTCAAGTTTAAGTTTCTCTTCAACTGACCTGTTCTGTCGTGTCATTTCTTCTTCGAGTTCCTTCACATAACATTTAGCTTTTTCTGCAATAGATCTTATTTCTGGCTCCCAACCAGTGAGGGAAACCAGAAAATGATTCACGTCAACATCCAACAAAATATTATTTATTCCCGGAATGTCAGTTTTAGTTTTATTGAGAATCTTCTCAAAGTATTCATTGATGATGGCGATGCTTTCGCTGGCAATGGATCCACATAAGTCATCAAGTTCCCCCTCACATAGTTCTTTCCACTCCTTTGCATCTGGCACACTTCCATCACCACTTTCCTTGTAACAAATATATAGTTCTGAATCGGTACACTTCTCAGGCAGTGGTTCAAATCCGAAGTGTGCACCAACATCACTGAGAAGTTCCCATGCAGATGGCTGAAAGGACAGAAATTTCCACACAAATGGCCATCTGGTTTTGTAACTAAATGGTTCAGGCACAGTGTTCCAGGCTTGTGATGAGTCATAATTGTACGGACAGATCCCAAATGTTGGATAATAAACATCTACACTTAGAGTAATATCTTCTAATTTGTGCTGTTTCTGTAGCACTGATTTAACAACTGAAAAAAGATAATGATATATATCATGCGCTAAAAAACTATTATCTAGCAGAAACTGTTTTTGTTGAATAGAATTAGAGCAGTGAAAGTGTAACAACCGACTGGCATTTTTTCACTAATATGAAGATGTTCAATATTAAGATAATTTGTTTCCTTATAATTGGACATAGCAAAATGAGATTTTTCTGCTACAGTTACCATATATACTCACTGTTAAGTCTATTTTTGGGGGATGGAAAAGGGAGCTCTCAGAAGCACCTCAACTTACATGCAAGTCATATTTCTTACAAGCTGAAGGAAAGATGTTTTGGGTCATACTTGACACACAACACTATAGGATTCAACCCAATAAGAGCCTAGAGTTGGAACAAAATTGACACATCACTGACTTCTAATCCATTATTAGTCAATAAACAATGATAAATTTTCACCAAACTGTTATTTGGATTCCTAAACATATACCATTCTTTATGTAACAATACTTGATAGTCATACATCGTTACCTACCAGTATCTCCTGATAATTAACTATACAATAAAAATCACTGCTCACATTGGAAACTTTGCCTGCCAGTTGTCGTTAAACAATTAATTAATAACACTTGCCAGTTGAAGTTAGAATCAGGCATGTCTGGTGTGACATGTTTGTTTATTAATTATAACATCAAAGCGAATAGAAATGGTTTAGAAAACCACACAGGTCGTCGTACCCGGAGGGTGTACTTCACTACTGGAACCGGTATGCCTGAACAAGCCATTAAAGGGTGATTATAGAATGATTGGCTGGCTGGGTTAAAATGGTGTGGGAGCTAGGGCATGAAAAGTTGGTTTCCCGGATGCCCAGGGCAAGTATATTTTCATGCCGGGCTAGTGCTGATCGCCGATCAGTTCACCTACTTTTCTGGAGAAAGTCTGCCTGCACAATTGAATTGGACAGTTGAATCCATAATTTTATGACCAGAGTCGTGAAAATATGGATTTAATCATCTGATTTGCATTTGTACCAACTGCTACATGAAACGATCCATTTTGTCGCATTTGGAAATCACAAACGTGGTTGCACATATGGAATCATGTTCACACATTTACATGTTTTCCATTTTTTGTCGCATAACGTGTATATGGAATCTCGGTTTAAGACAACACACCACCTATTTAAATGGTGTCACTAATTAAAAGCTGTATTCATTGCAGTTTACTGGCTATGCATTCTTGGTTATTTGAAATTTATTAATATAGTGAGAATGAAAATGGCTATGGGTAACTCAACAAAGCAGCAATGGGCATCACTGAATAACAATTTCTTATCAAACACTTATCTATTTGTCAATTTCTATTGCAAAGACATGTTTATACGTGGGCAGGTAAACTATAGCAGATTTAAAAAGAAATGATAATTTTGGATCAGGTGAAAAATTGTTGGGCAAATGAAAACATCTGTTGGGCAAGTGCATTTCCAATTTACATGCCCGAGAGCAACTAAATTGAACAATATTTTGCTGGCCCTAGTAGGAGTGTATTCCTGTAGAAATGGTGCACAAGTCCTACTTAAAGTGTGGATTTTCTTGCTGAAACTGAGGATGTAACGGACAATGATGGTTATGCTGATTATTATAATGATTTTCCTGCTTTTTGATGGATGACGAGAATGATTTCGATTTTGAGGGATTTTAATCATATTATTAGACAGGAAATTCTTTATAAACTGGCAAGCCAACACTTCAGAAGTAGGCCTTGGCTTATACAGTGAGCATATACCTGAGGAAAGAATTACAGGGTCCAAAATTGACTTTGACTTATCTGCCGGGTCAACTAATACATGAGTATATATGGTAATAAGACTGGAGCCCATTTTTAACAGAAATTGATTTTGCCAAGTTTTAAGTGTTATGTTATTCTCAGGAAAAAAACTGTAATCATATCCTTACTCATATTAATCATATCCTTACTCCTTACTCATATTCCTAACAATGTTTGTTGATACTGACCATTGTTATCTCCATAGTCAATGACTGCACATCGGTCATCTTCAAGCATTGTGACATCTTCAATGGGGGCACCACCACTTCGTTTACTTTCAAAGTACAGCTCAAGGTCTTCCTCATCCAGTCGTTGTCCTGCCCTCACTTGAATCATTATTGGAAGAGACACTTTCTCTAGGCTCACCATTTTATCATTTAATGGCTTACTTGCACAAATAGTCAACATCAGTTTGTAATCTGTAAGACAATTATTATAATATAATAATATAATGAACTATAGAACCACCAGTTAACTATTGTTATATACTAGTCACATTTAATTAAATAAAAATATCTTCTTACTTGGCTTGGCTGAGAAGTCAATCAATATCACATTGTTTTTCCACCCATACTGTAAAGAGCTGATCATAATGCTAGAGTTATCATCATGAACATCTTCTTTTTTCTCTTTAGATTTATCACACAAGAACAATTGTAATTCCTCTTTAGAGACAGGTGGCGCTTCCAACATAATCAGTTTATTTGGTTCAGTTGGTTCATCAACAAGTGGTGGTGGAGGTAAAGGTTCCATCTGTTCTACATTCAGTTTTGTTTTCTTCAACAAATGCGGTTTTGTTTTTGACATTCCAATGACACTTTTTACAGCTGAAATCAGTAATTTGTTTTTAAATACCTAATAATAATTGTATACAACAAAACATAAGCTAAATCTACATACATTGTACAGTTATTATCCACAGGAAATGCAATTCCTGTATGTTTCTCATAAATTAACTCACCATCTACACTTTCAAATGTAATGACAGCCTTTCCTTCTTCACTTTTCATAAATATTGACTGTATGCCAAAACCTCCACTTTTCCTTCGGTTGCTGAAGTACATCTGAAGTAGCTCACAATTGATATCTTTATTTAATCCAGTGACCATAACAGCCAAGGTACCTTGGATCTTATCATGGACTTCTGTGTACAGTGGGATAATGCGGCATTCGTGTTTTTCCAAAGTTACTGATTTCTTTTGCAGAATTTTACAGACAGCTGTATTGATATATATATATAATATATATATGTGTGTGTGTACATATATATATATGTGTATACATATATACACAGACACACACATCTGTGTATATATATATATATGCGTGTATAAATGTATCTATAACATGTGTACTATCACACACAACTAAAAATATTCAAGATTCATGCTTGCATACAACTATCATTGAAAGAGCTTTAATAACTAGAAATGGCACTAATTTATAATACCTTAATACTACTTCAATTAGCAAGGTTATTAACACTTCTCAGATTAGGGATGCTCAGTTATGTAAAATACCGTTTTTCATAACTACTTTAATAACTATTACTCATAACTATGGAAGATGTAAATAGCTTAACCCTAACAGAGTATCATGTTTAACAGATAGACAGTGGTCGATCTAAAATACAAGCAAACTAATTAACATGATGTCTACATCACTGTATCAATCACTAGAATTCATCAATACAGTTGATGCCTGATTAAAGTTAATCGGGTTATTCTGATAACCGATATCAAACTTGGTTATTTTGTTTTGGATAGCTTTCTACATGGCAGAATCAATTATTTACAACTATTTCAAATAGTAGTACTTGAACCAAAAATTGTGGTTACCTATATTACCTTTTGGGTTTTTGAATTTCACGACAACACGTGACCTTTCTGGATACACGGTGATGCAGTCAACCTTGTCATTGACCTGCTTTTCAAGTGCTAGTTTCAAGTAATGTTCTGGAATATTTGGAACATTCATTATCTGTATCGTATGAACATTCTGCAGATTGTCTGTCATTACGAAAGGGCTGCTCCCCCTTTCAACACATGACGCTAATGCTTCTGGTAAGTGAACTTCCACTGAATCTTTTGTGGATGATAAAGTCAACTCTGCTTCATTAGCTCTTAATGTTCCCGTTTTCAGCATTCTCTTGGCATCTAAATTGAAAATATTAAACAATGCATATCAGCAACATCTGTACTTGGAAAATTGGTTATAAATAACTAGGATATAATGAAATAATATCTTAACTTGAAGTGGTTAGGTGGTCCAGCCAGGCATCCATAGTGGAATTTATACAACAAAAACGTGGTTAAAGCAAGGTAATTTTTCGATCGCAACAGCATTAAATCAATATAAATTGCGCTGGCTATATCGAAATACGATGTTTGCAATTTCAATTGTAAGTCAGTCGAACGACTGTTGTGATCATTGCAATCGTAAATACAACAACCAATATGACACATGTTATTTCAAAGGGTGTTGTGGCGTATGAAAAACTGCAAACTTTGGATTGGCTCACCAAGGTGTTTAAATAGAGACAATTTTCTATCAGTAATCATATATCGCAATAGCTAAACAAAAAACAGAATCTCTTGACACAAAGGCAGCATGTCCAAGAAAGAACACACAGACATGGTCACATCTTAGATCTTGTCATCTCCTGTGATGATGACAATGTGTCTTCATTGCTGTCTGATCATATCCTTGTTAACATTAATGTATCTTTACAGAAACAATCTGTTTCAGCTAAAGTTATTTCATATAGAAGATATAAGTCAATTGACAAGGTGGCTTTTCTTGCTGATCTGTGAGTTTCTTCTCTGGTATTGGATCCACCGGATTATGTGGATCCTCTGCTAAATCTGAATATTATAATTAAAAAATCAAAGCATCCAAGGGAAATCAAAGGACTGTTTTCAGTATTGTGAATAAAGTATTACATAAAAGTAAAACTGTCCTTCCAAATAATATCAACTCAGATAAAGATATGGCCCATTGTTTTAATAACTTCTTCTGTCAAAAAATATTAAATACACATACTGGGTTCCAGTCCAGCACCTTATCACAGGGTAAGCCATTGGTAGAAGAGTCCTGCATATCCATGATGGATACATTTGAGCCTTTTACAGAGACTGATATCAGACAGTTGCTGAAAAGGTCATCTAATGCTTTCTGTGCAGTTGATCCTATGCCTACATGGCTTGTGAAAGATTGTCTGGATGTTCTGATAAACCCAATTACAAATTTAGTTAATAAATCATTATCTCTGAGTGTTTTCCCAAGATCCATGAAAGCTGCCCTTGTAAAACCATTAATAAAAAACCACACTATGGACTGTAATATTCTAAACAATTACAGACCTGTTTCAAATCTTACATTTTTATCTAAAGTTATAGAAAAGGCAGTTGCTTTCCATCTAAACAAATATTTAATCAATAATAACCTTAATGAATCACTACAGTCTGCCTATAAAAGTGGTCACAGCACTGAAATATTATGATGTCAATTGATCAAGGTAAGCCAATAATACTTGTTCTTCTGGACCTGTCTGCTGCATTTGATACAGTTGACCATAATGTACTTTTCTCTAGGTTAAAAACATGTTTGGTCTGTAGGTAGAGTACTTGAATGGTTTAGATCCTATCTGGAACAACGCTCACAGAGAGTGTCTGTTCATGGTATTTTATCGGCATTCAGTTTTTGTTATCTGGTGTACAGAGGGTTCAGTTCTTGGTCCTCTGGTTTTCACAATGTATACCCATCCTCTTAGGATCATTGCACAGTGATATGGGATTAAATATCACTTGTATGCTGATGACACACAGCTGTATATATCACTGGATCCTGACAATGAGTTAAATTTCTCCTCTTCCTTGAAGAATTTGGAACATTGTATTGCTGATATTCGGCTATGGATGACTCAAAATCTTCTAAAACTAATGATAATAAACCAAATATTTTATATTTGGCATCACCACATTGTGTTAAGTCCCTAGAGACACCAGCATTACAGATGGGTGCATCTTCGATTACCCCTAATGGGTCAGTAAAAAATCTAGGGGTTATTTTTGATCAATGTATTAACATGCATGAACATGTCACATCAGTATACCGAGCTGCCTACTACCATCTTAAGAACACCCACTTTTTAAAAGCATTCTTGACACAAGAAGCACTTGTAACTGTAGTCCACGCTTTTTGTTATATCTCGTATAGACTATTGTAACTCCCTGTTATATGGCATATCTGATTATAACATTAATTGCCTTCAGCAACAGTTTAATTCCAAGAATCAGTGTCTTGTAACAGATGTTTTCATGTAAAATCATTAAGGAGAATGTGGAAATAAAAGATGAAATTAATTACTGGTTTTCATTATCCAATTAGAGACTGGGAACACATTTGCTCCATGTCTTAATAAAAAAGGTTTATTATCGCTCATATGTTGGTAACTAATTTAAAGACTGGGATAAAATGAAGTACCATTATACTGAAATGAATTCCCAGTCCCCCTGAATTTCAGTATAACCAACTTTTACTGTATTCCTTTTAGTCAGTTGAGTCGATAACACTTGACTAACTAATCACAATGTTTTCCATCATACCCGAGTTCAATTCCACCACCAAACAGTAACTGATCCTGAATGTCAGAACTGACAAATTATAACAACATGGAACTGATAAATATGAAAATGTCTTTTATAATTTTATAAATATTCAGAATTGCAAGATTTACAATTGGAGTCATGAAACTCGAGTTGTGAAGTTGATCAAAAGTGAAATGAAGAGGAATGTTACTCTTCTCAATTACAGAAGAAAGTCAACGGATCTCAACAAAATCCACTGCTTCTTTATTCTGGTCTACATTCAAATGTCTAAAAGTTTGCAGATAATGAAGGATTCATTCTTCTAAAATAAAATAGTGCAGAATTATACACACAAACATATACTTCTTCCATTATGCAGAAATAACACTAGAACATTGAAGCATCTTACCCTTCAGGAAGCGAGTAATTCCTTCTGAATTGGGGAAGGTACTTATTACAGCATACACACTATCTATATTAAATATGATAATGAGCATAAGTCATTTGCTTCAGTTCTAGACTCAACTCGACCTAAACCTATCCAAAGTTTTATTTCTCTGTATATGATTCTACACCTACCTTCCTCTTCTACATAGGTAATAATGGCTGTTCCATTTTCACTGTCCAAATCAACTGACTCAATCTCACCACCACCATGCTTTTTACTTTCAAACCACAGTGTTAGAATATCTTTGTTCATAGTTGGTGGTATGCCAGATATGTGTATTACTCTTGGATTGGATTCTCCAGGAGATTTATCACAAGCAGAACCAGAAACCATTTCCTGTTTGCATGTCACTGGAGACACAATTAGCCGTGAACCTTCAAGTACCAGATCTTTTCTAGATAGCACTTGTTGTGTCACTGTAACATAAAAGACAGACACCATTTTCAAACGATATTCATCGCACATTTAATTATGTTTGGACTGCAGTTGATATTTATATACCTCTGTCTGTCAATTAAATAACAACAAATAAAACAAACATTATGTAAGATGAGTACCTTCAGCATCCACAAATCTGATAACAGCACTGTCACTGCCCTCTTCATATTGAATATTATCAATGTCTCCTCCTGATGATCGTTTCTTGTTTTCAAAAAACAATTCCAGAATATCTTTTGACATTGTTTCTTGGAGACCTTGAACCAGAATGCTGTTTGGATCTGGTTCGGGTGGACGTTCTACAGTGAGTCTTTGTGCTCCTATCCTGAAGGCAGGTCCTTTCTGCAGGACACGTTCTGCAACTATAAAATTTAGATTCATTACATTCCAAACTTCTTTTTTTATTAATGGTTTTAGAAGGGCAACTTTCATGGATCTTAGGAAAACACCTGGTTGTGTCTTTTGACAATCTGCTCACACACACAAAATTGATATAATTACATTATAATAGAATTAAATACACTATTTTACATAGACATCAAACATTTAAGTACTGTCTCTCAATGAGTATGTGTGTGTATGTACGTGTGTGTTTGAGCAAAACTTACAAACAAAGGTCATTTAGTACCACTTCCTGATAGCATCAGGACATAGTATGCCAATTCCAGAACTCAAGCTTATAGGAGATTGTGCACGTTGATGTCTGAGAGAAAAGGTGCACTTACCTTCGGGATAATAATACGTGATAAGAGCTTCATCATCTTCTTCACAGATTGTAATGGACTCTATGTCATCGCCGTCGCATTTTTTCTTGCTCTCAAAGAACAATTCCAGTGTTTCCTTACTAAAGCCAAGAATTCCGTGAACAAGAATAGATTTGTTCTGAGATGCTGCTGAAATATCGATAGGAAAACACATTAAGTGATGGTCATATTACAATGGAGTTCGAGACAACATTATCCAGAGATGAGACAGCTCGGCCAGAGTGCAGCCTGACTTTACTTCAGTATATGTCTCATCTTACTAGTGCTGCCTGACTGCTAACACCACACTACATCCCTGTTAGTTTTCATAAACATGTTGATTCAATTGCTGACATTTTACTACACCACATACACATAAAATCAAGCAATGGATTCCAGTGATAGTAAGTGTTTGACATTGGTGTTTTTAACCAAAGGTTAAAGTTCAGTTGTCAAAACATCTAGAATATGTTTCATGGTAAGAAATCAGTTTTTAATGGAATTTCGATATAATTTAGAAAACAATTTTGTATCCATCATCTTAACCATTTGCATGTATATATATACAATAAAATACAACAGTAGAATGTAGATTTCACTTAAGGTCTAGTCACATTAACTGACTATATATGATATGTTAATGGGAGACACCTCCCAAGATTATGTTAGGGATAACGTTTAGAAGGTACCAACATAATAAAGCGAGACTACTCAGTTTTATACGTATGTTACTGCAGTGTAATGGGACCCAGGCCAATGTAACACAAGAACACACTGATCATCGAATATGCAGTTTTAAATGGTTTAATATCGACTACATATGATATGTTATTCAGTGAAGATAAAACACGGTAGGATTATGTAACGAAATGCTAGTTATTCGGTAAAAAAGTGTTTTTACATGTAGAACAACCAAGCACAGTTCACCCGAGGTACATCATGATAAATGTAACCAAGCACTTGATACTAGTACAGACAGTGGTGTAGCGGATGTGAATGGTACATTGTAGGCAATTTGTACTGAAGACAATTCATACACCAACCCCGAGACAACCTGTACGTGCAATTGATCCTGCACTGGACGTCTTTCATAGCATACGACTGTATAATAAGTGACATGTTTTGTGCATTTATCATTGATGTTTTGCAATACTTAAAAACATCAGACAATGGCTGATTAGTTTGGCACATGGTAGGACATGTTGCCCATCTGATTTAAATTAATGTATTGTAATCTATTGTCTCCAATCAGAGTTCACCATCAAGGGTCAAAACTGGTAAAAAGCGGTACAATTGATTTCACCCACTAAATGGGTCAGTCCATCTGCCTTCCTACTTTTCATCTGTCCCTTTGCTCTCTCCACTTCCGTCCTGCCTTTCTTTTAACAACTGATTTGCTCTCCTGAACACAGATCTCTGCCCTCACTCACTGTGAAGTTTCTCTCCTGCTGCTGCACTAGAACAACCGCTTTCTTTGCAACGTCAAATTCTTCCAATGAATCTTCCTCCACAGTAGTATCCTTTGCATGGCACTGTGCCTTATACTTCAGTCCGTTCTCACTCCCTCTCTTCCAGTATCCTTACACCCTCGGCGTTTCTTGTTCCTAAGGCAAACCCTCCTTGGTTTCCTCCATGGGCATCACTCTCTCATTCAGCATACCCATTAAAGTCTCCCCCAAGACCTCCCTGTCCCACTTCCTATATTCCAAGATGATGATGATGGATGTTTTACGGCCACTTTTGTGCACATTGTAGGCTAAATGGGCCGAGCGACCTCTAAAGGTAATGAAGTGAAGTCAACGATAAAACAACATTCAGATATGTCCATGCCGAGATTCGAACACAGGTGGTAGTGGTCTGTGGCCCACACACTACTGCTAGACCACAGAGGCGCCCCTATATTCCAAGAGCCACACTACAACTTCCATGTGGGACATATGACAACAAAAGGTCTGCAGCATTATGTAATCAGAGTTTGAATAACTGAAGTTTGTTATATTAAAATATCTATATATATATATATATATATATATATGGATTGTAAATGTTCTTCATTTTATACACTGATGTGCTTTGAAAGAGAAATGATTAATTGCTGTTCAAGCTTCTGTACATTTCAAATGTTGTAACAGTTTGGAAATATTTAAGTCCCATGCCAGATTCGAATGTCATTGACTTAGCTTTGTTGTTCGGATTTGGCGAGCGTCCTGAATATTTCTCATTGGCTGTTTCGTAATCCATGTAACCTCTGACCCAGCTTAGAGCTGGCATTCCCTTTCAAAAAAATTTAAATCAGTTTTGGTTTGGATCTTAGAAAGATGAATTGTTGTAAAAAGTTACTTGTGATATTATGGTATATGACTATCAAAAATGGATTATTGGTATTCATTAACAATGGATCATGAATAAACGGATCACGATTTATCGAGTTTCAAATAGTGATGTACGTGTTAGACAGGAGTTTGAACTTTAAATGGAGCCTCGGTACATAAAATAACAATACAGGAAATCGGACACTCACGGCTCATGAAGAGCCCACCTAAAACCCTGATAATATTGATCTGTAGCAGTTCAATGTGAGAAATGACTGTGCCTCAGATTAGGGCACTGTATTAATGGTGGCTACTGACTAATGCTTTATAAGCAAATATAAGGGCTGTTTCACAGTATCGTAGGCCATCCTGACAATTTGAATGTATTGATGCTGCTATTATAAATAGTAACTGAAAATTTGTATTCTTCACATTTTCTCAAAGAATATTGTTGAGGCAACTGACAGACAAAGTTTGAAGACCATATCTCAAAAACTTATTCTGCTGCAGCATTACATGTAACAAATTGGATGGATTTTTCAGTCTCAAATTACATTATCATATTTTTAACATATAGTTTAAGCGTTACTACATGGATGTCATACATCATGTATGCATTACTAATAAAGCTGATGGTCCCTGTTAACTGACTGTAAAATATTAATATTTATTTGATAATTGTGATCAAAACAGATATTTTCCATCCAAAATGTCCACTCCGACACACTGACCTAAAAATAAAATGCTACTAATATTAATGAAAACAAATATTTTAATTTGTTTATATTAAAAAGATAGTAGGTTAGGCTAAATGATAAAATATCAAATATAATAAGTACATATATCTGCTGCAAAAATCAGTTGGAGCAATGCTGAAATCCATTTTGTCCATTGGTGTCCACTCTGACACAATCAATCATATCATGTTAGTTTTCAGCAAACCCAAATAAATATAAAGGTTTGTGATCATTATATGCATTTAATATCAGGCTACTGTGTCCCTTCGGAGTTTCTTCCCAGAAGAAACCCAACACTGACACAGTGTAGCCTCGTTTATGTTCACTAATGCATACGTTAATTTAATTGGCTGCTTGTCATCCAACTGCTGGTCAATCAGGATCGTTTGCAGCTGTAGTTAAAATGACAGCGTCAGAAAGAAGCCATGCATGATTACTCACTGTGTGACTAACTTTGGCTTAACCGTGTGAAAACAACATAAGTTAATCTGAAATGCCTGTTTATATGACTTATAATAGTGGCAACATCTGAAGCAGTGTTTCAACACATTTTCCTTTCACGTTCATAGAACAAATAAACTGACAAATCATCATGTGTATGAATGTGATAGCAGTCCGTCAATGGGTAAATCAGTTATATTGTTATCTTTTGCCTTATGCAACAAAACAAATCTCTGGTATGATATAAAATGGTAAATAATCAAACACATTGTGTAAGCGTGTAAGTAATCGCTGATTACGATTATACTGGCAATATAATCGATTGTGATTACATTGCATCTGGAAATGGCAATTACTTGATATCATGTAATCGATTACAATCCATTATGATTACTGCAACCCTGGATCACATCCTCTTAATGGACTATAAATAAATTCTAAATATAGCTGGAAAATAGCCTAAATACAGCTTTTCAGTAAGACATTTATCGGCCACTACACACGTAAATCGCCATGCAACACAGGTATTCTTAGACTTCTAATCCGAGACCGTATTGTGAAATTCAGCTGCATGGTGGCGCCAGGGGTAATTGAATCTGTCTATTGATACATTTGGAATTGATAAATTTAATGTGGAATTGACCCAAGATCATTAATAAACGTGTAATATTAATATAATGATTACGGATACCATGATTAGGCATTACATTAGACTATTACTATTAGTTAGACTCTATAGAATGTATTTAATGAATAATCATAATAATGGGGGTAATTTTTTAATTCGACGTTACTTACCATCAGATAGCGAAGTTTCTTGCTCCATGTTTTGCAGGGTGACAGTAGTCGAGTAGAGGTCTATTCTGTGACTATATAAACTAATTCCTATATTATTATGGGTCAATAAAGAGTATGTCTATGACCCTCATGGTATGACCATCTAGAAGTCTACACTATTAGTATTACTCAGCTAGTTTAGACTCTGGAAGTAGAAGTCTATAGTTACATAATAGTATAGACTCTATTATAGAGTCTAGACTATAGAGTCTATAGTCTAGAGTCTATATAGCTCATTAGCCGAGTTATAATATATGATTGCTCAGCTAGTTTAGACTCTGGTTAAGATCAGTATAGACTTATAAATTTGGTCAACACAAAACTTGAAGCATATCAGGCTTTTCTGAAATAAAACTATATTTCTCTGCTCCTGCTAAATTAAATGACAACGTCGTTATCCTCCAGTAAACCGGTAAATATTTGCAAGAAACGAAAGTAACGGGATAGCCCTATGTAACGTCCTTCCGGGTAAATTAGACTTCTCGTAACCTGTGTATTTCGTACCATACCATTTCGTCACTAGATGGCTACCAGTTCGTAACTACACGCATACCAGTTCGTGCCCATGTTTTCATTAATTAAATACTAAATTATATAATGTTATGTCACCACCCGGGGGTATAATTATAATATAAAGCACCAAAAATATTTAATATCAATATTTATTGATGTCTAGGCTACACTTTTATCTACAATGGGCCCATTGATCCAGCTACATGCCCTTATAATAAGTCTTGAGACTGATTTTTTACCATTTGTGAAAGACTCCAAAGTGGAGAATATCTTAGCTTGTAATTGTTTGTACGTCTTGCGCTGATATCTTTTGAGCTTTGACTTTGACTTTGAAATAAGGGGTACCAACACGTAGAATTCTACGTAGTTGTTGGTTCGAAAGCCTTCTTGAAGATCGACCATGTCGATGGTGGCCACACGATATTGTCTATCCATGTGCATCGCATGTAAAAGACGAAGCTTTTATGTCGCAGTCATCACCTTCAGGAACTAAGGGGAAGCTACAATTCCTGCATCTCCATGTAAAGAGTTAGACCTCACCATGCACCGAGCACTTGCCGGAAAGAAGGAACGGTCTATGCCTGTGAAATAAATGAAACAACGTAATTATTTAATGTCAATCAACCCATCACCAAACCCCTTAGTTACCAGCATGTATTTATAGTATATACATATACCATGTAATATACGCTACTTATTAGATATGTCGTGGTCTTACATCACTTCGACAGTGAATACAAGGAAAACGGTGCTCTAAATCAAGACGCCCTCTTTTAGGTCTAGATGACATATTAAATTAACTAATAAAATTTGACCCCTGGCTATCGCCTATTGCGCACAGCCGACTTCTGTATGATCTATCTGAAGTTGAAGTTTGAAGTTTGGTGTAGAGACCCCTGGCTGTCGCCTATTGATAGAAATATTAATATACATTTAATATCAAATATACAGATTACATATACATCGCATATGTATCCATAATAAACATATTCATGTCCAAAAGCCCCCTTTTTGGGTTAAAAATTTTTTTAAAAAGAATACATGAACATTGACATGATGTGGTTCTAGATTTTTCTTCATGGACTCTAAAATTTGTCCTGAAAAAGTGGCACCCCAAATGATTACTAGGCAACTAACACATGACATTAAAACCTATTTACTGTTTTACATTCTTTTGTAATGGAAAACAAGTTAAAATAAAAGCTTTAATTTTATTTTAAAAGAACCACAGCACTTTGTGGGGTGTGCCTAAACAAAAGGATGTTTAAGTGCTTCCCTTTTCAGCCTGGTACCCCCCTACAAATTTTTCGTAGAAAAGCGAATTGTGTTCCCCCAAAAAGCCAGATTGATCTGCACACATTACAATATCAGTATGAACATTAACATTAGATTAATTTTGTATACATTTAATTATATATATATATTTACGGCCCACAAACCAAAACACACGGGGCCATATATAATCCAGTTTTTGTACATGTGTAAGAGGAACAGTCACTGTAATATGTGGAAATCAGTTTTAAGCATTGTCAGATACTGAACTAAACAGCGAAGGAATGGATCACTGACCTGAAAGAAAACTAGACCGAGCACTCAGTAGTATTTGAATGGGCCGCCATGACCAAAGAGCGCTGACTTCCGTTCGGGGCAAAAAGCAACGTTGAAGAAGCTGTTCTTCGAGTTTTGAATCTGTGAATACGGACATTTATTGCGTTGTGTGCATTATAATTTTGTGTTTACAGAGAATACGTATTACTCCTGTCCTATTATATGCCATCAAATACGTAAATGTCGTTTTATGAAAGTCCGTAGATCTAGTTTAGTTGGGATCAAACGCCAGAGACAGGCCGGGGTTGTCGATTAGGCTATATATAATAATAGTTAAATGTGTTTCTTATACTTACCGATGAAAAAATATTCGTTTTGTAGTACTTCCACGCCCACAGCTTATGCAACCATCGACACAACAATAATTCACCATGTTTTTAAACCTGATTTTACAGTCTGCGTTTCTTTTTGCCCCGACCGGAAGCTGGGACCTGTTTACCATCAAATCGGCGGCCGTGTTCGGTCTGTATTCTTTCAGATCAATGGAGTAGATTAATAGTACTAGACTGAGACTTGACTACAACCTATTAACGGAATAACATTAACTTAGTACACACCTTTTATGCAAATTTTTTCCTGAAGTAATTTTCAACAAAACTATATGTAAATTCTGGAACTATAAACAATTCACGATCACTGTATGTCACTGTACTGGTATTCCGTCATCTTGATACTTGGTGCAAAGCCCCCCTCAGTCTCGTTCTGGGTGTTCTCATGAATATTCAGTAGGGAATAATAAAAAGATCTATTGATAACGACACCTTTTTGATAACATTTGGGCTCCCTTCATTGCCCAAATATATACAATTGGCCTATCTAAATATCCTTTTGGTAACATACATTCCTATCCCCATGAGGTGCTTTGTATGTCAAAGATTTTGGCATCGTAAAATAATCGCAGGAAGAAGCCCACACGCGCCAGATGTGGCACAGAAGGTCAGGATGACAGCTCATTTGAAGCACCTCAACGCTGTGTAAATTCCTAAGCTATCAATGGTAAATCAATTGGTGGTGTACCTATTTTGGCATGAAAAAATATCCCAAAGCTGTATCTATTTCCACTCACAAAACAATAACTATCTGTTCAATTCATTTATATCCAACATCGATGCTAAAGCCAAAAGAGAAAATTTTACATGTTAACCAGCTTCCTTCTTAATATTATAATAAAAACAACCCCCCCTAACAAAACTCCTCCCAAATTTGTTAATGATAACTCAACTAAGACAAGGCACTCTTGTTGATAAAAATATATTTGATATATTGAATGATATACTTAATAATGAAAACAAAATGGATTTAGAGTTTGGTGATACACTGAACCAGAGATGGCCATCAAAATAACAAACTAAACCAACATGACTGATACAATTATATATGGGAATTGTATAAGTAATACAAATGTTTATGGGAGAATATAATCCCATAGCAATCTGTCTACAATAAACTATTATTGATCAAACAAAGACAATAGACTTCCGTAAATATTCTGCATATGACCAAAATTCCTAAGCTATCAATGGTAAATCAATTGGTGGTGTACCTATTTTGGCAAGAAAAATATCCTTCATAATATTATATGAGGATGTAAAGATTTAAAGGAGAAAGGGAGACAGATAAAACCATTTAGTGCACAACATCAGTAATGTCCATTGAATGACGAACTACACACATATATTCATCCTGCAACTGGTAATTTTTCTGGAATACACATTACATTATGTTTACCATCATTGTTCCTAGATATTAATTGGAAAGCTTATGAAGATCATTATGGAAGTGATCACTTCCCGGTATTTCTTTATTTAAAACATAAAAGTCAAAATGATAATCCATAAGGTGAAGAAAAAAACAACATCTGATCCAATTTTGATGATATTATGCACATTATTATAATATTGCGTATATCACTGTCCATGTCCATAATGCATCTGTTATGTATATAATGTTCTAGTTCACGGGTATAAGGCATTGCACGACCAATTTGCTGTGTATTTGAGAGACATGTTGCAGGTATATACATCAAGCTGGACTCTAAGATTCCATAATGCACAATATTAGTAGTTCCAAAGATGCGGACTATAGTATATGGTAACAGCTGTTTTAACCAGACAACACACTGTCTGTGGAATGCGCAGCCTGCCGATATTAGAGAAAATAAATAAAGACAAAGGAGACATTAAAAAAAACTAGTCATTCTCTACAATGTGTAAATATAACACGTTTATATCCGATTTTGTCTTCTAGTCAATATTAGTTCGAGATAATCTTATAGCAGTATTTTTAATATAATGATGTAGCTTAGTTGATTATGTTTTGTTACTTTTTTCCTTATCATATTACATGTAGTACGTCGTAATACTAATCACCAGTATATTGTAATATTTCGTTTTACAGTAAATGTATATTTTACCGCGTCCTTTTACCATTTTACCAGTATACGTCTTGCAACGTAAAGCAATTTTGAAAATTTATGAAAAGAGTGCTATGTAAATATGGTAAATCAAATCAAATGTGTACTTATTTGTTATTTCGTTCGTAATGTCACTTTTACTGATATGATATCCAATCTTGCAATTGTAGACCTTAAATTAGCCATAAATAAATCAGGACTGCCCAAGAAAAGGATCACATATCGGAAATATCTTGCGATTTATATTACTCAGCTACGCACAGACATTATGGAGTCTGACCTTGTTCTGACACCACACTCTACATTGGAGAACCTGATGGAGCAATACAATATATGCCTCACTAAGCTGATAGACAAACATGCTCTTGTGCGATCCCAAATGCTTACTGAGAGACCACTTACACCTTGGTACAAGGCAGCTATCACGGAAGCGAAAAAATGGCGTCGGAAGTGCGAACGATTATTTCGTCGCATTAGTTTGACTGTTCAGAAGTATTTGTCACGTGAAGCCAAGTTGAAGTTGGACCGTTTTCTAACCACTTTCAAGCTATCATACTATGATGAGAAGATTCTGCCAGGGTGCCAAGATCAGAAATCTCTGTTCACATTCCTGGACAAAGTGTGCCATCGGAAACAGATTGTGCTGCCTGAGCTGTAACCTGCCCAACTGGTAGCAACCTTTAATGACTATTTCGTCGAAAAGATCACTTGTATCCTTAAAAATATTGTCGAACAGACTCTTCATCTTCTTCCAGAACTTGGCACTGAAGAAGATCTTAGTAGTTTCGCCACATTTCCCCTGTGTCAGTTCTGGATGTGGAAAAGATTGTATAAAGCCATTGATAAATAAGTCATTGCTTGATCCATCGAAATACAAGAACTATAGGCCGGTATACAATCTCAGATTTGTATCCAAGGCTATCGAAATGATCGTAGCTAACCAACCGAAATCATACCTTTACGCTAATAACCTTGATGGTGAACTACAATCAGCATATGGAAAGAAGCATAATACGTCGACTGCCCATTTAAAAGTAGTCGGTGATATTCGTTCCTGTATTGATCAAGACCAGGGTGTGATTCTCATGCTTCTCGATATAAGTGCTGCATTTGACACTGTGGATTATGATATTTTGGCTGGATGACTCGCCTGTAGACTGTGTATTAAAGGGGTGGTCCTTCTATGGTTGAACTCTTATCTTCGTAGCCGCACACCAACTGTCACCATTGTGGATGCAATGTCTGTACTTGCAGAACTCTTATTCGGAGTACGCCCATGTGTCGACATCCTGGCTTACGTCGACGACATAGCCATTATTTCACTAAACTACAAATCGCCCTCGACACAACAGCATCTAAAGCCAATGACCTAGATCTATACTTCTCCCCCGCCAAAGCTAAAATAATTGCCTTCAACACCAATTCGAAACAACACAACACCTTCCATATAGGCAAACAAGACATTGCAATACAAATACTTGGCGTCATCATAGACAACCGCCTCAATTTCAATAAACACGCACTACAAACAAAACAAATTATTTATAATGTTAAAGTAGGAATAAACACAAAAATCCGATTAATCTTTATAATGCCCTAATTCAATTTATACTTCTTTTTGCGGCCCAATCTACCTACTTGCATCTAAAACAGAAATTAAACACATAGAAATAGCACAAATAACTGCACTTAAATATGTCTTAGGACTCCCCCCTACTGCCCCCTCTGCCCTTATCAACAGAGAAGCCGACATTCCCCCTATTGCCCATCTCATAAGAGGAGACACAGCCAAATATATATTAAGAACAGCAAAAACCTGACCTAGTACAAATCACATCTAAAATACAAGAAAGCTTACACAAAGACCCCAGAGTACACAGTAATAGAAGTTGGGCCATGAAAGCAGCTGCTATTGAGAGGGACATGGGAATTCCAGCAATCAACCCTCCGGATGCCAAGGAAACTTCTCCATGGCGCGACTGCACATTGACCATCATTATGGTAAACAAAAAATCAAAAACCCAACACCCACAAGGGGCATTCACTGAGGCTTCGGACAGGATCTCTTCCCTGAACAGACACCAGGCAGCAATAAACATCTACACAGATGCCAGTGTCCGCCGGATGGAAAATCTGCCTGGGCCTGTTTTGTGGAGGGAGTACACCGAAATCCCTGTGGAAGACTCCACGACCACACACCAATCACTCTAGCAGAACTTCACGCCATACACGCCCTCCTCGCATGGCGGGAGGTACAAGACAGACACGAAAACACAATCATACACTCAGACTCGATGGCAGCCATCAAAATCCTGGCACAAACAAAAACACGAAAATATCCAGAAATCACAACGAAAATTATTAACTCCGCCTCTGCCTTAAGCCAACGTGGCAGTCTAACCACTCTAAATTGGATTCCCAGCCACACACATATCGAGGGTAATGAACGAGCCGACGCTGTTGTTTTGTTCTTGGAGAATCCCCAGGCTGTCGCTTATCCGGCACAGTGTTTGAGAAACCTCCTCCCTCACCACTCACAGGGAAGCAGTACGGAAAGATGGAGCTGAAATACCCTGAGAGTGGTCACTGCCAGAGTGTTTTACGTCCTCAGGGGGTCTTTAACGTCACCCTTTATTTTTAATAATTCAGTGGAGACGGCGGCGCCATTTAAAGTGGTCTTCCACCCATGATGTTGTGAGCCGAGAAATTAATCTCTGGAAAAGTTTCGACCTCTTGCGGGATCGAACCTGTGACCATTGGCACCAAGTGCCGGGTGCTTAACCGCTAGGCCACCGGAGCTCACAGCCGACGGTCTGGCCAACGAAGCCACTAACCTAACCAACATCCTACACCCAGAACAGACAACAGGTGCCTGCAAACACATGATAACAAAATTTCTACACAAACAAACAACACTAAATCCAGATATAGCCAAATTAAGTACCTGGTACAATAAAACCATTGTTCCCGGCATTCAACTCATAAACAACAGAATAGCAGACGTACACACATGCCGCCTCCGCTGCTGGGTGTACACAAAAAGCTTTGTCGGCCCAAATAATAAAGCACTCTGCTTACATTGTAACCAAACTTTGACCCCGTCCACTATCTAATTAATTGTCCCGCCTTCCCAGCCTGACGACAACCTCTTAAACAACTCTTAAATCTGGCACAACACAACCTAACCGACACAGAAAAAGCAGTCACCATAATACACAAAGTCACAGCCACGCCACACATAATAATTCCCTTATTTAAAAAGACCCATACAACTGGCAAAAACCAAACAACGCTCAGTAAATGTTTGTAAAAGTTCGGCACCAGTACGTCCGGGACCAGAATTTAAAAAAAATCATTTTCAGATATAGAAACTCTACGGAGAAGAACAGCCTGGGGATACTCCCCGAACTACAAGCAAGCAATTATTTGGGGTGGGTTCTGGAGTGGAGAGTTTGTAGAGTGATCGGTGTTCGAATAAAGTAGATTCGAGACCACATGTGTTCGGAGTTTTGAAAGAGAGAGCTTAGCTGAACTGAACTTATTATTTATATCTGAATATTGTGACATCTAAATAATGGCGTCCAACCAAAATCAATTCAAATGTATCTACGCCCTTGAAACTACATTGACCAAAATTGGGCACAGTTCCAATATCTACAAAACATACAATATTATATCACATTTGTGTGATGGTTAGACTTGAGCTTGAGTAACAGAAACAAATAGTAATGGCAACTGTAGCTTGCGATGTTTACCGTTTGAAACCGCTTAGTCAACTGTAGGCGGAAACCGTTATTAGCTACAGTTAAAAATAACAATAAATACCAGGATGTAAACTATTAAGAATAGAAAAATAACAAAACGGTTTCCACCAGGATTCGAACCTGGTAACCTGAAATATACATATAAGCGATTGGTCAAAACCCTCTATCCATTGGCTTAACTTTGCACACATTTTAATAAGCATTTATTTTACAAATCACCATTATACTAAGAGTGACAACTCAAAATATTATAATTGGCATTTATAATATGTTCAGTTGGGGATAGATGCTCTAAGTATCTTTTCATTGGCTTCTGTTGGTCATTTTAGAGCTACTTCTTTCCAGACTACTTCCTCAACATCATGGCCATAACCGTGGAACTATTTACACATGGTTGTGGTCGTGCACTATAAAGTAGGAAGAGTTTTTCATCCAACCACAGAACTGGCAAGGTTTTCTCCGTCGAATATGCCATTTATTGTAGATTCTAAATGTATTTAGAATTTTTTCCCGTGCCGAAGCTGCAAGTTATAGAATATATGCATCTGCCTCATTTAAGCTTGCTAGCCAGGTAAAATAACTGCCATTTAGGCCATTATTATTATTATTATAAGTGGCAATGCCTTTCATGCATTTAAGCCCTTATTCCAAACAAACAGGTAAGTTTGTTTACTTGTTTATCGGTTTTCAGAAATTGAGTAACCTATCTTACTCGGCTGCTCGCAGAAGGGGATCGTTACTAAGAGATAAACTGAGGTCAGGTTCTGTCAAGGTGCTCAATTCTCAGAGGCTGATCATACAAAATCAGGCATGACAAGTATCATTCCCAATATGGTTAACCGAGAAGTTTTTAAAATCTGAAAGAGTGCAATTTGACACGTAATAGCATTCTCATTTTTCGTTCAAATATATTAATATAAGGTATAATACTTCTCATCGGCAATGATGATGTACGAATTAATTCCTTTTAGAATGTCAGAATAGGACTAGATCATTTAAATCATTGATTTAAATCACGATAAAAATTACTACAAAAATATCATGCGTTTTGATTTTGATTTTTTATTATGTTCGATTGATTTGTATGTGACTAATTTGATTTTTTATTATTGGATTTATTTGTATTGATTATTTTCTAAACAATACATTTATGAATTGTTATTTATAATCAATTGTTAGTTATGCTAGATAATTATTTTTACATCCATCCCATTCCGAAAACATACCAGAAACAAAACCTGACTCTGCAACCTTTCTTGGTGCTACAAAAAGTGTCTTACGCATTTTATTTTTACAAAATTGTTAGTTTTGTGTAATTTACAGCTGGTAATTTATTGGTATATATTGATATTTGAAAGCAGGATGTGGGGAAACATACACAAAATTTGGAATAGAAATCTAGTGACTAGTGAACATAATATATATGATTTTCAAGTTCAAAAGATCGGTAAAAATAGAAACAAAATGTCTTCATTAGTTTTGTTCTGCAGGAAATGTTTGAATGTTTAATTAACTTCAATATCAGCCATTAACTGCAAGAGCACGGTTTATAATCTAGTATTTCTACCAGTTTATGCCATTAAATGCGGATTTGGGGTCTAAAATGGGCCCGTTGTATTACCTACATGTTATTTGAAGTGATTAAAAGAAAGCCACATTTCATGTCAGGATGATCTTATAAATCCCTACTCATTCTCACAGAAATATTTGTGGAAAGAACAATTCTGGTGTTCCACATGTTAACTTTGTAGATCCTGATTTGCGAACTAAATATGTCTTCAAAACAACCCATCACAATCAACGTATAAAATATAATCACAGAGCTTTACGAGCAATCATCACTATCATGGCATTTTTATTCCTTGTACGAGTTTTATCATTCCATCCATTTTACTAAGCTTAGCCTAGTTCAGGTCCGCCTATATTGTATCATTAGATACCAATCCTAGTCGACGTTTCTAAGATATTAGATAAAGAATCAGCATTAATGGCTTACTCGAAATGTTTGTTTACGCATATTTATTCGTGTATCAGTCGATGTTTATTGTCAAGGAATATCAGATGTAGTAGAAATAAAGAAGTGGAGTTAGATTGAACATATCTGGAATATAGCTCTTCTTTAATTTTGTTGAAAGGATTCTTCGATGGTTGAAATGGTTAGAGCGCACGAAACATGGACTATTCATAGCTCTGGTCCACGGTCTAAATATGCCATAGCTGTTTCATTAGCTGGGTTTATGGGATGTTTCATCCCATTATCCCATTTCCCTAGGGACTAGTCCATGGGCTAACCAGCTGGCACCTGGCGTTGGATCAACATTGGATCAACGTTGTCCTTTGACGTTGGATCAATGTTATGAAAATGGTTGGATTTGAACATTGGCTCAACGTAATATTTGCAACATTGGATCAACATTAGGATTTCAATGTTGGATCAACGTAATATTTACAACATTGGATCAGCGTTAGGATTTCAACGTTGGACCAATGTTATGAAATTGTGTGGATTTTAAAGTTGGGTAAACATAATATTTGCAACATTGGATAACAGTATTCCTCAAAATAACAAAAGTGCATAATATGTTCATAGCTGCAAACGTATAAATAATATCTATAATAACAGACTCCAGTCCAAAATAAATATATTAGCCACCACACTTATCCTGTAACAGTACATGCCTATGTGTATGCAAAAGAGTGCAAGCATCTTTTGGAACACGGTACCAATGTCGTCTAAGGATTCCAATCGCTTCTTGAAAAGCAGTTCTTGTACATGCATTTTTTACTGCCCAGTCTTCAAAGTCCTTTCCAATATCAAGCTCTTCACCATCATTATCTGACAATTTCTCAGATCCATAACTAGATATCACATTATCAGAGTTGTCTGATTCTTGATCATTCGTATCACCACTGTTGTTATTAGAATCCTGTGTATTGCTGTCATCTCTACCATCCACATGATAAGATATGTCAGTATCACCTCTCTCATGTACACTAGGAGCAACACTAGCACCTACTAGCACATTGGCTTCATCCTTATCACTGCTATTAGCTTCAGCAAGAGTCAG
Source organism: Paralvinella palmiformis (assembly GCA_025642065.1). Taxonomy (NCBI): domain Eukaryota; kingdom Metazoa; phylum Annelida; class Polychaeta; order Terebellida; family Alvinellidae; genus Paralvinella; species Paralvinella palmiformis. The sequence continues at coordinate 180,460 of JAODUP010000758.1, read as the reverse complement.
TACTTCAGGCTTGATGCTTTCTCCATCTTTTCAAGTAGGCCACGTAGTAATATTCCGTTTGAACCTAGGAATACATGTACCAATATGAACATTTATAACTTTGTACATACGTGTCAATGGGTGGGGAGGCATGCGTACTGTAAAACCATTACCTATTTTCTGCCTTTTATTTTGCTACTTTCACATTGGAGACCAACAGCAAACATTAATGGGAGCGAATATTTATTTGGTTTATGCTGAACATAGCGAGAATATTGTAATAGTGAGAACGTTGTAAAATTGTTTCCTTGATCATCAAGGAAGGCCCGCGAAAATAAATGGCTGCAAATATGCAATGAAGGGACCAGGGGACTTTTTCGAGTCAGCGACACGATATTAATTTTGAAACAAAGTAATAGGCTTTAGCCATGCAGCTTAATTTTACCTTGATAATGTCAAAGGTCATCGAGCCAAATGAGACGCTGTAACCAACTTTTGATAAGTCATCTACCATAAGTAATACTGTTTTGGCTCATAATATTCATATGAACCATTTCTGTGATATAAGCATTTTTTAATTTACAGACACCCCCCACTGTCCCCCAGACAATTTTGTTATCTGAGAAATGAAAATGAGTGCAAATCGGAGGTATTGAACTTTTCAGCATTTTACAGATTTGATCCTTTTTCATGAAAATCTCTCTCCCCCAGAGACTTAAAAGAGCTACAACGTTGTAAAAAAGCCATGATCATGAAACACAAACTAATTGAAAATAAGTTGTATCTGAAATGTGAAATTTTCTCATTCACCAAACACAGGATTTTAATTTTTTGGTCTAAAAAATCCAGCCAAATGATTGCTCCCTAACATAATTATGTCAATGATCCTTTCATAGAGATCGGCAATCCTCGGTAAATCGGCCGACCAATCAGGAGCTACCCTTTTCGAGTCCTTTCGTAATAACCGTCAACGGGAACCGTGATTTATAGTATTTTACTCTATTAATATTGACTTTGGTTGCCATACTGGAATGCTATTAGATAAAATCAAATACGATCATCTGTTTTTGACATTTTAAAAGCAGATTAGTTAGTTGTGACAGCAAGTATAACTAAAAGTGAACTGCATTGTGAGAATATAATGACTCCCTTTTCAGGGCGAAATCCTGAACAGGATTTACTATTCACTGAAATAATCGCTTGTTCATGGTCCCTTCGCTTCAAATTTATCGGGCCATGTAGAAAGTATATTCAGGCTTATAATATAAAATATTGAACTCACAGCTTATTTCTAACTGTGGCCTAACAAATAGAATAGCTTATATTGACCTTTCAGACGAAAACACATTTGAAATACAGATGGCTATTTCGTATTATTAAATTCACATTAAAATATAAATTTAAGTCATTTCTCACGTATTTATGGGAGACATCTGGATATTCTAGAAAGTAGAGGTTTCGCCGGGTTAGCGTAAAGTATTATAATATATTTGTAATAACCTTATCTACTTTCATCACTGGAAAAAGACTTTGGTTATATCCAGAGCCGGTGTTTTCTGACCTAGCTGAAAATAGTTCAGCTGGATTCTTGTCAACGGGTCAATCGCCAGCCTGCCTCTGAATGGTCAGTACTTCGGGAATCTCCGGAATGAAACGGACCATTACAGTCCCAGCAACGTGTAGACACATATGCTGAATGATTGAAGTTAGACAACTCGATCCATCAATATTCAACAAAAGAAATGGTATTTCAAGAAACTATACGCAGCATCATGATACATGACAATTCATATTACTAAATACACAAATTTGGTACAACTTATTTACATACTTAGCAGAAAAAAGATGCGTTAGGTGTCCTAACATTTCTATAGTTTCGAAACCATTGACCTATATATATATACACATATATATATATATATATATATATATATATATACACAACATATATATATATATATATATATAATATATATATATGTGTGTGTGTGTGTGTCAGTGGTTCAAATGAGCTAAGGATGGCGTGACGTCAGAATCCGGTGATTGTGGGATAGATATAGCTAGGCCGCTTGATAGCTGTAGCCAGAGTTGTGGCTTGATTTTGGGGTGTAATTATCTGATCACGATTTATTTAAACAAATGTATATCAATTAGGTGCGAAGTTCCACCAGATACTTCCATAACAGATATACACACAATAACGGCTTCTCAAATGATAATCTTAAAATAGTAAATTATATATGATGGAAAATACAATATTGATAGAACATCACAAGACCGATGTAAATCCAACACGATATAATCCAACCCAGCTACATTGGATATGCACTGGGTTCGCGTTGTGCGACGTCACGATGTAATATCGACCTATTCCCAACATTGATCCAACATCGGGTGCCTGCTGGGTATATGTTTGACGTATTACTGGTGTCGAGTAACTGATAAGGTCACCAACTGGGCTTCAATTCGGGGATTACTTCCTCAAATGTTTTCTTTTGATTGTGGATGGCTGATCAAATAATACGAGACACTGAAGATCCAATCGTCATATCTCTTTTATGACTTCATATTTTGGCATCGTGTGAATGGTGAGCATCTTGAATGTTCTGTACATGGAGTCTACAGAAAATAAGCATTTAAATACACTTTATCATGTAACTTTAGTTCTGAAAAATAGCATTGTCACATTAAAACAAGTGAAATCAACCTATAATTAAATAAGAATTTAATAAGAACGAATGAATAGAAGTTCAGCTATCAAGTGCAATCTTACTAAAGGAAATCACAATTTTTTCAAAACGCAAATTAATTAGTAAAGCATTGCCCCCTGATATTACAGGTTTCCGTGAAGCCACTAATCGATGTACTTACCGGATAATGACCCATACATTTACTGATGTGACAATTCACGGAGTAAACAAAACTTTGTTTTTGTATTCTAGAGCAATTGGTGTGTAATTAACAAAAATAGACACCACTAACAAAGCAACATTGGCCCGTAATTAAACCATAGATAACGGTAACGAAGCAACAGCTGAGTCATACCAAAAATATTGAGCTCAAATTAAAAAGTTTGGAAAAAACTAAATCCTAAACCAGTACATCTGTTTTGTCAACGTAAGTATCTTCGCTGTATTAATAAATCATCTTCGCCTTATCGTATGCTTACCTTTGTCGAACATCAGCAATTTAAAAGATTCTACTAGTTTTGTGTCACAGCTTAACATCCTAACTATAATGTTAAAAACTGGCCCGATTGAAATAGGTATTAATTTGCTTAAATTTTAGATTGCTTCATTTAGAATTATAACTGAAACGAACTGTGTTAAGGTGTTTTGAAATAAGTCCGTGTTAACTTGGGAAATAATACCTTATAACGTTGACCTATATATCGTTTAATATTTATTGTATGTATTATATGGTAGCTTTTTAACGATTGCTCCTATTTAAATATTCTGCTATGCTCTGGAACCGTCTGACCATCATTTTGTCCAAAAGCCTCCGGGGGTTGCATTTATTTGTTGGGTTAAAAAGACGACATTTTTCTTTTTCAAGAATAGCATGTTGAAATGTAGATAATAATACAGACGGTTTTACCATGCCAACAGCGATTACCGACAGACTTTAACATGCTGCAATCAAGACAACTTTTAAACACTAAAAGAAGAAACTGAAATGCCGTTAATGATTGATTTCATGAACTGAACAACGACTAATCTGGAACACATGTGTTTTATATGAAAGTTCGGAATTGTAACTACAATCAGAAACCAGTGAAATTTGGTTAAATATTTATCTATAGGTTATCCATCGAATGAAAGACCAATCCTACAAACATTGTTTTGAATACGAATATATTTATAAGATATATATATATATATATATATATATATATATATATATATATATATATATATATATATATATATATATATAAACCTCTGCAATTACTACCTAACCTTAAAATCAATAGGTTTCAACAAGTTAGCTTTTTTCAGTGAGTGTTATTTTAAAAGCTAAATGATGTTAATTTCTAGTACAAGGCGATATTTGGACAACTATTCACTCAAGCTGAATGTGTCCAATTAATACTAATGTCATTAGTTATAAATTGAAGTAACAGATACCTGCTTCATCAGTTCTGATAAACCATCGCCGGATGTCTACCGAGGAACAGAATGTTTAAGAACCGACATGAAATTGAATATCTGAGAAAATGAGTTGGTAGACAGTCAGATATTTTATAGAGCTATAGTACGCCATTTTAGAAGCTAATTAATGCTCCCTTAAAAGAGACAGCTTGGCGATAATTGAGTATTCCACTCTACTTATGGATGAATCCAATGTATGAATGGATGAGTAAATTAGTGAGTGGTGAGGCGATATCAACACGTATCAGGACAAACAGGTCTTTTATTATTGGCTCCTTTTAGTGGTCCGATAGATATGTAGGACAACACAGTAGGCCATTCTTAAATCCTGAAACTACATTTTGTATCGGGTCAGGTGACGATTAAGACAGAGATCTGGATCAAGTTAGTATCCATACAGGGTCACGCGACGCAGAGGAATGCTACCTGCAAAACAAAATCCTGAGGAGGAATTTCAGAACTATATATAGGTATATGTGGATCATCTGAACCTGGAGGAGGATTATAAGAACTATATACAGGTAAATGTGGATCATCTGAATCTGGAGGAGGATTATAAGAACTATATAAAGGTAAATGTGGATCATTTGAATCTGGAGGAGGATTATAAGAACTATATAAAGGTAAATGTGGATCATCTGAAATATATACAGGTAAATGTGGATCATCTGAACCTGGAGGAGGATTCTAAGAACTATTGATGCCATATTAAACTTCGCAGTTATGACCGTTTCTAGGTTTGTCGATATCCGAATCAATCCCCGAACTGAGTCTCCGTTGTAAGGCCAGAGTGATCCAGAAATGAGCAGATTATCAACAATGTTGAAGTTAGTTTTTGGCATGATTATAACAGATCCGGAACATTGACGTTTACGGTTAAAATGGCGGGATTATCACGGTATTATCGCTCAGCTGACCCCTATAAATCCCACAATGCAAAGCGCGGCTGGTTTGTTTTGGTTTTTGACGTCATCATGCTTCAGGCTTATTGGTATTTACTATGTCAATGTTGATATGGAGATATCAGCCTTATTATCCGGTTAGATATCGGGAAGCCATTGATTGTGTTATCCTAGGACTGTTGCTGACGTTTATATGCGTTTATTTATAGAGAATGTTCGTTGAACCAGAAAGATTAAAATAATATAAAATAAAAATGGATGTGGGAGTCTGTTACTACTGATTAATAATGACTGTAGAAATATTGAGAACATATTATGTTGGGGGGGGGGGTATTTGACCTGGTAAAAGTGTGTGTACTATTATCTACATTGGAACATGCTATTCTTGAAAGTTTTTTTCTAAATACATTTGTAACAAACCATTGCAATTCCCGGAGGCCTTTTTTGGAAAACAATGATAATAATGAATAGCACAGTATTTAAACAGGAGCAATCGTTATAAAGCTACTTTTCTGCGATCTATAATCTGGCAGTGGACTTTTAATTTGATGTAAATAAACTAAATGAAAAGAAAACACGTTGCAACACGGTAATTCCGGAAACCTCAAATGGACTTTATCCTAGCTATACCTGTGATCCAAGAGAAATGTTATACCTGGAACTCCATTTAGCGCCACCTGGCAAGCACAGATCGATACTTGGCAAGGTGCTAATTATGGTGTATCACCTTCCAATTTAGGTGGACAATTTTTGGTTGAATCTCAGCAGATAAAATAACATTCTGTACAAAATGAGTTACTATTATCACGTGAATCGATTTTTGTAGAACTTCTGAATATCAACTGGTTGTGCGGTTTCTGCAATAGAAGAGTATTCAGAATCTAAAAATTATTGACATTATGATATAAGGCCTATGACTGCTTCATGACCTTCATATTTATCAAACCTATTCTACTAACTGAATACTTAAAAATAATTAGTTGGTAGCATAAATCATTCTGTTCTAAATGATCAGAGGACACTTGGAAAGTGCAGTAGATGGAGTTATGTGCTGGAAACCTTTAGGTTTGTGGTTCCAATCTCTGCGTTTCCGGCTTGTTTACCCCTAGGAATAGCAACTCGGCCGTATGTTAAAGGTGTGAACAGGCATCGAGGCTGAGTAATAACACCTACTGGATCCTAAATCATCAGCAAGAAAGATGCCTATCTTTTTTCCATTACATTTATGTATATGAACACTGTTTCGCCATTTTCGTCATACTCGTACAAACACACGAATACGTCCGCGACAGGAAAACCTTTGACAAAGTATTATAACTGTCCACTGTGGCTGATTTTGTCAACAACTTCAATTGGTAGCGCAGTTGCTCACATACATCAGATCCAGTACCAATGTCCGAAACACGTTTTGTCCTCTATTTGATTTAATTGTCCCTAAGAAAATTTGTTGTCTACCTTATATAATAATAAACACTATATTAGTCTTAATTCGTGTATCAACTACTTCAAGTATATCTAATCGCAATTGCCTCGGATATCTTCTTATATGTTCCTAGATTCCCAAACCATTGGACTCGCGGACGTAGTGCTTCATCGGAATGTTATGGTATATTATCTGAACTTAGTTGCCCTAACCATATCCGGAGTAACTTTTTTAACGATATGTGGATGACACACAATACGTTAGAATTGCGAATTATAGGTTTCGGCATAAAGTTTTGCAGACACTAATGAACTGTGTGCAGTGAAATAAATTTGATTAAAATGGATTAGATGCGTACTATCTCTCGGTTTTACATCTAACGTCAGGTGTGACATCGTAGAGTCAACGAGATGCGGGCAGAAACGTTAGAATATTTAGAATTATGTAACCAGAACTAAGTTACTTCTAACGATGTTAAGCTGTGACACATAGCTAGTAGAATCTTTCAAATTAAGGATGTTCGACACTGGTAAGCATATGATAAGCCGAAGATGATTTATTAGTACAGTGCAGATACTTACGTTGACAAAATAGATATATTGGTTTAAGATTCAGATTTTTAATTGGAGCTGAGTATTTTCGGTATAACTCAGCTGTTGCTTCGTTACATTTATCTATATTTTAATTATGGGCCAATTGCTCTAGATGTAAATTGATTTTAATTTGAGTTTCGTTTTTTTTCTCCCTGAACTGGCACATTACTGAAAACAAAGAGTGGAATAAAAACGAATTTCACCGATGTTGACGCAGTAGAAAACGTTTCTTCATATACATTTACTAGAACGGGGTTCGTTTTACAATCAGACGCCTTGAACTGTTATAGATAGCATTACACAAAGAACAAGTGAAATGCAAACCGTTGATATTGATTGACAGAGTAATAAATAGGAGATCATAAGCAACGGATCGATGATTAATCGATCATTCACGAATTTAGCAAATAGGAACTAAGCCCGACCGATGGTCGTTAAAGAGGCATTTATCAATAAACCGTAGACGTTCATTTCGCTTGCGAGAATAATAAATGTCCTTTGGTGGCATTACTTTATTTTAAATGGTATCTATCTGTTTGAGTAACGCCTCATCCGTAACCGACAAGAGAAAGAAAGAAAGACAGCATCGTCCTTGTAAATGATAAGTATATTCTAAGAGAATAGTAAACACCCGGAAGCCTAAATAAGTATCTCATAACTAGGCTAGCATTGATCTATACCAAATAATTTCTATGATCGTATGACATAGTGACACCTTTTTACAGGATGTTCTTATGGTAATGCCCAAAAAGGTAGCGGTGTTAATTTCTGTTCTTTATTTTTCATGGGCTGTGATAAAGTTAAGTATAAAGTATCAGTGATACGATCCCTTTGCGAGTGGCATTGGTCTAATCAAGCTGTGTGGATTAGAAAAACAAATGCATCATTTATGAACCTATTTTTTCCCTCTCCGATTATTTGTTTTCGACGTTTTGTTAAGTGGTCAAAGAAACTGAGCATATCAGTAACGGAACGATTAACTTTCTTCAGACTTGTTGTTTGATTAAATTAATTAAATGGATTTGTGCAGTAAAGCCAGATACAGCAAATTAAATATACAATAAATGCTTTGTTAAGTTAGAAGAACTGTGAATTGCTAAATGGGCCTAGTGACCTTCAAAGGTAATGAAGCTAAGTCAAAGATTAAACACTTTTAGATATGCCCACGCTAAGACTCGAACTCAGGTGGTAATGATATGTGGTCCAAGGCGCTACCAATTCTTCTACATATGTTATTTAGTATTTATTTATTATGTATATTATTTTACCCGATAATTTCAAATTAAATCAAATTGACATACATTGTAATGGAACATTGTAAACATTAAAACCATTCAATTATATTTCCAAGAAGCCATTTGAATTTTCTTTAATTGTAAATTGATATTTTAATCAGCTTCATGTCAGTTTACTCCCAATTATATCAAGTGTGAGATAATCTATTTAAAAGATTGTGTAATAAAATCCACTTCCTACTTACATCGCATATGGATAAGAGGCATTTAGAGATCTGACTATATTAGAGTCGTAGCTGATCAACTGTAATAGAGAAAACGTTTTATATGTATTATAAACCATATTCAGCACGTATGGACTTAATACTTGATACTCTGCCGTATTTGAAAAGATTTATATTTTATTGCTCAGTTCTTTGATGTTATTTCCATATAGAGTGACACAGAGCCGCTAGAAAGTCGTGCGACATGTTAAATGTAAAGATGTTGAGTTTCCGCAGATTTAGCCATTAATTTCCATCAAAAGATGTCTTCTGTTCAGCCCATTCCCTTTGCTAAAGGCCAATATTGAGGCTACTTTAAACATGTTCTGTTAGCGTCGTTCTGCATCATATTTGTCAGGACTCTTCTGGAGCGCACTTGGCTCCAGACTGATCGTGTCATTTTCTTAGTAGTAGACTCACCTATTCATTCGTTCCCTCTCTAATTCACTTACACATTTACTTACTCAAACACTCACTAACTTACTCACTAACCCACCCACTAATTCATACACTCACTCATTACTCATTCACCTATGTTCCCTACCTGCACATAACGATGCCAGACCTTCCTTTATAATTACTGCTGGTTGTTATGTAAACAACAGTTTACATCTTCGTCTGCACCAATACACAAACCTACCAGACTAGTAATTGTTTCGATTCTTCAAACAACGTATATGGAGCTAGCTGCATTGTGCCAGACAAAGTTAACAAAGATTGGTGGATGAGCGACATTGATCAGCCAAATATGTCGATATCGCAAAATTAGTCGCTGTTTCGAAAAGAGACAAAATGCACCGCCTAGAGGTACAAAGTATCTGCGCTTGAGGGAATCTCTTTGTCATTATAACGAGCAATTGGTTTCATACTTCATGAAGAGCCTTGTCCTGAAATATAAGTTGCTGGTTGGGGGAAGCTGGTGAGATAGGCCTTGTCTCTGTTCATTGGCTATTCTATATAAGATGGTCGGCGGGGCACCTAATGGACAAACAGAAATTCACGCGATTAATCGACGGACGTACGTCGTGGAGCTCGGCTATGATTTTAGTCCATGCAGAAGAGTGAAACATATCATGGTTTCCTGGTTCGGATTCGTCCTGTTGTTCTACACGTTTCGGCACGCGAAAGCGACGGTCGACGGAAACGATGCACGTCAGCAACTGTACAGTTTAATATCAGCCGATAGCACGGTTGCTTCCGGAGACATTAAACGGACACTCAATCTGCCATCTCTTCAACACTGCGCAGCTTACTGTACATTAGAGACATGGTGTCTATCTTACGGCGTACAGCCACTCAACACCAAACAGGTAGCGTGCTACCTCTCCTCAAGTTCTAGACCGACGACGTTATCTCAGACAGGAAGCGTACTATACGGCGTAAGTACAGAAGTGTCCTAGAATTGTAGCTGAACTAAATGCTGCAAACTGCAAACGAACTTTCTTTGTTTTATTAATATCGTTTCTACTACACAAATGAAGACGGTGGTGTTGAGGTTGATGACGTTAATGGTCTATCCCACTATTAATCTGTCATACCATTAATACCATTAATCTTAACCTGACCAGGAACGGAAGGAACGAACACACTAGACCGTAATTCACATCAACGCATATATTTTAGATTTCGCCTAACTGTTCATTCAGTAGCTAAATATAGGTTGTTTTTATTTCGAATGCAGATATCAAAGACGACACTCCCCACCTCTGACTGCACCGACCCTCCGCTGGATAACAGCAGTCTGTATACATGCAATCAGGCAACGCCGTTTGAAGCTTCGGCCATGCTGAGAATGGGCAGCAACCGAGCAATCCTATTCACCAGCGACAACCAATACATCAAGTGTTCCAGTATGAATAACATCGTGGAACAAGGCGCGGAATACTGCAACAAAATGGTAAACGTTGTCGGAGACCCAAAGATAGACCCTAACAGAAATAGATTCCTGGTTGGCCCACCCGATGCAGCTGTTGGCTACATTCGGTCTAACATGGTCGAATGCAGATATTACCTCTTCAAAGGTTAGTGGCTTATGCGCATCCCGTTAAGTATTTATTGCCTTATAAATAGATACCGCTTTCCCATTGTAGAGATTACCACTACCACTAAATCAATAACTCGAAGAAACTATGCATTGATGCTTTGAATTACCACGAGGAATCGACAGAGTGGTGGTAAAAATTCGAGTTAAAAACTGTAAACACTACCGTATATTCTGCCATTTATATCATTTGTGATACTCTAGATGCGGTATTTCAAATTATCTTTCTTTATAAATATATTTTACTTATAGGGAATTTGGTGTACTGTTATCAACACCTGGACAATGAACCATGGATGACGCCCTGTAGTTCATGGACATCCATGACTATCCAGTCCAGATTTGGATCCGGAATCCCCTCAGATGTTGATGATGTCTTTGGTAATTTCAACTACAACCATGACTTTTATTTCCTTAAAAATAACATAGTCTATTTGTCAACCGGCAACACAACAACAGGTAGTCTGGCAAGTGGTTATCCCAAACATATACATGATCTACATCCCACCTTCCTCTGCGGCATTACTGGAGTACAACTGGGCCTGAATGAGGGAGAATACTATTATACGAAGGGTAAACATGTATACAAGGAGACGAATGGGGTTGTTTATTATAAGAGGTATTTATGTAATTAAGCAAGATGCCTTCCGTATTTATTTTATTATGAAAAGGTATATATATATATATATATATATATATATATATACCAGGAGTGTGAAATAGATGCGACATATTCAAGTTATAAGTCACCAATTCACTATATAGTCATGATATAACAGAGTTTTATACCTTTTGTCATCCTAGATTTGTGTAATCTTTATATTAAAAGGAGGCACACCTTAAGTGTTTAAGCACATATGTTATATTATGTGTTAATGCGTTGACATCGGAGTGATGACGTCGGTGATACGTGCTTCAAAATATTACCACATATAGATTAGAAACTGGATCACTTATCTACCACTTAAATTGAAAACTGATTTGCTAAATACGTTTCAGATACTTTCATGGTATCGGCTTCTATATCAAATGTTGCTCTTCTGACGTGCATAATCACGTAATATATGATCACATCAATAATGGAAGCAATTTGTGATTGGAATTGTTCATCAGTGATACACTGTCACACGCTGAATAGGCGCCGAAAACTACAACACCCCACCAACTTATTACCCGAAATGTGACGAAGACAGTTTTGTTCTCACAGACGTAAGGCTTCCCAACGAAGTTTACATAAACAGAAACGTAACCAGGCGTAGAGTCTGGTCCAAATGATTCTTCTTCTCTATAAATAAACGGGAATAAACGTCAGAAACCGGGCTAGAATAACCCGTATCCACCAATCGATGGCATCCCGGGATATAACCAGATAACAAGATAAATAGTGTTAATGCGTTATCTTCATATCACTGTTGACAGAGTACGGATCAATGGCGATACCGTTACCAAGTTGTTAATTGTAATCAGTAATCTCGTTTGTGGCCTGATTGATTTGTCCTTCAAGGTTTAGAAATACATTTTCACCAATCCATTCTGTATTTGTGTCTAGTTGTATAGTTAATTGAAATATAATACGTTTCTAAGCTTGATTTCAATTAATAAAGCATTAAGAAATTCGTGAATCTTCTTTCCTCTGCAACACTCACTACTTTTATTCTCAGTTTTGCGTACAGCAGTACACGTACTTTATTTATAGGATTTTCAAACTTAGACTATACACTACTCTTGTAATACTTAAGCACACATATAGGTATATAAGTATTATAGAATTATACACCGTAGCAGGTTATTGAGGTTAATAGGGATGGGAAAAGGTTAATTAAAGTGTTAAACCCTTCGTGTAAACTGAAACAGCATAAGCTTTCAGAATTGGTTTGCATAGAAGATATTGACTAATTACTGACCTGAATATAGAGAAATATGTTATTATATGAAGAAAAGTTATTATTTTTTATATTTTAGAGCTAATTCTAATAATTGAAGTGAAATAAACAAATAAACAAACACAATATTAAAATAAGTAAAATAAAATAAAGAGAACTATAACAGAGGTGAGAGCTTTACACATCTAATACACAACTTGAGAATATATAAAAGACGTCGATTGTAAAGTTTTTTTTTTATATGACTTAGTTAGCCTGGGCGCTGGTCAAACCTTGTACATATGGCCCAAAGGTCACTCTCTAGGGAAACATTCCACAAATACAGGTGTAAACCGGATTCGAACCCACAACCTGAATGTCGGCAGTGCAATGCTCTAGCCATTGTGCCATAGATTTCAACCGTAAAGTTATCATTAAGAACAATAACAATTATATATTATCAGGTAATGTGTATATTATCTGAAATTTTCAGGTAATCTGTATTAAATTTCAGTTAGCAATAGACGTATTACCTGAAAATAAAAAACGCCATCTTGGGAGAAATATTTTTAGAAATAAGCAATTTCAGATAGCCTTTATTCTATTCAGAACATTTGCTCAGTTTACTTTAGCACCGTATTATAATTCAGGCTGTTATATTAACAAATTTACACATCGTTTCTGATATAGACGGAACCCTCTGTTAGTAAAATCAAATCCAGGAGTAATGTTTATCTTAATATAACCTAGTGTAAATAAACAATATAATAAATCAATAATATTCCATCCGTCACAAGACCTGTAACTACAATAAAATTCTAGAATAAAAGGTTTAGCTTATTGCAGGTTAAGCTGCTTAATGTTATTCTAGATGAAGATTTGTTTGTTAATTGTTATACGTGTTGAATAAAAAAAGCATAATTGTACGCCCCTGCATAATGATAGATGTCCTTTAATGTCCGAGATTAATGGGATTGCTTGTTACTTATTATTGTATCATCATTCTCAATAAATGGCTTCCAGCAAACTGATAGCTTCGTGCGCTGAGAGACTATTACATCGTGATACATGGTCACACTTACATAAATTTATATCGGCATTCGCCCCCCTCTTTCCCCCCCCCCCCACAGAGAGAGAGAGAGAGAGTGTGTGTGTGTGTCTAATTAAGCATACTAGTGATTTACCATTATCAGGTGGCATTGTCTCTGAATCATTCACTATTAGTATAGCCGATAAGTTGGCATGGAATGTTTTAATGATTTATTAGCTAATTTAACTCGCCAAATCTACAGAACTTGTAAAACTGCAAACATATATATAATACAAGTATACATATGGTTTTGTCTTGAATACTACAGAATAATCTAAGTCAATATAGCATTTATGTTAGTGTACACAGATAAACCACGTACACGTACACCACGTACACGATAATCAAAGTACAACACGTGTTAGAAATAAAATATTCAAATAGATCGTAATATATAAGAGAAATAAAACAATCATTACAATAAAAATAATCTATAAAGATTTAGCTACAATAATTAGGTGTAATATTTACTCTCAATCCCTTATTTAGGCCATATAAACAAACTTAAATCTCAATAACAATTTGCCAGCATTTCTTAAGAGTTCCAAACGATGACCAAACCTAGCGACATCTAGCGAATGTAACAAATTACAGAAGCCGTGATTCTTTCTAGAAAAGACAATGCGTGAGCCGTCACAATTGGTCTAATTTATGATATACTAAAGAAATGCCAACGTTATGATGGCACCAAGTCATCGCATCCAATATACGATGAAGAGAGACGAAGATCGGATTGTTGACGCCAATTGAATATGACACCAATTTGAACCTTCCGTTGTAGGTAAAGCGCGTAAGTCCGACCCCTTTACAAAATGTCGTCCCATTCTTTCCACGAAATGTTCACAGGCTACTGCTGTCGTACAGATTCACTTCTAAATTATCTCAAACGAAGACACTTATTGTGCAGCTATAAATTTATAGCGTTAAACGACAAATCTCAGCCGCACATCCCTGTTATCACATTAACTTTATAATTCCGCCGATTCCCTGTATCCCGTGCTCGTACATAAATCATACACGCTTCAACTAGAACATCTTAGACAAGAGTGATTTTTTCCTTGTTTGTAAATGCTGATTGTTTCATTCGATGGCGCAGATATCTAGCCTCAAATCTTGGCCCATCTATCTGTGAATGGCCGTTCCACTCTCATTACACCTCACTGCCACCGGAAAACGTTTGTTTTTCATCCGCATCAAATGGATTATAAAACCAGATATTTCTACTTCGACAAGACTCGTATTAATTCAAACTTTAACTGTTCCAACAACAACGATAACAACAAATCAAATACCAAACAATATTTAAAAGTATTTAAAATGTATCCAAGCCGAGAGTCTATAATATCAGCTCATCGCAAATACCGAGAACGATATGTCACATCCTTCTTACATGTATTCTGTAAGGAATTCCTAGTCTTGAAGATGAATTATTTATCTAATAATGAATATTAGCTCTGCTGGCGCCCGATGCAAGCCTTCATGATGCGGGTTCGAATGTGGCTCATTTATGTGGTTGTTGGATTTGTTCTTCGGGAGTCCTTAGCCGTCCAGATATTTCAGTTATGATAAACACGAAGCTAAATAACTCAAATAAACAATAACAAAAACAGCTTTAGTCCTGTTCCGTATATCAGCTGGGGTTTTATATGGAGGATTGCGCGTGGTGGTGGGGGGGGGGGGTGCGTGAATCCCTTGACCAACATCTTAATTATTGTTCGACGATCAAGAAGGTCATCTGTCTGAGCTCTCATTTAGATTACTGCCAAATATTTATGGTTTTAAGCTCAAGGGAAATTTCGAAAAGCGTTTAAAATAAACCGAAGTTTATAGCTACAGGGAGAAGGGCCGCAATTTAGAAATTAAACCTGAAAGACGATCTTAATTCTCTTCGAACTAAACACAGGTCAGTTGTAGATAATTGAACACAAACTGGCTTCATACATCAGTTCAATTAGAAAGTGTTGGAGTATCTTTACCATTTAATAGGTGATGGCATTAACCAAATCATGTGAATACAAATACTCCCTTCCCAATAATCTTTTATTATAATTTTGTTATATTGTTATTACTATAAGATTTTAAATTGTATTTGTTGGTAGGGAAAGGTAATATTATTCACACTTTTTCTCACAGTAAATAGGTTGTATGTGTGTGTGTGTGTGTGTGTGTGTGTGTATGTGTGTGTGTGTGACCAAATCGGTGCTATTAAGAAGACCAGCTTCCGGTTTTCTTCGACAGTAACTTACGCCAGCGGACCTGTTGCCTCATATCAAATATCAGTGATCACTGAAAAAAAAATTGTATTAGGCTCGCAACCGCTCCGCCTCGAAAGATCATCGTTATTCTGACCTCATCAGACCCCCAGAGCTCACTCACTCACTCACTCACTCACTCACTCACTCACTCACTCACTCACTCACTCACTCACTCACTCACTCACTCACTCACTCACTCACTCACTCACTCACTCACTCACTCACTCACTCACTCACTCACTCACTCACTCACTCACCCACTCACTCACTCACTCACTCACTCACTCACTCACTCACTCACTCACTCACTCACTCACTCACTCACTCACTCACTCACTCACTCACTCACTCACCACCCACCCACCCACTCACCCACTCACTCACTCACTCACTGTCGAAATATCCACGCAAAAAGTGACATGTGACGTCACGCGCAATCGTGCTAACTACGGAAGCCCTCGACAAAACGCCGGACATGAGCTCAAAGAAAACCATAATCTCCAGCCAGCTCAAACTGCTATAACTGACCCAGGAAATAAAACGCAAGTTACCATAACCGTGACGAATCACCCACACCACGCACCAAGTAAGTCATCACTTTACACTTATCTGACCATAAGGCGTGACGTACCAAACTAAGTTAATACCGACAGTGCCAGCTCGTTCCAAGAAGTAAACAGTCCTAAAGCCGTATGGTTAGTGCCGTTCCCCGAAGCTGACATCGGTGATATACCGGAAGATTATAGCGTGTATTATATAACCCCGCTAACAAGAAATACAAAGCGGCAGAGGACATATTTATGACGGTATATCTATGATATAGTAGGATTGTGTGAATCCAGAGATTTCACGAAATTCCTAAACCTTTCGGGGAATTTGTGAAATAGTTGGTTTTACAATTTTACTGCAACATATATAAAATCTTATCTCATATAAGCGAACGTGATGTTAAACGGATTCGGATACCGGGAGACGAATTATAGGAAAGTGTGTCTTCCCAAATGTTGCTTTTGGTTTTTTTTGATAAATTACGCTGGCTGTAATTGTGTGCGGAGAGACATTAAACATTGCCCTTAATAGCCCACCTCGTTGTTGCCATACGTCTATCAACCCGTTGTCTCGTAAATGCGGAACACCTGTTCTGGCTTCCATCAGTCCGTTATGTTCTTCTGTATTGGCAAGTTGCTGCCATGTCGTGGTGCTCTGGCCTATATATCCAGAAGACGGACAAACTCCCAGACGGAGTGGACTATCTGATAAAGCGCCACTCCGAAGAACCGGAATAGCGGCGAAGGGCAGCGGGTCGCTGGAACAAACAAACCTCGGAGATGATTCTCTCACCGCGCTCGTACTTAGGATGGCCGGCTGAACCAGAAGACGTATATCTGGATATAGCGCACGGATTGGAAAATCTTGTAGCGTACAACGAATCCACTTTATGATGTCATTGCGTAATTGGTGGCATCGAGAAGAACGAGCTTATACGTCTTTGTAAGCGACGGACGGGTACACGGGCCTTATCTAAAGTGATGTAATTCGCTTTCAGAATAGTCCTGATTGCTTGGAAAGCCATTCCTATGACGCGTACTGGCCGGTGTTTTTCGTCTGTTCGGCGGAGGACCTCCTTTCTCAATAGGATGAACGATATTAGGCGAATTAGGTGACGTACCAACTGCACAAAACCACAACCGTTCCTTCGAGCGATTTAAACTCAGCTTAGTAAACGTGGTTTTAGATTGTTTACCTAAACGTTAAACAGGAGGAGAAGAAGAGCCGACATATTGGGGTATTGCTTACAGCCAACAAACGAAGGAGTTGCGCTAGAAATGCTTCAGAAAAACGCTTTATAGAGAGTGAACCCGTTTGTTGGATGAACTGCCGGAGTTTGTGTAAACACCAAACAAACATTGGCGCGCCGCCGATAGACGGAATACACAGGGAAAAGTAGCCTATGAGAAGGAGGTGAGTACTTTTGGCAGATAAACCGAACACGAAGTGATACCTAAATCAGAAAGGACCGGTAAGTTGAAACAAAGTAGAATACTTTCCGGTAAAGAATATATGCCGAGATGGGGCTTACAGACATGCAGCACTCTATTGCTAAAGGATTGGTAGCCCATTTTAGAACATTCAAATTTAAATAGGACATTCGAAGAACAATTATTATTTATAACTGATCGATATTACAATCCGTAGGAAACAATCGCTAGAAGGGCGCCACTCTATGTGTCTGTTCATACATTAGACCAGTTTAAGGAGAATTTGACAGTTCGCTCCCGTTGTATTTTTGCCGTCAGTAATCATTGTGCTCAGTTGATTTCTTCGGTATGTTTGTATGTTGCTCATTGAGATATTATTTGCTGGGTACCATTCATCATTTTGACACACAAACACACACACGCGCGCGCGCGCGGAGAGAGAGAGAGAGCTATAAATACTTAAGGCGACCTTAACCATGTACCCCATTTTAAGGACAGATTTTATCATAGCACCTGAAGGCGTTGGCCAAAAACAGAATGACATCTGTAAAGCGATAATCAGCCAAAGTACTTTATATCGATCTGAGCTACTGGACTTATTAAGGTAACAACTACCCGGTACTTATCTCGGGGACAGAACAACAGAAAATATGACCACCAACATAAATAGACTCAGCAGAGCTATTAATACCGTTTCCCTTTGTACCTCGCGCGGGGGGGGGGGACGTGTCTCAGTCAGTTAAGAGAAAACGCACGATCCATCAGGTGATTGATAGGATGATGAGGATGATGATGATTGATGTTTTACGGCCACCTGTGTGCACATGGTAGGCTAAATGGGCCGAGCAAGCTCCAAAGGTAACGAAGCGAAGTCAAATATGAAACACCCATCAGATATAGCCATGCTGAGATTCGAACTCAGGTGGCAGTGATCTGTGGTCCAACGCGCTATCAATTTGACGACGGAGGCGCCCTCAGGTTGTTGATAGGAAGAATGCACAAACTAACGCCTTGACGGAAAATGTGGCAACTGCACCATCTTCCTGTAAATAGCATAAATACTGGGAGGGCCAAGGTGACCGTTAGCTGTTGTTATTGTTGTTTGTTGCTATACAGATTGGTCTGAGCCACTTTCTCAGAAGACTAAATGTACTTGATCCTGCTCGTTTTAACCATGATGCAGTAGAAATAGGAACCGAGCCCTTACAAATACCTGCTGACTTTCTTCGTAAAACATTCACCTTCGACTTGATCGAGAAATTATATTTGCTTATCACCTACTACGCATCCTAACGGCGATCGGTATATCGTTGTCATGGTGACCGAGTTCCCATGTTATGGTTTGATTAATGGTCAAGACGAGTAGCACGGCTCCACCCGATATATTATCAATATATAATCGCGGATTGATTTGGTCTGGGGCCACGATTCGGCCAGATGACATTTACCACGATATATAAAGCTCGTCAACATTTCAGGTGAGATTTGCCTTACAAGCAAAGTCACCTTCCTATCATAAAGTGCTACATGTAGTTACTCTGGCGGAGTACCTTTATAGGCTTACGCCCACAGCAGTATTGCTGGGGCTAGATCTCTCTCTCTCTCTCTCTCTCTCTCTATCTATCTCTGTGTCTGTCTGTCTGTCTGTCTGTCTGTCTGTCTATGTGTTTACAGAATCCTGTTGTTACACATAGTGTCTTGTTATGATTCTTAATCACCGCTGTTTAAAGTAAATATATATATATATATATATATATATATATATATATATATATATATATATATAAACTGTTTTAAATTGGATCTATTCTCTGTTGCCTCTCGAATTGATTATTATTATTATTGTTATTATTATTATTATTATTATTATTATTATTTTCATTGAAACGTTATTAAGAAATACTACGGGGTTCTAATTTGGTAAATAATTACCCTAATAATTAAATATAGCCATGTTGCAAATGCACATGGACAGTTTAGGAAATATTGCTTAAATCAAGTGTGTTGTATGCATTATGTAAAAAAATAGTTGTTATAACTAAGTATCCATCGATCGATTAATCCATCCAGCTGCTTATTCATTCATTCATTCATTCATTCATTCATTCATTCATTATCATTTTAGTGTGATGTTTCTAACACCTAACACGTTCTGTATGCTGTATAAATGTGGGTTCATCATTTCTTCAGGTCATCCAGCCTGACACTGTTAGTATTCGACCGAGTTCAGCGAACGTGTGTGGATAAGCCAGGCTTGTCCCTGTTTGTTTGAATCATGTCCGACGCCATACTGCTACCTGGTCTTCCGGATAAACATAAAGGCTCCAGCTACTGCGGTAGTAGATGGCAGAGGTCACCGACCGAGAGACACGTGCTACCTCGTCCGCGATAGGCAAAGTAGACCATAGCAGTGTCTCAACACGGAGTGGCCGTGGCGAGCCGGCTGACTCCGGCTGACTCCGGCTGATCCGTACACTAGCTTTCGGGACCATCATAAGTGGAGATTCTTTGCCCATTGAATTATGTTCGTGATTATTTAAGCCTGAATCAAAACCGAACGCGCCATAGAACCGTCATCGTCGAGCCGGCCTATGCCACCGATTGTCGAAGGACAATAGGCAGCAATAGGTTATGACTGTTCTGGGATAATGGAGCCGATGTTATAAGAGGGCCAGACATCGTCCACCAGATAAAACGCATCCGTAGGTCAAAGGGACGGCACGGAGATAATGCCATTAGGAAGGTGATGGGATAATGCCGGTGTAATACAGGTATACTTTGTCACGGACGTATATTAGGAATTGTGAGGAATTTAACATCACGAACTCGGCCACTTCGTATTATTTGTCCGTTATCGGCCAGTAACCACAGTGTAAGTTGTTATTCCATTTGATTATTTGTATAAGAATTCACTCTTTAGATCCGTGCACACGATTAACTTTTACTTAGGAACAACGCCATTATGAGGTCGCGTATCCGGTGGTGACGAGGAATATATACATCTATAGATAATTATTATGAATTCGTAGGTACCTATCTTTTTGTAATCGTTTCACATTTATTCCGCATCAGCCTTGTCGTCATGCCTCTCTGTCGGCATATCATGAACAGACATTGGCCGTCACACGAACAGACACCAAATTCCGGAGCCGCCAATCAGGTTCGTCGTGTCAGCGGCAAAGGAAGTGACTTGGCATCGATGGCCAACGATCTCCAATCAAGGCTAGCCAAATTTCATGCCGAACAAGTAACCATGACAACGGAAAGTCTGCCACGCCACCTAAAGGGCAACACAGAAGCTCCGGAAGTTGAATTCAACGTGACCAATGACTACGCACTTCGCAGCTCCAACTATACCATGAACGCGACGCACATCGATAGGATCAACGGAACGGATCCAGAATGGAGAGCAGGTGAGGACGGTCTCAAAATAAACGAACTCCAACTAATCAAAGTTGTAGTGCTGGTGGTGGTACTCTCTATCCTGCTATTTTCCACATGTAAGTTGGTGATGAAGACGTTTTCTCGCTTCGCCGGCGGCGTAGGGCGGAAGGATGACTCTTTCTGAAATCGAATCCGAAAGGTCAAATTTCAGTAACACAGATCTCGACGCGTGAACTCCTTAGCAACACGCCGAGGACAAACGCAAACGTAGAAATCGACAATGTCTGTCATTAACCAAGACACGTCAACCGCCGGGTCAAGCCTCAGCTTATGACTATGCAAATTAATCCAGATGCGTCCATATATGAAAATGCAAATCCAAGAATTGCATTATCGTCGAAACCATGATCCACACGCCATCCATATTTGAATATATAAACCGCTACGTAGAGATGCACGCAGCGACAAATGTTGGCCGCTTGAGTGCGAAGTTTGAAATGAGAATAGATGGCAGAGTGCGGTAGGAAGACACGGGGAGTTGTTTGGAGTTGGCAGCCTGGAACTCACACCTGAAGTTAATATTGCACTGCTTAATGGTCTATTAGAAATATAACGGTGACAGTAAGGAATCGTATGAGTGTGTGTTTAAGTGAACTGATTAGATGTACACAGAACTGAACTATTGCAATTGGTTTATAAGAAGGTCAGTCATTAAACACATAATAGAAATGGTCGTTTTGAGATTCAGAATGCTACCGCCACTAATGTCAGAAATTTGTTCACACAGCTGCTATTAGTGCACGTGTAATAACCCGCAAATCAGATGTATTATATTGCGAGAATACAGTATTAGTTTACATTTACAGTATTTCGTATGTGCACGCTTGGGTGCGTGTGTTTGTTCGTTGGTATATATATATATATATATATATATATATATATATATATATATATATGTGTGTGTGTGTGTGTGTGTGTGTGTGTATGTGTGTGTGTATATGTGTGTGTTTTTTTGTGTGGATGTAAGGAGGGGTTCGCCTACTTTTCTTCGCATTGTGAAAACCATTGATAACTACCGTTAAGACTGCTAACCATTCAAACCTGTACATATGATGGGAAGAACTTAATTATATAAAAATAATAACGTTAGAAGAGTATCAGTTTGAAGATACAATAATCGTGTAGCAACATTTCCTTCGTCTAGCTTAAATTATTGAACATTTCGAGAATATTTGCCTGGCAGATTCAGCACTCAAAATCAGTTTTAATAGTTTGCTACGAGATTTCATGTTCAATCAACATCTTATGTTTACGGTAATGTGATTGGTAAAAATCTACTTTAAATGCAATTGTAAATGTTAGTAAGCAGACGGTGAATGTTCCGTTTGTTGTATTTTTTACCAGTTTTTTTAGCAATATCATATATACATGGTAAAATGTCCCCTCGTAATCTAACACGTACATCTCTGTGTGTTGTCATGTACAAGCTTGATCTCGTAGATGAATAATCGTCCTATAATTCTATGACGGTGTAATTCATACCTGGTTACTCATACCTATTTGGGGATAAATAAATGATTTTGGATTAGTTTCCAAGAAAGGATATAATAGTACATAAGGTTTTGTTAATTTGCCATTTTACGTTATGTGAAGGATCTACGCAATCTTTTTGTGATATGTACAGCACTCTTATGTCGTGGTTGCTAATTTTATTTTATTTTTCAAAATCTAATTGATGTGATTTGTTCTTTGACCATTAAACCATGGATTGAAATTGACCGTTACCATTAGTGTGGGTGCATGTATATGTGTGGATGTTAGTGTCCGAATTTGTGGGGCACGTGTGCATTTATGCGTTCATATACAGTGACACATCTAGGCATGCGCATGCACATATCACATACACACACACACACACACACACACACATACACACACAGACACTAAACAGTTTTAATAGTAGTCGCTTCGTGACGCCTGCCCGTTGTAAAAACTGATCTTTGAAGACAGTGACAATTGGGTTACATAGTTTATATAGTATTACTTGAAGAAAGATACAGCAATTGAAAAATAGCTATAAATAGGGCTGCTTAGATAATTAATCTAAACATTCTCACTACTGCCGTGATCTGACTTGGGTGTTCTACTCCCAAACTCCACGGCTGTAGGTGATTCGCTCTTAGTTTTTGCTTGGCGGCTTAGGGATTGGTGAGACATTACACATGTCTCAGCAAGAAAAGTCGCGGTTGAGATTATCTGTGCCTGTGCCTTATTATACACAGCTATCCTCCCCCCGCACGTATACACCCATTGCTTTAACGGTCTAAAGGAGTTACGATAGGTATTTTGAATTTAACTTGTAAGTTTGCATTTGATTAAATAAGGAAATACTATAGTAGAGCCGCCGACGGCCTGTATATATTCGAAGGTTGTTCCATCCTTCAATTGGTCTCGTTTGCCTTTTTAGGATGCCTATTATGAGCACATAAGTGTTCATAGAATAGCGATATGTTACATTTCACTGCGATGCTACTTTGTGTATAAGTAAAATTCAAGGTAACTGTAAATACCGTGACTGTGGCTTTAACGGTAAGTGGGCTATTCTACAAAGCCAGAACGTACAATGTTCTGCTTTCATTTTAACACATATGTGACACGGGAAACAACTGCATCTAATAATCCGTGGAATTTAGAGGTTTTTTTTTAATGATACAATCATTGAATCAAACTTGCCACTATAAGTATGTTTAATAAACGACCACATCAATCCTAGAGTAATCGTATTTTGCGACCATAAAAGGGTCAGTTGCTCTTTCGTTGAGCTATTAACTCCGTTAGTGATAAATGTGGAAATGAAAGATGAAAAGTCTGATCAATATGTTGATATTTATGATTATGTGATAATTGATTTGCTTTTGTTGGTCAACAACAGGCCCGACTGAATGATTAATTTATAATCATGCTTTACGACAGAATTGGTTTCAATACCGTGTGGTGATATTTGATTAGTCTTCTTTGTGGTTGGACTGCATAACCATCCAGTAAGTAGGTGACCAGCATCTATCAGGCCTATCAAATATGATAATAAAACTAGTGTAACCTTTGGTTAATTTCTTCTAAGGATACAGAATACACCCACCAAAATCACGACCCCCAATCAAGTGTCTCGATTCCGAGACAGCCATACTTCGCATCCATGAATTGATAACGAATGGTGGCTTATCTTGGCGATTTTTCAACCATTTCATCGATATGGCGGTCTAGACGGTATTGCAGATTTAAAACTGGACAACGTGCTTAGTGCCAATTGAGACACTCGAAGCAACTGCGCAATGTCGGCTGAAACGTTAACGTAAAACGCAAACCGTCCCATTTAGTTAAACTTCGAACATATTCCACGCCTTGAATATTCTCTGAAACCGCAGCAGATTGCTGGCACTTCACCGGAAGCTGCCGGTTTCCCATCCGGTCGATGCCTGTTTTTCAAGTGACGCCGACGGATGGCAGAAAACTGTGTTAATGCTGAATGTGATAAACTATCGACGACTTCGGCTACGTTTCATACGTTCCATATCAGAATGGGCTAATGACGTCATCTGGTCTTATTACAACCACAAAATGTTTAGTTTATACGACAGAAATATGTATTATAAAAAACACGGACGATCGAATTGTCAAATTTCGACTTATGACATAAAGCCGAGGGGTTTCAGGAACTCGATTCGAACCCACAAACTGGCCGTTTGTAACACAATGTTCTACCGAGTTCGCTATCGGAACGACCGAATTTTACCTAATATGATCATTCGACGCATTCTCTTATCAATCATGATGAATCATGATAATGGTATTATATGGCCACGTCAACAGAAAGTGGACACTGGCATTACGTATTGGCGCCTGCCACAAATTACCCCTAATAGACAATGAAGTGGTATTTTGTTTCGTCATCTTTAGGTGATAGCGAAGAAAGATTTTGTTAATTACAAATTAAGATGCTCGCCGTGAACTACTTCTTCATCTCTCGAGGATTTTTGCTCATGTGTTTCAGATGAACATGTACACAGAGATAATACCGATGACAGAGCTAATAGATTGACATTTCGTCAGGAAGAAGCGTTTACTTTTGTATATTTTGTTAATTTATTGATTCAAATGTGGTGCTGTTTAAGGCAAAGTTCACACAACGCCTAATGGCTTGTCCTTTAAAGCAATTGTGTTCGCTTCCGATTACTTCATGTGCGACATAGCCAGTCAAATTAATAGATGGGTCAATATACGGAAAATACATAGATAAGTGGCTTCACAGAATCATGTAATCTGCACGCTAAACACACAGTTGGGTAAAGATGAGAACGACTTGTAATTCAAGTACCAAGAGGCGAAGCTGTAAGGTTAAATCTCTACATCAGCATCATCACCATTCACATGATACCAAAATAGGAAGTCAGAACAGGGATTTGACGATGGGATCTTCAGTGTCTCGTTTTATTTGATCAGCCATCCACAATCAGAAAATGAAACGGAGAAAGTAATCCTGGAATTGAAGTGTAGTTGGAGACCTTATGAGTTACTCCACACTAATAATACGTCAAACATATAGCCCATGGATTAGTCCCTACGGAAATGAGATAATGGGATGAAACATCCCATAAACCCAGCTAATGGAACAGTTATGGCGTATTTAGACCGTGGACCAGAGCTATGAATAGCCCATGTTTCGTGCGCTCTAACCATTTCAACCACTGAAGAATCTTTTCAACAAAATTAAAGAAGAGCTATATTCCAGATATGTTCAATCTAACTCCACTTCTTTATTTCTACTACATCTGATATTCCTTAACAATAAACATCCACTGATACACGAATAAATATGCGTAAACAAACATTTCGAGTAAGCCATTAATGCTGATTCTTTATCTAATATCTTAGAAACGTCGACTAGGATTGGTATCTAATGATACAATATAGGCGGACCTGAACTAGGCTAAGCTTAGTAAAATGGATGGAATGATAAAACTCGTACAAGGAATAAAAATGCCATGATAGTGATGATTGCTCGTAAAGCTCTGTGATTATATTTTATACGTTGATTGTGATGGGTTGTTTTGAAGACATATTTAGTTCGCAAATCAGGATCTACAAAGTTAACATGTGGAACACCAGAATTGTTCTTTCCACAAATATTTCTGTGAGAATGAGTAGGGATTTATAAGATCATCCTGACATGAAATGTGGCTTTCTTTTAATCACTTCAAATAACATGTAGGTAATACAACGGGCCCATTCTAGACCTCAAATCCGCATTTAATGACATAAACTGGTATAAATACCAGATTATAAACCGTGTTCTTTCAGTAAATGGCTGGTGTTGAAGTTAATCATCTTTTTCCTTAGTTTTTGTTTATTTTACGTTGGGAACTAAATTTACTCTTTAACTTTATAATCTACATGTTAAGATATTTCTCCGAAAAGAAATGTCAAGAACCTTCGATGTTATCGTTATGTTATCTAACAGATGATCTACAAGAGCCACACTTAAAACAGGCTTCTCTGAACAGGAAGAGAAGTCCATCCTCAGCTGACAAAAACTGTAGTTGTTTACGTAATACAGATTTTGATTGTCAGAAGTAAATATGAAGACAATACACAATACACAAAACCTGAAAGCAATGCTCCGTTATCGGAATTTCCAAATTTAGGGCTGAGGATTCTAATATAACATGTTTTCGCTTTTTATTATACAGGGTTACTCTCTCTCTCTCTCTCTTTCTTCTCTCTCTCTCTCTCTCTCTCTCTCTCTCTCTCTCTCTCTCTCTCTCTCTCTCTCTCTCTCTCTCTCCTCTCCCCCTCTCTCCTTATTGCTATTAACCTTCAATAAAACATATTTTCGTCATATGCGGGATGTTTCTCTAGTAAGTCGCCCTTCGGTCACATATCCTACGTATGCTGAGTGCCAAGGCTAAAGAACTCAATTCAACTCAATTATTTATCCGGTAACATCGTCTAGGGAACTAATAAAAATACAGCACAGCTAGTGTTACCGTTATGACAGCTATTATTCAATGTTTCAGTGATTTATAAAAACATACTAAACCATACCATATTCAAGTTAACTTTATATATGGTACAAATTATGATACAAATTATATATCTATATATAAATTATATATATATATATATATATATATATATATATATATATATATATATATATATATATATATATACATACATACATACATACATACATACAACAGATATATTGGTAATTATGCAAATTAATTTGCAGAAAATAATAAAATGTCAGACCTTATTATAACACACAATATAATATAATATCACACAACTCACAACTGGAACACCATTTTAATATCACACATTTGGAACACCAATGATTTATATTAACATAGTAGGTTAGTGTCTATTACATGTAAGTCAAACAAAATCATATAATAGGAGCAATAAGGACAATTTAAAGTACAGTGATACTGAATATATATATAATATATATATATATATATATATATATATATATATATATATTTATATATATATATATATATATATATATATATATATATATATATATATATATATATATATATATATATATATATATATATATATATATATATATATATATATATATATATATATATATATATATATATATATATATATATATATATATATATATTATTATTATTATTATTATTATTATTATTATTATTATTATTATTATTATTATTATTATTATTATATATATATATATATATATATATATATATATATATATATATATATATATATATATATATATATATATATATATATACATATATATATATATATATATATATATATATATATATATATATATCAATCTTGTCCAATTCTGAAATTAATTCTTGCCTCATCACTGCAGATGAGAAGCATTGTAACTGATATTGTATTTCATTATATCACATTGTCAGAGCGTATATTTTTTAAATTACTCAAATGCCATGCGTGATAGTTTTCTTCCAGTATCGGGTTGGCGAAAAATAGGAATATGTCATAACGTGTCAAATTGCACACGTATTCAGATTTTAAAAACTTATCGGTTAACTATATTGGGACGCTATGATTATTCTCGCATTTGATTTTGTGTGATCATCCTCTGGGAAATGCAAACTTTGATATAGACTACCCTCAGTTTATCCTTTAGTAACGACCCCTGTCTGTGAGCAGCAGAGTAAGATAGGTATAGTCAATTTATGAAAACTGATAGACAAGTAAACATACTTATAGTAAAGGCATCAACAGGTGAGTGAGGGATTAATACTTGATAGGCATTGCCACTTATTGGTGTGCTGGTCTCGATATTCTTCTATAGAACACAATTAGCTCTAAGAATACCAGTATAAGTGAATGACGATCCAATTGGAGCATCTCGGCTAAAACAAAAACAAAAACAATATTTAGGATATTACAATAGTGACAACGTTATGCCGGTAGAGTGAGGGGTCACTTGGTGCACTTGCTGAGAGTCAGCCAGTTCAATCGTTGTTGATGCCCCAAAAAGGACAAGACCCCGGTGTTTTCTACAATATATGGATGAACCCAGACAATCAAATATATCACTGACTATAGAGGAAAAGGGAAAGGAAACCTTTTAATTAGCCACGAAGGAGAACTTCAGCTGTCCAGATTTCAGTGCTGGGCAATATCTACACTTGGTCTTCAAGTTGTCGATGCTATCTAATGGGACATCACATCTTCATTTATATATTATTCAGTTGGCTCGCGTAAAATAATCTATATTGTTTTTTCTTTACTTTTATGTGCAAGTAATTTAATGACATGCATGATCTCTTCGGTGATTTCATTAAGCTGTCAATTCATGAATTAGCACGAAAGAATAAGACTACTGTCATAATATATTTAGTGATTTCGATATTTTAAAGTCTGACTTTGGTTAATAAGGTGAAAAAAAGATAAATATAGTATTCAAAATAATCATGCTTTTGTCGTTTATCTGCTAGATATAATGCATCTAGATAGAAATTGCACCTCTTGCAGGCCTGCCAATATAAATGACGTTTTCAGAGGAAATAAGACCAAAAATGTATATTATAATGAAAAACGTTAAGTAGAGGATGGGGAAAAGGTAAGAAAGTTTAAAACTCTCACAAAAAGATGGTACATTATGCCATAAAATGCATCCCGAACGGAATTATATTTATTTCCCATCGTAACACCAATATACCGGTACATGTGGTATGAGAGCAGGATACACTAAATTAACAGAACGTGCGAATACCAGACATAATCAGATATAAAAGACTTTTATTTTCTTGAAAATATAGAAATAATAACTTTTATACGATCTAGGTTTAACAGCATTACGTATTTAATATATACAGGGAGGTTTTGTTGGTATATTTGTTAGCGTACCGCAGACAAACGATGTAGAGGCTTTATCATTAGTTAAGTCTGATGCAGACATGGGGTCAATTCCATTTGGTCAATTCCAATTCCACATAAATTTATCAATTCCAATTCAATTCCAAATTTATCCAATTCCAATTCCGTTTTTTACCGATTATTTTTTTGCCATGAGTTGGTATTCCGAGTACCTACTTGGAATACCAACTCCGAGTAGTTTATGTACCAAGTAGGATTGTCATGGAAGAAATATTTCTGAATTAAAAAATAAAATTGTAAATTAATTTGTGGACTTAATTTATTTGGCCCATTGAACAGCTGTAAATTCCTAAAGAGCAATATCTCCATATATATTAGACGTATGCTATGTGGTGGGTCACGGTGTTACATCCAAAGCAATTTAATTGGTTAAACGCTCACGTGGAGTGCTACGATCGGTGTGCGTATCTTATATATTTTTATATATATATATATATATATATATATATATATATATATATATATATATATATATATAAGGAACAAAGTTCTGGATCAATTTGGTTTCAGTATGTTGATAACATCACATGTAAGTGTTAACGTGGTAAAAAATTGCAAAAGTCTAACCACAAGGCGCTTTTAGCTAAAGAAATATTTTATTATATCAAGTGATGGATCATAGTTTTGGGTGCATCCCCATG
Source organism: Paralvinella palmiformis (assembly GCA_025642065.1). Classification (NCBI taxonomy): domain Eukaryota; kingdom Metazoa; phylum Annelida; class Polychaeta; order Terebellida; family Alvinellidae; genus Paralvinella; species Paralvinella palmiformis. Next base: position 150,193 of record JAODUP010000758.1, on the reverse strand, counting down.
TAAACGTGTATTTTGTAATCATCAAAGGTGTGTTTATATTCCACTGTCGGAGATTCCTAATAATCTATTGTGTTCAGTAGGAGCCTTGAAACGAATGGATTTGCTTAATTCCGCTAAACTAAACCACTTACATATGGTAAATTTACAAAAAAGTTCAAATGGTTATTAAAACAGTTAGGTCTGGGGACAGGCTATAGTAGTCAGAGTTTTAGGCGAGGAAGGGCATGTTTTATGCTCCAGATTGGTTAAACAATTTAATGTATAATTTTACACAATGGATACAGTTGTAAACATAAATGTTGCGTTTTGTTGAATTTATTGCCGGTTCAAAACATTGAACATGGGTAAGTTCCTAAATAGCAATACTATAGATTACTGGTATGATATGTGATGGTGTTACAGTCTTGTGAGCGGAAGCCATGGTATATAGACGATATTAATTGGCTAAACGTTAACGTGGGGTGGCACGGCCGGTGTGTGTATGTGATATCTATCTATCTATATATCTATAGTTGTGAGTTAAGAACTTAAAAAATAATGTTAACTTAAGTGCACAGGGTCCTCGTAGTCTTTCGGCGGCCATACTGTTTATTGCAGCCTTGTCCAGAACATCGGGATCGATATCGAGGAGACGTTTTGTGCTGTCTCGGTTAAATTAATCAAACCTAAAGGTTATCTCCGCCTTTTCGAAGCCACCCTTCTGCTAATTTAGATAGTTACATCCAACAGCTTCTTCGGCCAAACCCGTAGTTGTAATTGAATTTCACCTACTAGGGCGAAGGAAGGTTTCGATGGTCTCATCTTCAATTATAGTTAGATTGAAGTAGAACTCTTGCACTCAGTGGGGGATTAACCCTATAAGCAAAATAAGTAAATTTTGTGAAAAAATTTTTCATCCAGCAAAATAAAGTACAATGTGCTCGCAGATTGGAAGTTATACAAGTCTTGAAAAAGTCTAGTATGCATTTGAAACAGCGCAAGTGACGGATAGTAGCTAATACGTTCTTAGTTTAGTTGCCAACTGTCACTGGTGTTAGTTGCATGTGCATTCATAATATATAATATGATGTGGCTCCTGAATACCTGTGTAAACTGGTGTCCATTAGAAAGTCAACCGGAAAATTCCGGTCATCCAGTCAGATACTATTGCAGGTACTAGTGTCTCGGCTCAACTCATATAGTGATTGTGTGTTTAGTGTTGCTGCCCCCACTTTGTGGAATAGGTTGCCGGCGGATATTAGAAATGCATCGCCTCCAGGATGTTTTTAATCCTTTCTAAAAACATTCCCGTTCAACGTCGCTTTCACAGATGAATAATAATTATCTTATAAATATCTTATAGGGATTTACAGACATATTATTTGGGGTATTATTATATATCTATTACATATTATTTGTACAGCGCAGCCTCAATTAAGAGCACGGTTTGTGGTCGCCATCTTTGATCTTTAACGGTAGCGTGTGTTGTGGTTGCATTCATCGTGGCCTTGGCGTACAGCTTCGCTTTTCCAACTAAGCCTTCAATTGTTTGAAACACCTCGATTGTGGATATGTTGTACCTGAGAACTGGATCGGTTGAGCACCATCGTTCATTTGAAATATGACCTGCTCCAGGCTCAACCGAAACAGGTTCAGAAACAGCAAACGTTGTTGCAGTTGATTCCATGACCCGGAAGGGCTTTTAGGTTGACCAGGTTTACTTTGTTCTCGTTCGCTGTTGATAGCTTCGAATACAATATATAGCTACACCAGATACCACGAAAGAACGCGCCCCTTTCCGTTTTGTGACGTCATCGTTTTACCACATCGCGGTATCATCAGAAGCCATGATCTCTTTAACAATACGCCTGAGTGTACAAGCACCAATAGCTCATTTCGGAGTCGTATTGACGATAGGGTTTATAGACTCTTTATTTTGTTACTTCCACTGTCTTCCAAACATCTCGTAACGGTTTTATTTCCAAACGTTCTGGGACACCGAATGGCCTAAATTATGCCGATGCGTCGTTAAACAACATTAATTCATACATCCAAACATCTCATTGATCTGGTTGCTTTTTTGAGGTCACATTTGTTCCCTGTAGTGCTTCCAATGTGAACCTGTTCTGTGTCATACTCGCTTAGTTGTACTCTCACGCAGCACCAATTCAGAAACTAATCGACCCCATCGTATCACTTCAGTTCTAGGAATTTCTTCGTTCAAAATCAAGTCTCCTGCTTATTGTTTTCTCGAGCCCTTTTCAACGAAGGTGGTGCAAAATTCAATACTTGCAACGTTCTGGTGTTCAAGAGAGGCATGCGCCAGTGCTATCAGGTTAACTACATATTGATAACATAAGTTTTGTTTAAAAGTTTTTTAGATCAACATTATCGCCTTCCATTTCTCCCTTTTCCGTTAATTTCTTATTTGAAAATTACTCTTTAGCTCTTTGTAGAGATTACACATATTCTTTGCTATGTTGCTCTCTCTCCAATTATATATATATATATATATATATATATATATATATATATATATATATATATATATATATATATATATATATCATAGAATTATTTAACAATTTGTGCTACTGTCATCTATTATTCTATAATTCAAGTAACCGCTTAGATTTAGTTGAAAATATTCATGTGAAATGTTCCCATTTAGATACAACCAAACCAGTGATCGTATGCCATTTTTATCTTTCCATTTACAAGGAGAAATATTTTACACCATATTATGTTCCAACATTTGTTAGCTCTATTTAATATCATTAATATCCGATTGTTCGTTTAAGCTGTCCAAATTAATGCATGTTGAAATAATTCTATATTTGTGTTATGTTAATGTTATCAAAACAAATCGTAAGTACACTTTAACCATAAGAAAAGGTGCGAGATCGACCAATAAGCTGTTTATATTTATTTTTATACTATTTCACGTTTATAGTATTTCTGAAGGAGGGATGGCATACCAATGTTCCTCAGTTAATTACAGCGCCGTTCCTACTAAAACACCTGAACACCAGAGCGAACTCTGTATAAGATGAAACTAAAACTAGAGATAACAACCTCAGAACGTGTATCAGAAAGATACTTAACTGAGTGAGAAAGCACTTCAATTTATTGGCATCGCGTAAATAGGTAAGTATTATCATTGTCAAATGAAATATTTTAATTTAATTGATAAAAGTTGACATTTTTTATTGATGCTATGCAGATGAAAGGACATTAACTTTTAACGTCTAGCACTTTGGCCATAATATAAGTATAGAAAAATAGTAATTTGAGCTAATTAGAGATGAGAAATGTAAAATTATGTGCATACAAATAGGTGTGTGGTTGTTTGTGTTATACAACATGTTATTTCCAATACTGATATCGACTAATAACGCGGACAGTACTGAGTTAAATTAAATATCAACTACTCTAGTAGCTATTAGTTTAAATGAACATATATACATATAGTTATGCTTTAGTTTAATAAGAATTAAGGTATTTTAAGGCAATTAATAACAAAACAAAAAACGCCAATCCATGCCGTGCTACAGTTTAGCTCATCATCTACTGAAGTATAGAAAAGATTCAAACGGGAAGGTGGAATAGGTGAGTTTGACAATACATCATTGGTATATCAGTATGTCATGTTTTATTTCAAATGAATGTCCGAATAAAAGTACAATGTCCCGTAAAAACTACTTCATTAACATTTCATCCGATCAAGATATTTGTTTGGTTGTTTACTGATATATTTACACTCATTGTTGTGACCGTTGTTACAAGGGAAACACGGATGCGCTGGCTTCATAAATATGGGCAACAAAAGGTGTACGTCTAGAAGAAGCTAGTACTCTTATTTTGCCTTTCGATCTACATCACACGTTAACCTGTTCCATTAGAATAAGAAGTCCGATTTCGTGGTACCCACTGAGAACGTTATGAGTACGTTATTTGGCTTAGTTTTTTTTTGCCTGATAACGTAGGTCCCGCGGTAATCCTGTCCAGTGCCTGGTCGTCTCCGGGATCATTCATCCCGAGTGTTGTCCTCATTCTTCTGTTGTTTCGAGATCTAACTCATCAGTTCTATCTTGATCGCCCCGACTACCACTGTCCAGAGGAATCAACTCGGCCGTCTCCGGCGACGTATCCAGATTGTGTGCCATCGTCCGGACCAAGCCGTTCTTCCTCAGCTCCAGTTTGTGCTGTGACACGATGCTGCTGATCGAACTGTCGGCGTAGCTTCTTTGTGTGGTCCGTGATGAGCACGAGTCCCGCCGATTGGTCGATGTCTCCAGGTAAAGTTCTTTCTCCTCGATGACATCGGCTCGTTCTGGCTTAGACCTGGTTAGAGAATGCCGTCCACATAATATTGCTGATACTCCACACCTGGTTGTTGTTGTTCGACCAGGTGTATGATCGTTAGGTGTCTTTGTTGTTGTTGCTGTTGTACCTGTTGCTTCTGCTGAAGCTGTTGTTTTTGCTTTTGTTGCCGTTTTTGTGTCTTCTGGTGGTGGCACTTGAGGTGGTGGTGAAATCGTCATAGCAAACTTCACCGAGTTAGTGGTGCCAGTAGCCATGCATTGTCTCTGCAGCTGAAAGAATCGCTGGTTACCTGTTCCTCCCTGTAATATGGATCCCAGCTCAGTTTTCACCTTGATATAAATAAATTAAAAAACATGGTACATTTTTATGACATAAATATAGATGTTTATAAAGAACGCCATTGATTGGACATAACTTATATAAGATACTAGAACAAAACAATGTCAGCGACATAACATATCAGAAACTGGCACCAGTAAGAGAACACAGTAGGGTATTATCTACTCTTACCTCCTTAGTAGTGAAGCAGTATAATACAGCGACTAGTGTACCCTGTGAACTCTCAAAGATGGCGACGATTATCTCGTAAGGCGGCCAGTACCTTGGACGGTAAATGAGGAAGAGAAACTGGATCCCGAAGACGGGAATCAGCGACATGGTGGCTATGATGGCGTGTCTGGATAAATAAGGAAAGTGTCTCATAACAAAGGTAATTAATGTACATATATGTTCTAAGCTAGAACATTTGACTGAAGCTTATAATAGCTGCCGTTAGTCTAGGACAATATTAAATGTGTAGAACAATAACTGATATGTGTTAGATAAAAAGTAATTTTGTTATATATATATATATATATATATATATATATGTGTGTGTGTGTGTGTGTGTGTGTGTGTGTGTGTGTGTGTGTGTGTGTGTGTGTGTGTGTGTGTGTGTGTGTGTGTGTGTGTGTGTGTGTGTTGAGAGAGAAAGCGGGGTGTTTACCTGAATACACCAATTCGTCTATCAGATGTATCTGATCTCATTTTTGTACACAACATGTACTCAATACTGATCAAGAACATCAAGTTACACTGAAATTGAACACATAAGTATATCAAGATTCGACGTTCACATCCCACATATTGGCTTAATATATGTGTATATTGGCTTAATATATGGCTTAATAGTGTGCCAACCATGTCAATTATCCAGAACTAATTGTGTTAACAATTGTATTGTGGATTATATTTAATCCACGTATCTTACGGTTAGTGTACAATACGTACAGCTAGACTACAGATATTAGGAATCATATGGATATACTCGAGAGCACTTAATCCTTCATCGTCAATCCAACACCTATGAGGAAAGGACAAATATTGGTGATGAAACTTAACTTACACCTTAATATATATGTGTCTGGGTGTGTGCGTAAAATGGTACTCTTTACGGCCATTATTGTGCACATGGTTGCCTACATGGACTGGACGAATGAGGCGAAATGAGAGATGAAACACGTTTTCTTTAAATTTGATAGCAATAATATAATCATGTTACTTTTTCAAATACATATTTTCTATCCAAATACCTTTCATTTTGACCTGTTGTTAAACGCGCTATAACATAGACGCCATTGGCTGTGACAGGTAGAACTAAGAAAAATTACAAATTAAATAATATTAGCAGAAATAATTCTGATGCTACCTGAAAAGGTAGCAAGTAAATAGTGCGCTATGGGACAAAAAGACAAAGAATGAGTTAGTGCTCACCCCAGGTAATAATCAAATATTTTACTAATGACTCGGATACTCGTATCTGCATCACTTGTGAGATTCTTCGATAAAGGAATAGACCTTCACAGAACATCGCCATATATGTGGTACTCTTAAAATATTTAGTCGTAATATGCAAGGCCCTGCACCATACCTATAATGGAATATATAAAGCTAAGCAATTACGATTGCACAAACATATGACATATATATTGGAGTGCAGTAACTTAATTCTACAAAGGCAAAGAAAATGGACAAACTTGGGTGATTTGCCTTTGTTTTCTTTTCAAATGAAATAGAGGAAAGAAAAAAAAGAGCTTGGAGTAGTAATTATTCATAAATAACAAAATAAACCATGCCAAATGTTTGTTATATTTAAATCTTTCTTCCACCGTTATCAAGTATTAGTTTGGAAAAAATTCCAGCAAGATGTTGTATATTTCTCTAATAATTTGCATTTTTGTTAAGAGAACTACGGGTATACTGACCGTGTTTTGTTGATAAACCGGATTACTGCTGGTGAAGGCGTCGTGGTACACAAAATGGAAGGCCACTGTAAAGGTGGCCGTGAAGAGGACAGAAACAAAGAGATTGAAATGAATCTTGAGAGCCGCACGTTGCTGAAGTTCGGAACGCAGATTTCTGAAATTGGAACAAAGCTGGCGATTTTACGATAATTAATTGCCAGAAAACTAGCATAATTCACAGTCTGTGATGGCCATAAACAAATATGGCTGCCCGAATGAAAAATGTCAAATATATCAAATATTACGTAATTACTAAAGTACTTGAATTATAATTAGAGCCTAGTTTATTAAAGGTTAGATTCTATAAGATATATTATGGGCTGTTGTTGGTATATAAAATGCTCCCTAAACCTATCATGAGTAAGTAACTATATTAGTAATTGCTTTCATCGGATCATAGTCTCTACTCATCTACGTATTGATGTCTATTTATGAATTAAGAGAAAATATACTTATATATGAACAAATTACCTGATGGTGGTGATAATCAAGATGGCGACGATGAGCGATAATATGCTGATTCCATTACCAACGAAATCAATATACAAGCTAATCTTTAGCACCAAAATATTCTTCTGCAATAACGCAATAACACTTAATTAACGCCTTAAAATGATCCTTACCAATTGAGTCGTCTACTGCCTTCTGGCTAATCCATGCGATATAATATATAATGAAAGATAGCCGATAAAATAACTTACTTCTTGGCTGAAGCATTCATCATAGTCGGAATATTCCTGATTTGTCATTGGATTCACGTGCCACGTACTGTCATGGTTACACTCTCTATATACCTGAGCTATTAAGTGTCAAAAATCAGTATATGTGTATCTTCGGGCTAGCGTATTTTGACGAATACATAACTACTGGATAATGGGGGAATAAACGTATCTAGCTGTAATTCTTTTATTGGCACAAATGTAGATTTTCCCGGTTTAAATAAATATTTCTATTAGTTTACGAATATAACTTTATATATTACACAGACGATTATCAATAGATGGAGTAATGAGCATCATGTGACATTGTGATGTATGAATTAGTCTAATGAACTGGTTCCAACAAGATAATTAGCAAATTAGTAAGGTTACTCTAAGCTTAGAAATAAGAGCAGCTGAATCATTCTGAATGTATCAGACATCAATGAGTTGACATCTACTAAATACAATTATATATATATATATATATATATATATATATATATATATATATATATATATTGGAGATGTAATTTTTCAAACCACGATCTTCGGGAAGGAAAATCCTATATTTTCATAGTTGTTTTACAGGGAAAGTTTGTAAAATTATTTACACACGCGCGCACACACACAAGCCACACACACACACACACAGAGAGAGAGAGAGAGAGTAACCGGCTCACGTGAAGACCATTTAACCGTATCATGTTGGTAGTAACTAGGACATAAGTGTTGCGCTTTATCACCGCGAGGTGTCGCCTTCCAGCAACTCACACCATCCCACGTGGACGGACAAGAATCGTTAACATGTTCTGAAACACAAATTAATTGTTTCCGAAAGAAACGAAATACAGCAGCAACTGAAACAGCGAAATCATAAACCTAACCGAAAAGACATACGTGACAGGTGCCGTTGCTGGGTATCACGACAACAATGTTTCGCTGCCTGGCAACAGTGACGCCACATCCGACATTCTGCCGACGTAAGCTTCTCTGTACACACCACTGAGGTATCGGACTCGGCATCAGGATAGTACTCGGTCCCATTACCTGGATCAACGAGTAGATAAGGATAGGTCGGTGGCACCTTCAGGGTCAAGTCTTTCTCGTCCCAAAATACCTGAACGAAACACTTTGAACACGTGTACACAGCAAAGTCTTCGTAGGCCATCTGCTCCACCCAGCTGTCTCGACAGTAAGCACCATCAACACTGCTGGAGATCACCTATAAAATAGAAGGAGTACAAATATCGCCATCTCTGACTGTCATACATAAATACGAAAAGTTCAAAACACAAAGAGCAGATTAAAGTGTTACCACGGTTGTCTCTCTGAGTAAAAAGTCAACAATAATTTTCTGGCGAACAGGCAGTACTATTTTCTAAACATACTAAGGATATATATATATATATATATATATATATATATATATATAAGCTATTTTCCCGCTGAGAATATATTGATAATTATAGGTTGCAGAACCGAATATATTGCCTCCTCTTGTGTGTTTCTTTATGATCTTATGGGAAAGAAATATTATTTTAATTTTGTACTCCGCTCGAGACGCTCGAGAAGTTCATGTCATTAACTTACTATATGCCATTTAGTAGACAATGCAAAGCCAACAAAATAAATTGCCTGCTTTTGATTCATGGTTCGGCAGAAACCTTACTTTTGAACAAATCTCACTCATGGGTGGAATAATTTTTAATTGAATCTACCAATCGTTTGTCATTTCGCTGGAAGGAATTTATCCGTTTTGTTGGGAATAATATTTTAACCTGAACATGGAACAGGTCGCTTTTTACGTTTGACGGAAAACGAAATTCTCCAACATCTAATCCGGTTCAAGACTAAAGAGCCATTGAAAAGCTACTACCATAGACCACTATTAGGACACTGCAATTGACAGCTTATAGTTTTACAACGCAGGCTTATATCAATCGGATGAAGCTATTTTTATCAGTTTGACAAGGTGATGATGGTGACAATGGTGATGGTCATGGTTGTCATGATGATGATATTGATTATAATGATGATGAAGAAGATGATGCTCATGATGATGATGATGATCATCATCATCATCATAATAATAATAATAATAATAATAATCATGATGATATTTAAGCATCTGATATCGACATACCTAATTTCTTTAATAATGAATCATGGATGTGGAATTATACGAGATTTGCCCTACCACAAGCTATAAAGCGTATGTGAAGTTCAGTAAATTTGGTCATTGGAAGTTGGCTATCATTTAACTGCCGCAGCTGTGGTCTTTAGTTAATAGTATCCACAGAATGATTAACCAATCGCCTGTTTGGCCTCATGGGTAGAGCGTGGGACTATTTACCCATGGTTATGGTCATTCTGTGCCGGATGTCCCAGGTTCGCATCTCGGTTTTCTCCACCGAATTACTATTGTAAATGCTAAATTTACTTAGAATTAGACTCCGTGGTGAAGCTATAAATTACAGACCATATGCGTCTCCCTCATTTGAGGTAGCCAGCCATGTAAAATACCTGCCATTTCGGCCATTATTATTATTATTATTATTATTATTATTATTATTATTATTATATCGGACTAACAACAGGCAAGTCAAATTTTGATTGGTGCTTGCAATCGTTTGAAATACATTTATTGATTATCGATTTTCCACGTAGGATGATTCCGAGCTGATCAAAGATAATTCGAGGCTACATCCTCGGGTATTATTCACAGTTTTAGTGTTCGTCAGTGATAGAATGCCATTGAACTTTCTTCGGATTAGAACTTTTAACCCGCGAAGCTATAACAACTTCAGCTGGTGTCATAGAAGCCATAACACTTTCAGTGGGCGTCATAGAAGCCATAACACATTAAGTGAGCGCCATCGAAGCCATAACGCTTTCAGTCGGCGTCATGGAAGCGATAAAACTTTCAATGAGCGCCATCGAAGCTATAACACTTTCAGCTGGCGTCATCGAAGCCATAACACTTTCAGCGGACGTCATCGAAGCCATAAAACTTTACCGAGCACCATCGAAGCAATAACACTTTCAGCGGGCGTCATCGGGGCCGTAATACGTTCAACTCAATGGCTCAGTATGTAATAGCCCAAAATTATAACTCAAATGAACGTCAGTGAGAGAGCTTCGCCCTTTCAACTTCTCGCCACCCGACTCTACGATTCCCATCCGATGTTTAATATTACAGAGAGACATCCAGATTCAGCCTTCATCGCGGACAACAAGCTTTGGGGATGGATAGGCGTACTTTAGCCGTGCTCTGACACCAATCTGAATGTAATTAATATAGCAGCTTCGCGATGCCTACCTGATTAAGACCAAACATCAGCGTCATCAAAGTAGGAGCTAATGGCCGGATCATTTTCGTCTGGTAGAGTTTCGATCTTCTTGTCCAGTTCGAAGATTCCAATCAAACGTCGAACGGTAAACGACGAATTTCACATTTCTGTAAACGACTGGATTTGGTTGGTTAGTTTTCACGGTCGAAGATGACCTTAAAATCGAGTCATATTTAAAGAGAGGTCCGTTGTTTCGTGGTCACGGTGGTGTTCGAATTATTGGCAGAGATAAATGTATAGAATCTGAAATAAAGATATAAAAGTGGTTATCTGTTAGGTCTGGGTAAACGTTGGCGTGTGTGTTTCTTTTAAAAGCCGATTACCACTCGAAACTAGTTAAAATTTAGTTAATTGCACACACACACGCACACACACACGCACACACACACAAATAGACAAGGATTCTATACAACCTCATGAAGACTTGAATAAGTCGAAACTGGTCGATGCTATTAGGTTGAGTCGTATTGTATCGCTACTACGAGTATTGGTCCGAATTTATTGTGATTTATGCTCATATTATTCAATTACCGTACTCAGGTGTGTGTGTGTTATGTATTTTGTGCGTGTGTTTGGACGTTAGGCGCATGTCATTACGTCTCAGGTGTGTGTGTTATGTATGTTGTGCGTGTGTTTGGATGTTAGGCGCATGCGTGTGTGTGTGCCTGCGTGTGTGTGCGTGTGTGCTTATCGTTCTTTGTCTATCTATAGTGTTGTTCATATGATACATGTTGGAATTAGCGTTTGCCGTGTCTTGTCAGAACTTTTATGCCTGACTTTTATAATTGGATATAGCCGGCACTAAATTATAACAAGGCCAGATACCGTCAACTCCAAACTTAAGGTAAACTATGTAGGTTTTTCTTACTGAGCGACACCTATGGCATATTTTCATGGACATTTTTATAATTCAGTACTGAATTAGAAAGCTCATATTACGAAGTTCAGATAGATGATACACGTATAAGTAGCAGCAGCAGTAACAGTAGTAATAGTAGTAGTAGTACTAAAATAGTAGTACTACTACTAGTAGTAGTAGTAGTAACCCCAATAGACTCATTGCATGATGACGTCAAAAACCAAAACAAACCAGGCGCGCTTTGCATTGTGGGATTTATAGGGGGTCCGCTGAGCGATAATACCGGCCATTTTAACCGTAAACGTCATTCTTCCGGATCTGTTATAATCATGCCAAAAACATTTAAGTTGGCATGTGTTGGCCGCGGGATGAAACGCTGAGAAAGCTTTGGGTGGTTTTAAATTGAAATGATAATCTGCGAGTCAAATTTTGGATGGTTTGTTTTGGTTTTTGACGTCATTATGCTTCAGGCTTATTAAAGAGTTTATATATAACTACGTTAAAATAAATCGTAATAAGACGTTCATAAAAGATAACTCGGTGGGTTGAAGAGAACATTATGGTGGAATAAACAAGAATTCTTTGAATAAACTTGAAGAACATTATCACAGTTATATAGACAAGCCAATTGTTTAAAACATATTCTTTTTTTTATGATAACGAAGCTTTGGTTAATAGATTTATCACTAATTGGCTAACAATTGAAAAATCTAATCTGGAAGCCTAAACTTCAAGTTAGAGCATCCAATCGGAAAACAGCCTTGACATCATATTGGCAAAAGAAACATCATGGCAGATTACACCAGTGATGCTGAGCCATATAAGAAAGCGTCAGGGCTCTGATCAATAAGAACGAATGTACTATTTCCTCGACCAACCATCATGTGAAGAAAACGTAGAATCTTTTCTCTGAGATAAGAGCCAGTTGTATTATCAATTCTTTGATGTATGTGAGAAAGCGAAGGTTTATAATGGTTGATTCTGATCCAAAGGTTTAGACCCGTGAGAATGCTACGATCGGAGTCCCGTTCACTGTGCAGCAAAAGCCGTACAACAATCTTTCAGAGCATCAGATCCCAGGCTGTGGAAAAAGTTCCCTGACCATATTAAACTGAAAACGAGTTTTTTTTTGGTAAGGATCTTAAAATACATTTGTTTAAATTAGCTTATTATAGTATCCTTAAACCAGTGTATTTATTAATCAAATGCTTTTGTCATATATAATTCAGAACATGTTTTAATTCTGATTTCAGTATAAGAGATTAATCAAGTTAATGTGGACTATTATTATTATTATTGTTATAGGTAGTGGTCGACTTACGACCTTGATTGGTTACGACCTTGACCGGTCGTAAGTTGATATGGTCGTAAATCGGCCCATGTTATAATTCCCTGACATATGTCTTACTGCGTAATGATATTATAAGCATCTTTAAGTCGTATTATTATTATTATTATTATTATTATTATTATAATTATACTCTAACAGCCTGAAAGTCAATGTATTGTGTGATATGTTCATTACATGAGGAATAACAATACACCAAAGATCAATAAACCCTCATATCTGCTAAGGTGAACACATTAGTACAGAGGAGTAGCGAATAATACGCAACATTGTATGACGTGGATAGATATGTTCAGAAAAGGTTTATTAGAAAAGCCAAATTAAAAAGGAAAATCGGGAGTTAAGCTATAAATCGGAGATAATGCGCTGTAAGACAAGACTGTTTCACAACTGTGTCGTTAATAGAGAATATTCAAATATAATTGTTATCACTTAATTACAATTGTTGTTATTCAATTACAATTGTTGTTATTCAATTACAATTGTTGTTATTCAATTACAATTGACTCTTCGTACCTAGCTTCAAAATTATAAAAGTGTATTTTGGATGATTGATATTTTACGGCCACTTTTGTGCACATGGTAGGCTTGGAAGAGTGTGACAGAGCTGTTTATCTCTAATGACCTTATTAACTGTATTTCTGTTGAAGACTACCCTGGTAATTGAAAAGAGCAAGACACCAAGCCATGATTCAATCCTGGATGTCTCATCTAGGTAGTAACCGATGAAGCACTATCAGATTTTCGCAAGATGAAAGTAAGAACAGTTCCATTGAATATCAAATATGCAAATTACAGTAATATAATTAGACTCATTAGTTGGCAAGGATACACATATTATCATTTGTCATTGTTTTAAGCTATCCAGAATTGGCTAGTATATACTTGTTATAATGTGTGACGTATGTGACGTATAATTAGCTATACTAATTTATAGTCACGTGTAATTATTTTACTTCGCTTTGGAGGTCGCTCGGCCCATTTAGCAAACATCAATCACCAATCATTTGTAGTGTTCAGCTAGAACCACTAAACTGTTTTAGACAAGACGTTGGAAGAATAACAATACGTACACTGAAGACATTGTTCAGATAAACAATAAATACGTTATACTTAAATGCGCATATAATTGTAGGCTACGGCTATGATTACTATTGAAAGATATTACTGAAAGTTTTGGCGACGATTACGATTAGGCTTACCCTTGAAAGATATTAATGACATTTTTAATTGCCTGATCAAATGAAGTAAAAAGTTGGCGCATCCAATTATATATTTTAATGAAAGGCTTCAAATACAAAAGAAGCCCACACAACTAAGTTTACAGATACACAGCTGTTTATCAGTGAAAATTCAACTCCTAAAAATGGAACCAATTCATTGGCTTGGTGATCGGTTGGACGGTAATTAGTCAATCCCAGACAGGCGCTATAATGGAGCTGCTCGTCACGGTACGATCTTTATATTGTTATTTTAAATTATTTTATTGGGGTATTATTACTCGGAACAATCAATTGTAAAGCTATGTCATAAATTAATAACGCGTGATATACTTCGTCATTCAAACCGTTGGAAGCGTCTACCATATTATCAGGGTGCCTCCGTGATCTAACTGGTAGCGCTTTGGATCACCGATCACTACCACCTGAATTCGAATCTCGGCGTGGGCATATCGTAAGGGTGTTTAATCTTTGACTTCGCTTCATTACCCTCGGAGGTCGCTCGGCCCATTTAGCCTACCATGTGCACAAAATTGGCCATAAAACGTCAATCATCATCTAACATATTATCAAAAACAATCAGGTATAACTCTATTCGTAAAACTTTAAAATACAAGTGTGAACTTCTAACCTCTGGTGGATGATTAACAAAAGTATGATGTATTTGATCGGTCATCTGTGTAACCTGATACTATGTCACACGCCTAACATGGTTGGTATTCGCTGTAACAGAAGTCGAACGATTCTTGGATTATAAACTGGATAAAAAAAATAAAGCTGACAGGACTTCAAGTGGCGCACTTAAAGCACATTAAATGGGGGTTTACTGGACTCTTTCAACATGAAAGTGTCTAAGGGTAATATGCCGCTTAAACAACCACACTTTGAAATTAAGAATGATGGATGTAACAGGGACAAGTTTCCAGTAGCCAGTGTATGTCTGTAGTGTTAGTGTGTGTGTTAGTGTGTTATTGTGTGTGTGTGTGTGTGTGCGTGTGTGTGTGTGTCTGTGTGTGTCTGTGTGTGTGTCTGTGTGTGTGTGTGGAATGTTTGAGTGTTAATTAACTAAGCGGAGAGAAATTAAATTTTTATTTTGCTGCGCTATGTGTACGTTATCTACCTCGTGAAGTGAATAAACAGTGATTGTCTTTCCTTGATATTCAAATTGCTTACTGCGGCCAAATCTAATGACATCATATCTTCAGCCTTCGACCTAAATATTGATATTATTCACAGCTCATAGGACGCATACTTATTCATCGTAGGCTACCAGTCCCCGGGCTGAAGTTTTTATCATTTGTATCAATCCAAATTTAAATATATATGCCCTTTATCTTCGGATGGGCAGCTTGGTGAATGGGACGAGACCTAGCCACAAGCCAAACGTTCTAGCTGATGGCCAACCTTTGGTCATCAGTAATAAAAACGCAGCAAGTGACGCAGGAAGCTGATCCCCCAAGGATTGGGCGTCTACAAAAGACAGCTTCGAGGGCTTTGGACGGTGACCATGCCAACCGGAAGGTTTTCTGATAAGTGCGCCGTTGCGAATTCGTGCTTGTGCGTCTAGGCGTGCTTGCGTGTCTGGATCTGTGCGCAACTGATAACGCGTTACTGGTACCGATCTGGTCGGCGATCCATTGCAATGGATCGAGTAGATGTTTCCACCGTACCGTTTCGTCATTGGTATGCGTGTGATATGTAATGCATCGACTGTCTAGTTATTGAACAATGGCAAATTAATGGGACTGATCTGGAGATTTGATCGCGGTCCGAGCTAATCCACTGTTGATCTTGTCTTAAGCCTCATCAACCGGCCATTGTTTGCAAATACCAAGTTTAGGCGGCGGCACCAATCATCGAATGACGTACGCGGTGCAGTCTGTGGTGGTAAATACGCGCGTTGACGTTTGGGGTTATGCTCAAACATCCACGTTACAGGGAGAGATTGTGGAGGATAGACAGTGCGATGACAAACCAATAGGACAAATGAACCCTTGTGCTTGTCGTTCCAGTTGGGTTTCTTTGTTATTGTTGTTGTTGTTGTTATGTGGATGCATTTGATTGCGTGTAAATAGACGATGGAGTGAGTGAGTGAGTGAGTGAGTAACCGAGGCAATCAGTCAGTCATTCTATCAATCAGTCAGTCAGTCAGTCAGTCAGCTGTTCGGTCATTCGGTAGCTGAGACAGTCAGTAAGTTAGCCGTCAGTTAGCCTGCCAGTTAGCCTGTCAGTTAGCTTTTCAGTTAGTTAGAACGTTTCAGTATTCCTCTACCAAGAGAACCGACGCCTCAATAGTAATTTATAAAGTTCAACCTTATCCCGGATGGCGTGCGTGTGTATTCAACTGAGATGGAGACATCTACGAAATAGGTCCCCTCAAAGTGATTATAAGAGGAGCCCGTACAGCCATTGATAGCGTGCCACGCCACAAACACTTGAAAGTTAGGGGGTTGTCAGCTTATTTGTTTCATCCTTTCGATATCGAGAAGCTGCTCGGCTACATCTTCCAAACGAAGTCAGCACTGATGATAAACAACGCATCACTCACTCACTCACTCACTCACTCACTCACTCACCCACCACCACCACCACCACCACCACCACCACTCACTCACTCACTCACTCACTCACTCACTCACTCACTCACTCACTCACTCACTCAATCAATCACTCAATCACTCAATCACACATTCACCGAGCCAGTCACTCACTCACTCACTCACTTACTCATCCACCGAGCCAATCATTCATTCACCCTACTCAGTTAACGATAATATCAAAATAAGCTAAATATTAGTCTTAAATGACCTGTCTCTTCAGTAACTTACCTGTCTGTATCCTCCGGCAGCACGACTAACAAACGATATTCCTTATTTTCCGAACTCGAGCTGGCTCCTAAATGGTGCCGCTCATTGGTTGGTCCTCGTTATATAGCTGTTATTGCTCAATGGTGGAAGACTCGGGCCCGATGGAAGTCCTTATCTCTGTGTGTGTGTGCTCTACTTCAAGAAGTGGGCTTGATTCAAAACGAACAACGACGTAGTAGTTTTGCAATGAATCGATTGCTGTCATGGTCCTTTCATCGTGTGCTTCAATTTTCATTAGATAGGCCACAATATAACTCTGCACCTGGACAATCAGATAGATAAAAGCTTGATTAATGCTAACAATAGATGGATGGTGAACGACCATACTGTAATATATATTCTAATTAAACAAACATTATTTAATTAATGACAAACGGTAAGTGTCGTCATTGTAGTAACAGATAATTAAACAAGGATTTCCTGAACTGTTTATTATACTGGCTACATGTACTTTAATGGCGCTGTCCAATCCTAGCGGGATTTACTTATTTATTCCAGGTTAAAATTACAAACCAGAAGAGCAACATAAATCATAGGAATAAATTAAAAGTATTTTACACTGAAATGGAGAAGTTACTCTGCAATAAATAATATTAATTATCTTTTGCTGTATAGGATAGAGCCAACCATCGGAATATGAGAACTTTCACCGATGCCAACAACGTCTTCTTTCCGAAAGATGACAAATCAGTTACCGTATCAGTTTCTGTCACGTTTGCATATCAAATAAGACGTATTTCTCCCGTCGCTGGAGCAACTCAACGTTCAGCAACGCACTCAGTCAATGAAATGGGTTAACTTTCGATGGTGGTGATACGATGGACAAAATGTAAAATCTTAGCACTCGATTAATGTATGACATATGGTAAGCTTTGTCCTGTCTCATTATACGTCATGGTACTCCGTATAACGGTTATACGGCTTCAATCCACTGAATACGATAGGAATGAAGCCACTAAGCCATTAGATCACATAACGTAATGCGTAGTATAACAAATAAAACGTTTAGAATGTTCAAAGAGAATATGCGGTTGTATGTGAACATTCTAAATATCTTATTCACCGAAGCATTAAGCATATCACCTTTCGAATCGCAATGGCTAATGGTGCTAAACTTAGCACTAACCGTTTTCCAATATAACACCCATCATAACATCGCTAATTGCGTTTTTCGTACAATATGACATGTTTTGATGCTAAACAATCACAATCTTAATGGAAGCGAAACAGAACAAGAACACAGAACAAAACCGCAGGGAATGCTCGTTTATGAAAAAGACACCGGATCACGCTGTAACTGGTAAAACTTAGTAGCATCGACGAAGATTAGATAACGCGATTTACAACTGCGACCTTCTATTCTAGGTAAAATTGGGACTTTTCTTCTGCGACTTTTTCCCCGTATCTCTTTTCAGTGCAAACATTTTCATGGTTGACTCAGTCCAGTGCATTCGTCGTATTTAGGAAATAACTTTACTACACAAAAATTCACCTGGAGGGTATTAATTTACTGTATCCAAAACCTCTCTGGTCAAATAGCAATGCCTATGTACCATCTGCATGCCAGAATGAAGATCATACAGGATTAAACAAGATTGAACACTTTGCTAACTAATCTATGCTTTTAAACGGCCCAGGTTCATGGTACCCTGCCATATTTGTATGCTAATGCTTTCGTATTACACATTAGCACAGGGAACTGGTATTGCCAATTAATATTGTCGGCTACTAGCACCTTGTAGAACCCCCTACCCCCCGCCCCCAGATGTTTTACCTGATGATTACAAATAGCAGTTCTTAAGCCCAACATTTTATTGTTGACAAAAATAAGATTGAAAAAAATCCGGGCCTTTGAAGATAATTTCCCGCTTCTCTTGACCCGTGACAACCCTGCCATTAACACATCTGACGGAGATACCTTTAATCATTTGTGCTAAATCCATAATGTCCTTCCGCTGAAGAAAAGTTTCCAATCCTCAAGTTATGTGTGTGTAGGCGATAGCGCAATGTGTTTTATTATAGGTTGTGGGTTAGAATATCAGTGTCACTTCAGCTTGATAAAT
The DNA here is from genome assembly GCA_025642065.1 of Paralvinella palmiformis. Lineage (NCBI taxonomy): Eukaryota > Metazoa > Annelida > Polychaeta > Terebellida > Alvinellidae > Paralvinella > Paralvinella palmiformis. The sequence goes on along the minus strand of JAODUP010000758.1, from coordinate 131,198 downwards.
CCATTTCTTTATGGCGTAGCACCCGAGCCTTAGATTAAAGGACGTTCAGGGGAGTTGAGTAGTGCACGAGGTTTGGCGACATATGGGCACAAAAAGGTCAATTGGTGTCATTGCCCCTCAGTCATCTATTTACGACATGTAAGAAGGTGGAGTTGGCCAATTATATACCTCAAACCCACAGGAGGTCGCACACATATTATCATTATAACAGACTGGTAGATAAGGAGACGGAAATACACAATTATGACACTGATGGTGGACAAAGAATGAATATATATATATATATATATATATATATATATATATATATATATATATATATATATATATATATATATATATAATATAAATGCTAATAAGTGGATTAATAAAAGTATACAAAATTAAAAAGGACAATGCCAGTATTCTGATGATGGTTAGGCGAGAATGGGAAAAACACTGGAAGAGACTCCATGCACATTTTACGAGAGTGACATTTATTTTGTATTTTCTTCGGTCACGCTCTCCGGTCAAATGTCACTTATTCACAAATGTCAACAAGGTTCCACGCAATTGCCGACATCGAGAAGCTCTAAAATTGAGCGGAGGTGGCCATATCCGGGCCGGCTGGGAGTCGGCAGTTTATTTACAACTAGCCATTAGATAGCCGTTTAAAATATTGTTGCCGGAAGGTGATTACATGGAGATGTTTTATATCTATAACTACCCGTAGGTGTTATTAGCTAGTGATTTGATGTAGTTACCTGTAAATCGAGTGATCAAAAGGCCAACTGCGAGAATAACTATATGAAGACATTGTTAAGATGACCTTGTCAAGTTGGGTGTCATTGGAAATATGTGCTATTTTTGCCATAATCGCATCTATGATGTGGGGATAGCTTGTAGGTGGTAGTGGTGACCTTGATAGTGGTTGAGTAGTGACTGTGACGGTAGTGATGATATGTAGTGGTGGTGGTAGCGGTGGTGGTGGTGATGGTAATGGTGGTACGTGTACGAATGATGGCGGTATTAACAGACAAAGCATTCCCCTAAATTATTGCTGGCAAACGTTCATGCCTTAAATACAATGAATATGTTATATGTGCGCGTGAGTGCGCGTTCAGGTTTGTGTATGTGTGTACGCATGTTAGACAGAAAGGAAGTGTGAATGAGTGTGTTTGTATGTATGTATGTATGTATGTATGTATGTATGAATGTGTGTGTGTATGTCTGTCTGTCTGTGTATGTGTATGTGTGTGTGTGTGTGTGTGTGTGTGTATACGCACTTGCTTTCGAAAAAAGGGAAATCATTTGTTAAAGACACTTCTGCATACACAGTGAATTAAATAGATGCCTAAGAAAGCCAATCTGCTAAAACAATAACACTAAATGAAAGATGAAACCCTTTAAACATAAATCACCCAGGATTTGATCTCCGGCCATAGAAATCTGTGGTCAACCACGCTATCAATTCTGCCACCGAGACATCTCTGCAAGCGAAGAAAAAGTTCTTGGAAGTTATGTACATTACACGCTATAATTGGTGTATGATATGATATAACAAGATATAACTTTATATCATATCATATTATATCAAATAATTTTATATCATATTACACCATGCCATATATATATTATACCATGTCATATCATAAATGATACGATACGATTTACCTTGCTTCAAGGTGTAATATAATAAAATGCGTACTACAAAATAAATTGTCATATTTCAAGTTACACCAGATATTAATACATATCATATCACTCCTCATTAATCACGATGCGTGTACTATTTAAGGTTGGTGGGAATTTCAGGTGGGAATTTCAGGAGTGAGAACTTAAGCAATATTGACAGATATATCACCATTGTATCTTCCGATAGACTAATATATGGCTAATTGCAGTACTTTATTTCGTGTTTTGATTGGATGACGACAAATCTCGCTGGAGTTTGTCGTCATATTTCTTTCATAATACAAATAGCCTCGGCTAATTTGTGAAAGATGCAGTTCTACTGCTGGCTGGCTGCCATTCACTGTGTTCCAACATCGGAAAAGCCTGAAATCATCGCCGGTGTTTTAGATCCATAAGCCCATAAAATAAATGTTATTAGACTCGAGGATGACGCTGATTAGCTGATTACATACACTCCTCCCCCAGAAGATGGATTCCCATTGCCAGCAGTAACGACACGACGCGGTATATCGTTACCACGGCAACCGCTCGTTTTACTAACAGTGTACCGCCCCAAAAGAAGCTTATGTGATCATCCTTGTAGTTATGTGTGTGTAGGCGATAGCGCAATGTGTTTTATTATAGGTTGTGGGTTAGAATATCAGTGTCACTTCAGCTTGATAAATCCATTTCTTTATGGCGTAGCACCCGAGCCTTAGATTAAAGGACGTTCAGGGGAGTTGAGTAGTGCACGAGGTTTGGCGACATATGGGCACAAAAAGGTGCTCATCATCGCTAACCACTTTTCTTAAATAGGTACATACAGTAGAAACTTCCTAATATAACGAGTGACCATTTTTCTTCTGCAGTAATTTTGGCTTCCACGAGACTTATCAAAGACGATGATGATATCTGCATGATGCATGATACTCGAGATTATCATCGCGTTTTTATTGATCTATTATGTCCGTGTAATCCCTGATCCGTACGATTGGAAATAAAATACTCGATGTAAACATCCCCAATATCAGAGAAATACAAACAGCAAGATCTTGTTATAACCCCTCTCTCTCTCTCTCTCTCTCTCTCTATATATATATATATATATATATATATATATATATATATATATATATATATATATATATATATACATTACAGAATGTGGCTGTAATATATTGAAGGCAGGAGAAGTAAGTCCGTTGATATCAGCATTTTAGTATAGAGAAAGAATGATATATTTCTCATCTTATCGCGTGTTCACATATTTGGCCGAATGGATAACAACATTGCCAAGCCAATAAGCATTATTTAGAAACTGGAGAAAGTCTCATATACACCCCAGTAATTACACTATATTCATATCATTAGCCATTACACAATACTTCGAGTCGTCGCTAAAGGTTTATTTCGGCGATCTATTCGGCAGATATTGCATAATATATGGCAATAATATTTTTAAGTTAATTGCTGCGCCCGAGCGAAGGACATCTCAAACAGAAGCTTCTAGCAGCCAAAGGCGGATGCCATTTATTCAAAACCCGGCATCTCTTGAAATCTTTCAACGGGCAATCTCCTAATATCCCCATCTCCGGAAGCGCAATATGCTTTCCCACAAAGACACAATACGTTTAGGCGACATATAGCAGCCAATGACATTAAAACAAACTGTAATCGGGCCACGGGGATAAGCTACGAACGGTATACAATTAATTAACCAGTAATGATATTGGCAATAACATCAAGTAATTATATGTTTTTCGTCTTTCGTTAGAGATAAGAAATTGTCTAAGAAAGATTTGACTTAATCAGCCACGATCTGAGGTTTAACGTTACTAAGTGATGATACTGTTTCTGTAATGGATAAACTGAAAAGTTAAAAAAATAGTATCAGTTGATGTTTCAGTAATTTGTATTGTGGGAGGATAAACTGGCCAAATGTTGTCGACTTTGATGATATGATATATACTAGCTGACAACGTCCACAGCTACTTCAGTTGTTTCGGTCACCTAATTACTGAGCGCCTTCTTTAAATAGTTTCCCTGATTTTAATTACAGTCCTGAGGTACGTCTTTCAGTCGTCTTAAGACGCCTCCGTGAGTCCGTGGTCTAGTTGGTAGCACATTCGACCAGAGATCACTACCACCTGATTTCGAATCTCGGCATTGGCATATCTGAATGGTATTTCATCTTTGACTTCGCTTCATTACATTTGGAGGTCGCTCGGCCTTTTTTGCCTACCGTGTGCACAAAATGGGCCGTAAAGCATCAATCCTCATCATCATCCAGTCGTTTCTCCGCAGATAAATTGGATTATCGAGAGCGTTTAGGAGAGGAAACAATTACTGGTTATCGTAATCTTTCTCTTGCACGGAACATTGGGATTCAACAATTACACTTGAAAATGGCTGACGCGTTCAAAATATTAAATCATTCTGGATAAATTTTTTTAAGTTGTATGACTCATATAGGTGAGAATCAATAGATAATATACAAAACGATTAGGAGGGAGACTGTTTCCAGTAAACATGAATCACAAATAGTAATCCACATGTGAATAGCATTTTACTCAATAACATTAAAGACAGATGACCAGCAGAAGTCAAACTGCTGAAATATGGCTGTAATCGAAAGGTGCATAACATTGTATTCAACAATATTAAAGACAGATGACCAGCAGAAGTCAAACTGCTGAAATATGGCTGTAATTGAAAGGTGCATAACATTTTATTCAACAACATTAAAGACAGAATCGGTTTAAATGTTTTGTGACCTGAAATACTAAGGTAAAGATTCATTAAGGGGAGCAAATTATAAATACAATAAGTATACAGGTCACAGATGTAGAAAAGAGTCTAGAAGAGACTATCCGACTGCACACTGGACGTAATTAAATCGTATTTATCTATAATTTTATAGCCATTTTACAACTGAACGAAGTTGATTAACAACAGCATGGTAACACGTTATCAAATATTCGGGCGGCTGTTCCATTCATGAAGTGGCTCAACACCCAGAGACATTGAGTTCGATCAACATAACTGATTCACAGTTCCGTCGTCTGCAACACGTACAGCCATCGAACAAGTGCTGTTACAATTTCGAACATGAGAAGCAACATCAGCTTACTGAAGCTTAATATCTGTATTCCGTCAAATCGTTGTAAATATCTAAATAATGAAGAATTGACTCAATTGAATTTATGAATAGCGTGTACAAGAGAAGTCCCGATTTTTGACATATTTGCAGTATTTATAGATATGCAAAAATGGTGACAGTTATTGTTTCACTGACAGCGTTTAAATATTCACAAAAGATGAACTATGTTAATAGTGTTGCTCAGGTCATAATTTATCAATGTTACTAAACAATTGTGTATGAGCCATTGAACGTAGCACTGACAGCTAGTTAGTTAACACCAAGTCTTTAACAGGAATTTTAGTATAATCTGGAAAAACCAAGTAATTTCGAATTAGCAAAAGCCAAGCCAGAAAGCTAACGTTCCAAATAAATGTACCCAGTTATTTAACCCTTAATGGGATTTCAATCGCTTAATAAACCCCGTTTTCTTGTAAATATTGTGTTCATTATGGACTTCCCAATATCGCTGAGAAATATGTCACCAGATCTAAAGAATATTCTAACTGAATGTTTATCCTTAATGTTTAATGTATTGTCTTACAGAGTTAACGAAAGAAACCTCGTATCGAGAATGTATAGCTTACCTCTGCTTATACGTGTAGATCTTCAAATATACTCCCCAATGTCATCAACGAAATCGAACATGTAGGTCTCATTTGGACGACAGCTGAATTAATGTGTTTATCTTAAGGTTGCTCCATTGGCGCCCGGAGAAGAAATTCTATATCTCTCATAATATCAGATTCCCTCTTCACTTCAATTGGATTAGTATATATGTATCTTTGGTTTATATATATATATATATATATATATATATATATATATATATATATATATATATATGCGTGTGGGTGTGTGTATGCGTATGGGTGTGAGTGTGGGTGTGGGTGTGCGTGTATGTGTGTGTCCTATCTAAAATAACAAAGCAAAGCGATGCCGCTAAAAGTCTGGTGTTTGACAGACCGGAAGACAGTTATCGTCTATTTCAGGCCAGTAATAAGTCAAAGAAATACCCGAGGAACGGAAATCAAATATGGCGACAAGAAGGTGGTGGCTAACGTCACAAAAAACGCCTCAACAGCTCACTCAGTATAGAGGAAATATGTATATGTATCAGGTAATTCTTTGTAGACAGGAACGTCACCGAATACTGAGGAAGTGATAGTAGCAGATCCGTAGAATGGAATCAATCCGGATCAGAACGGGATATCTCAGCTCGCTTAATGCCAGCCACTTCCGGTTCTCGTATCGTGACCGGATATGGACGAAGAGCTTCGGATTTGTCTAGATTTAGTTGCTATGTGAAAGGATAGCGTGCATCCAACACGCTCGCCAGCTTAGAAATCCATTTGGTGGAATTGTTTGATTGAAGGTTAAATCCATTTTAGGAGGAAGTTCAGTTTTCAAACTATCCCCAAATCAAGACACGTTATTGTAACTACCTTCAGCTGTAACACTTTCCAGCATAACGAAGTAGAAAGGAAAAAATAATTGCAAATAATCCCTACGGATAAATAATATGCCGCCAGCTGTCTCATATGAAAGTCCCTTTTCATTCCCCTTCATTCCTTCTTTAATTTCCATCTACCTGTCTACCGAACTGTTGTTTCTTCCAGGAATTATACTTAGGATGTTCGCTAATCACATTTGTTCCTTGTAAATCGAAGCCTATTTGGACCAGACGATGTTACACTGGAGCTAGAAGCAATTTGTATAACCTGTTTATGATTCTCTTGATAAATCACGATAAACCACTGACGCGGTATGAAATATGACCAGCTGCCAGTGAAAAATCAACAAAACCCTGTGTCCTTGTCAAAAATGACATTGAACCTATCAATGACGGGGGCAGATCAATATATGTTTGTAATCAGAAAGTCGTCCAAAAATATCAGGTTCCCGTCCCTAGACTTATATGTCATATACCAATTTAAAATGTATTATAGCCCCCCGCCAATTTATCGTACATGTATTAGATTTGTTTATAAGACTCATATGTTGAAGGCTACCTATTAAGGTACCTGATCTTACCTATATTCAATCGTGTCTACCTTTCTTTAGGGTACATCATATCGTATAATCCCTTTGAATGTGTCCGTTTTGAAAACACTTATCATCGTCACCATCTTCACCACTACCACCATTTCGATCATCATCATCATCATCATCATCATCATCATCATCATCATCATCACCTCCTGCCCAGGCTTTATAAGTCTAACAAAATACGATTCCTCGTTGTAGAGTCGTCAGTTTCTTTATGAAATTTGCTCCGTGAGCCAAAATGTAGTAAATATTTACCGGAATATTTCTTTGCCATTGATACCGAAATAAAACATTGATACCGAAATAAAACATTGATACCCAAATAAAACATTGATACCCAAATAAAACATTGATACCGAAATAAAACATTGATACCCAAATAAAAAATAACCTATGCCGTAGGAAAAAAAACCCGCATATAAGCTAAGAATGAGATAGAATACTCGGCTAAATTATACAGGAAGCTTATACGTAAATTTTAAAAAAATCAATCAATGTTGAATTATACTATTAAATATATGCCATCTGACGCCCCCGTTACATATATTTTTGTATAAATCAATATATTGCAGACGCAATTATTACTGAATACTTAAAATAATGGGGGGGGGGGACACATACAACCCTCCACGAACACCTTGGTGACGAAGAAGTGGCTACTATCTTTTGTGTTGAATGAATTAGCTTCGTAGTGTAGCGATATATCATTCATAATTCGAGAGCGATTTAAGCCTTATTATTCTGCCGGCCATTAGCGCTGTTCGGGTTATTTCTGTGGACTGTCATTATATAGTAATTTTGATGTTAAAGTGTAGATTATTTAATGACTCGGTTACATTAATACAAGTCAGAAAGAGACATGACATCATATTGTTATTAAATAAATGCTATAGACACTTACCCGTCTGATGTACAACAGTCACAGATCAACAAAGGAAATCGTTCCTTTACCTAATGCCATCAGGATTACTTCAAATCAGTTACTAGCCACTTATTGTTCCTTTTACTTCCGATGAAGTAAGAACGCGTTGATATAATAAATCACGTGATATCACTCTCTGATTCCGGATGTTTGACAAAATAAATAATCCTCGAAGGAGAGATCCAAAGTTACAGATGATTTACTGTTAGATCATGGTTGATGTTGGTATAACAAATGTCTTACGTCTCATTGTGTCGTCCACGATGTAAATCTGTCAACTCGTTAGTTAGATGGAGCGCCGCATAGCGAATAGAAATAGAGTTAATTCTGTGTGACTGTCGCCTTCTGAAACAACGACAACAACACACATATGTCTCATAAAGCTGTCAGATACTTTATTTATAATGTCAGCACTAGAAGAGTTATCGATATATATATATATATATATATATATATATATATATATATAGAGAGAGAGAGAGAGAGAGAGAGAGAGAGCTAGGCTGTGATCAATGTTTGTTAATATGATGTGTGGTTGAGGCTACTGATGTTGGTCAGTTAACAACAAACTGAGAGATAGTTTGACGGTCTAAGTCTGTGTTTGTTTACATCTGACTTCGTGTTGTCTAACTCGTCTAATTCATTCATAACACGTGTCTATTTTGTTAATTTGAGCGGCGCGTGACTGATAATAATATGTCACTCGTCGAGTAGATGTCACTTCATAAATCAGAGAATAGTTTGTTGGCCAGATGTGGCTCGGATCAGCCCAGAGTATGGTGAGTGTGCACCACACACACACACACACACACACACACAAGCAAACAACCTGAATTGCACAAACTCGAACCATACATCTGACACCTAGAAATCAGACCGTGGTGTCATGTGATCACTGTCCACCTACCTAGCGCTCTTCTACATGTCAGATAAAAAGATGAGAAATCAGACACACCTGGGGTCATCTCTCTAATCCCTCCAACGTCAGTATTAGTAGCAGTCGTTCTTCACATTTTCTGGTAATTTACTATTAATGTACAGCCATTAACCACAGACTACACAGGTAAGACGTACACTTTGATAACTTGAAGCCAAAAACAGCGGGTTCTGACTTATGTTTGGGGTCTGTAGTATGTATTTTGTCTATACAGGTCACGTAAAAACACGAAATTTGAAGATCGTGATCATGTGTATTTCACACAAGACATGAACAAATTATGAGAAACCGAAAAAAGAATACTCAACGTTAGCATTAATATGTGTTTCTCAAACAAACTTTACCAACCCCATTTTTACAGTCAATAGTGATTGTTTTCTGATTTTATTAAATAAAACTATAGTAATATATAAAAGTTGTCCTCCACAAATTAACTTTCTCTCTAAAAATGAAATGAAAACATCTGCAGAGCGGGATAACCCTTATCCATAATTAATGATAATAATAATAATAATAATATCCCAAGTAAATGTTATTAATAATACTGACTACTTCAATGTGGGTTAGATGCTAATGGTCTATGATTTGATACTTTATATAATATATATATGATTATACATCAATAAAGAATTTACAAGATAATTTAAGATTTAATATATTAAGGACAGATACCCTAACATGCTTAGAAGAAAAATGTTCATTATGCGCAAGTACCTTGGCTAATTTACGAATAGCGACATCTTCTAAATCACAACCATGAGCTAGGTCTAACTCATTCTGCCACAACAATACAAAAACAACGCCAACATACACAAAGGAAACATGTTTTTATTAATAACAGATATGGTAAGAAGGATTTATTGTATAGAGTTGGGATAACTTTGTATATATACACAAACACCTTCAATAATAATGAGACGAAATGAAAGATGAAACATCCTTCTAACATAGCCTGCCAGCGTTTGAACCCAGCTCCAAGAGTTCTGTGCCAAATTGCGCTACCGATTAAGCCGTTTGTGAAAATACAAACTCATGGTCGAGTTTAATCACGAGGAAAAGCTTTTCATTCTAAGACCTGTAATGTATAACATATTCGAGAAGAGAGTTAACCAAGCAATAACTTGTAGTCGTCGAATTACGACGTACCCAACTTACGACCTAAAGATGATTATAATATCAATATACAGCAGATTACGATTACGATTACCGATTACAATTGTCCCAAACCTGGTACACAGTATTATATGAGGCAAGGTTACATTAACATAGGCCGACTTACGAACAGATCAACTTAAAACCGGTCAAGGTCGTAACCACTCAAGGTCGTATGTCGATGACTACCCGTATGTTGTCTTATTAATTCAATATAAAATAACACTGTCATCTAAATACGATGTAATCCGGCGTCTCTTCTTGGTGCCGATTACGACAGAATTTATTCGGTTTCATTTCAATACCGCCTTCTTCTCAACGAACGTCGTTGTTATTGTTTTAGTTATAGTTATAGTTCAGTCATAGTATTACACGCTGCCGAGATACACACGTATCAAGCCAGACAAGACACCAGTCTTCCGTCTGACATTCTTAACAGCCGCTGGAATGGAGAATACCATTTCTGATTCGTTTCCGGCACTTTGTGCAGGAACAAGATCCGTGAGGATTGATGTCGTGTGGGAAGTTGCGTGGAAAGAAAACACGAGACTGGTATAGTGGTGAGATGCCCGTTTTATATTCCATTATTACACCGTCATATTTATTTCACACGTCCTTATTGAGTTCAAATCGGCCATAACACACCTCCGAGATGTCGCGTTTTAAAATAGCGTGACTGTATTAGCCGGTCGTCAAATGTCTACAAATGGTAGAAATTGGTCTGTGTTCTGTTGAGACAAAGGACAACACAAATCTGGGTACAGCCTGCTTTCATTGGAAACAATATGATTAGAAACGGGGAAGGAAGCTAGCTAGAAGAAACACTATTTGGTTATTCAGCCTTCAGTTGTAGTTTTTTTCCCTTCTTTTTATGTGTTCCTAAGTGTGCTGATGTTGTTCTTGTGTTTCATGTGTGTGTGTGTGTGTGTGTGTGTGTGTGTGTGTGTGTGTGTGTGTGTGTGTGTGTGTGTGTGTGTGTGTGTGTGTGTGAGTTAATTATGTGTGACTGTCGCCTTCTTAAACAACGACAACAACACACATATGTCTCATAAAGCTGTCAGATACTTTATTTATAATGTCAGCACTAGAAGAGTTATCGGTATATATATATATATATATATATATATATATAGAGAGAGAGAGAGAGAGAGAGAGCGAGAGAGAGAGAGAGCTAGCCTGTGATCAATGTTTGTTAATATGATGTGTGGTTGAGGCTACTGATGTTGGTCAGTTAACAACAAACTGAGAGATAGTTTGACGGTCTAAGTCTGTGTTTGTTTACATCTGACTTCGTGTTGTCTAACTCGTCTAATTCATTCATAACACGTGTCTATTTTGTTAATTTGAGCGGCGCGTGATTGATAATAATATGTCACTCGTCGAGTAGATGTCACTTCATAAATCAGAGAATAGTTTGTTGGCCAGATGTGGCTCGGATCAGCCCAGAGTATGGTGAGTGTGCACCACACACACACACACACACACAAGCAAACAACCTGAATTGCACAAACTCGAACCATACATCTGACACCTAGAAATCAGACCGTGGTGTCATGTGATCACTGTCCACCTACCCAGCGCTCTCTCTACATGTCAGATAAAAAGATGAGAAATCAGACACACCTGGGGTCATCTCTCTAATCCCTTCAACGTCAGTATTAGTAGCAGTCGTTCTTCACATTTTCTGGTAATTTACTATTAATGTACAGCCATTAACCACAGACTACACAGGTAAGACGTACACTTTGATAACTTGAAGCCAAAAACAGCGGGTTCTGACTTATGTTTGGGGTCTGTATTATGTATTTTGTCTATACAGGTCACGTAAAAACACGAAATTTGAAGATCGTGATCATGTGTATTTCACACAAGACATGAACAAATTATGAGAAACCGAAAAAAGAATACTCAACGTTAGCATTAATATGTGTTTCTCAAACAAACTTTACAAAATATTTATTTCACACGTCCTTATTGAGTTCAAAGCGGCCATAACACACCTCCGAGATGTCGCGTTTAAAAAAAGCGTGACTGTATTAGCCGGTCGTCAAATGTCTACAAATGGTAGAAATTGGTCTGTGTTCTGTTGGAACAAAGGACAACACAAATCTGGGTACAGCCTGCTTTCATTGGAAACAATATGATTAGAAATGGGGAAGGAAGCTAGCTAGAAGAAACACTATTTGGTTATTCAGCCTTCACTTTTTTCCCTTCTTTTTATGTGTTGATAAGTGTGCTGATGTTGTTCTTGTGTTTCATGTGTGTGTGTGTGTGTGTGTGTGTGTGTGTGTGTGTGTGTGTGTGTGTGTGTGTGTGTGTGTGTGTGTGTGTGTGTGTCAGAGAGAGAGAGAGAGAGAGAGAGAGAGAGAGAAAGAGCCCACACGTTTTAATTAATGGCCACCTTAGAAGGACATTTTCGGCACAGTTGAATTCTTGTACCGACTGACCTCTTCTAACAGAAGACTTTTCCTGTATTGTCAGAGCTAGGTAAATATGGCCTGACATGATTACGAAAATAGTTTTCATTCCCATAATTATCAATCTAGATGTGCTATATCCAGATCTATGCTCTTTTTACACGATCATGTACACGCATTCACTTCCGTAGCCAATTGTCTCATTTTGGATTCGATGCGTTGGGCGCCTTCAGTGGTCTAACTGGTAGCGCGTTCTACCACAAATTACTACCACCCGTGTCTGAATCTCGGCGTGGGCATATCTGAAGGGTGTTTCATCTTTGACTTCGCTTCATTACCTTTGGAGGTCGCTCGGCCTATTTAGCCTACCATGTGCACAAAAGTGGTCGTAAAACACCAATCACCAATCATTTGTAGTTAAAATCAATCATCATCATCAATCATTATATGGATTCGCTGTCAGCGAGATTATTGTACAGTATCCTTTTTGACAGCGGAATATTAGGGTCAATAATGGTATTCCATTGCCTTTCTTATTGCCCAAGTGTACATCCAGTGTACGCATTGAATAGCGAGCGTACTGGGTGATCATCAGAGGTAATTCTAATCATCATCTAATTAATGGTGTTTCTAGAAGCATCAATATAGACAACAATAAAGTTTCAGGTAGGAACCAGTAGAGTAACGTGTTTATCGTGAGATGCGGAACTTGACAAGAACATAATCACCAAAAACAGATGTACTTCGTCTCCTTGTTAAATTTTGGTGTTTCTAATTTGTTTAGCAGTATTTAGGGCCTGGTGAGATGCAGTACTAAGCCACGATGAGTGTGGGATAATCACGACTACCGAAGTGCTAATTATAATGATGATGATGATTGATGTCTTACGGCCACTTTTGTGCACATGGTAGGCTAAATGGGCCGAGCGACCTCCAAAGGTAATGAAGCGAAGTCAAAGATGAAACAACCTTCAGATATGCCCGTGCTAATTATAGAAGGAGTTTTACTAATATTGAGCCTGTGGTGAACAACTGGAAGAACGAACATACATCAAGATTTGTTGTATACTACAGTAAATGGTAACTCGATTTCATGATTGTAGGAAAAATACAACAGGAAAGTGCACAACGGTAAAGATACAATCAAAATAAATACAACGAAAAAGAATATGACAGAAAGATGCAAGAGGAAATATGATCTTTTATATTAGAATATAACACACTGAAACGTTCAATGTAAATTAACTGAAATTATTATTATTATAGTTGTGCTGAAACACACGTGTGCAACGCGTAGAAAACAAGTGAGACTTCTTTCTTAAACAGGCGAAGCTTTGTACCAGATTTAAACGTTTTATGAGACGACGCATTCCTAATTTACACCGGAAACCTTTTCCACTAAGATCTATAATGTTGGTGTCTTTAGAGTTTTGACTTTAGATATTTAGTTTATATTTATATAAGTTGCATGTCACGTTTAATGCCATATCGCTGTGCATTAATACAAAAAAGGACCTGCATACATTGTGATACCAAAAGGATTACAACTGAACCCTGTGTTACACAATGAATTGTGTTACACAATTGGAGCTTATTTGCAGATGCAGTTCAACTGCATTGCCAATACTTGATTTCTAACCATAATAAGGTTTAAAATATTGTCAGAATATGATCAATATTCGTGTCTTCTGTTTATTTAAGATCGTCATACGACGTCTTGTTTCTGAATGTATATTTCCAAAATATTCAAACAATGTTAATTGTAAGATAATGGATTTAAATGAAACGCTAGTGCATTAGTGTGCTTATGAATATGAGGTGTTTATCTATATCATAAGTCTGTCAAACCGTGATCTTGTTGTTAAGGCAGCCAGCCAACAACTGGTTCATGTGGTGGCAATTACAGCTGGACAGTTGGTGATATAATTAGTCGTGTTCAAAGTTGTGTGTTATAATGCATTATACGTGTATATCTTTGGGCAGTGGGAAAATTGATAACTTGCTTAAATCATCTGGTGGGGTGATTGCAACCAATTTCATATCTTTATACATGTCACGTCACCATATCAATAGAATCTACTTCTATAAGTGTCCAGTATTTTTATTTAGTTATATCAGTATTAAATATGTAGCTGAGTGAATAAAACTGAAGCATCTCATCCACGTTTGTGTGATATACATTGGATCCATGACTGTAATCATGATTACTTAAAATATAAGTAATCGTAATCGCTATTGTAATCATTGTATTATCTTAGTAATCATAATAGTAATCAATTACTTTGGTCTTGTAAAGGTACTTTTTATAATTTGTTATAATTTGTATAATTTTTATAATTAAGAATTGATGAAACCAATTAATTAGCCAGAATATAATTAGTCAAAATGCCAAATTATCTTGTCTCTTTATTTATACTCTGACGTGGTTCCATATTTTTCACAATTTGTTTTTTGCAAGTTTATTTAAGTAATTATTATTGACAGTTTAATACGTTATAAACAAAACATTAAAACAAAATATTTGCTCAATCTAATCTTCTCATATACGTCCTCATTTTATCAGTTCAAACGACTAATCCTTACGTACCTTTCGGCATGGTAAGTGAAAAATAATCCAGAAACGTGAAATGACAATATAATAAATTTTGTATGGATACGTATTCTTTTCATCTTTCATATATGACAATTGGATCACACGGTATTGTTGGACTTCCGTGAATATGGATACTGTAGATCAGTTTAATTTAGTGAACGTGACATAATGGCGAAAATGGCGGGCGCCAATACATCGCTATTTGTTGCTATTGCCAAAATATCACCTGGAACAGAAAGCCCTGAAAACGCTACCTTCTCTAACAAACTGAAAATATGTAACGTTCTCATTAATTCAATGTGGTGCTGTATTCAATCAGCGATACATTTTGTCTGTAGATTAGTAATAATTTGTATGCGTTTGTTGAAAATAGGAGGAAAAAAAACAAAACAATATGATAACACTCTTTTTCTCGTTGATATTTTGGGTAGATACATCTGGCTGTCACCTATTATATTTTACACTTCCCTATATATTCAGTTTGATGTAACCTTCTCGTCATGTTAATTGTAATTAGTCTTTAGCTTGCATATCAATTATCTTTATTATCACTGAATCGTGGCGATGGTTTGTCCTGTACTATTTCAGATCTGCTTAAAATGAAATTATTCTTAACATACGCGAGAAAATGATCTCATCTGCTTCAGATTTGCTTATGGCTGATGGATAACGATCTGCTTTGAAATGTGGTAATCCCTGAATGTCATAAAAAACAAACCGACAAATAAACCTTTCTAGCAGACAAACATTTACCCATTTTTCCTGTTTGAAAGTGCAAAGTGACAGTTAAGGGACCTTGATTATAATTATTATTGTATAGACCTATTAAATATATTCGAAGTATTTATAGTATCACACGAGCGCACGCACACACATACACACATGCAAGTGCTGGGATATTACACGTATATTAGCATGAAAAGTCCCTTTTCTGGATTAAGTCTCTGATGAATCAATCTGAATTTGAATTCACAATAAGAGAAAGGGAGAGGGACAGACAGTTTGGGGGTAAGAAGAGAGGACTTAATCAAGTTAAGGGTGTTAGCCATATGTCATAAATACTTATATCGAGATATTAGACCCTGATGTCAAATTAATACTCGACTTTTCTTTCGTTCCAAATGTCAGATAAAAATATGGGAAATAAGACACCCCTGGGGTCATCTCTCTAATCTCCCCAATAGCAGTAAAAGTATCCGTCGTTTATCATATTCTTTGCTAATTTACTATTAATGTACAGCCATTAATCATAAACTACACCAATAAGATGCACACTTTGATAACTTGAAGTCAAAAGGTTTGACCCTGACTAATGTCTGGGGTCTGTAGTGTGTAT
>JAODUP010000758.1:0-112500 GCA_025642065.1 Paralvinella palmiformis | reverse complement strand
GCGCTGCCGTCTCCACTGAATTATTTAAAATAAAGGGGGACGTTAAAAACCCCATGAGGACGTAAAACACTCTGGCAGTGACCACCCTCAGGGTATTTCGGCTCCATCTTTCCGTACTGCTCCCCTGTGAGTGGTGGGGGAGGAGGTTTCTCAACCACTCCAACATAGAGGCTGTGCCGGATAAGCGACAGCCTGGGGATTCTCCCCGAACAACAAAACAAACAACAAAACAGGTACAATATATATTATCACAGCTGCCGTGATCTGAATTAGTGTTACTCCCAGATAACACGAATGTGGTTGGTTCGATTTTGAGTTGTGTAGGATGAAGACAAGTGAGAAATTTTACATGTCTCGGCATTAAAAGTCACCGCTCTGTTTTCGGTCCCCTGGTGAATGGTTCAGAATTTGATTTCACGATTTAAGCTTCTCTATGCCAGTGCCTTATTCCACAATGCTAATACACACACATATATACATACACACATATACAAGCACACATAGACACATTATATATATATATATATATATATATATATATATATATATATTCGTTATAGAGACAATTGCACTTTCAGATTTCCTATTGTTATATAATTTGTTAGCAAAAATAACAATAATGTATCATAACGCAAACACGTCATTATGATACAGAATGGTTACGCAGATCACACCTGACAACATAATGGTTTAAGAGTAAAAGAGAATGCTTAGTTCAAAATGTGGCTGTTATATGTTAATCGGACAATATTTTAGGATGTCCATTTAGCTGGCCCTGAATGTTAACTGTTAGTAGGTGATCATTGAGACAGGATCATCACAATTATGCCCCATATGAAAGTTTCATATAGCCAGTTGTCATTTATAAAACGAGCCTAAGTAACAGAGGTTTAGAGCACAAAGCCTATATTAAAGTACACCAAGTACCGGGGTAAGGTCATCAGATGTCTCGCTGCCAAAAGGAGTTCCCAGAATAACTCTCTGTTTTGTGCCTCATACGTTTCACACCAACTCCGTGATGCTCACTATTGATAACAGTATAATATCAATTCAGTGAAGAGGCGTCTTTTGTGTTGGCTCCGGCTATTTATATAATTTGGACCGGTTTTGCCATACAACTTCGTAGGTAATTTTTGTCTTATCCAAATGATATTATTTCTAGGATATCAAGATAAGAAGGCATATTGTTTTTCCTATCTACATTAAAAAATGCCAAACATGTTAAACAATGTTTAAATTTGTGATTGTTCCATCTTTGTTGGCGTGCTGATTGTGTTAATCAGCAGATTCTCCCTCCACTATTATTACTTTTCTATATACATATTTATACATATATTTATAAATAATTAAGTACGGTTGAGAACAAATGCTGGCCCTACGATCCCCCTGTTAGTAGGGGCGTAACGTATCCATGCGTCCGCGCAGCGGAAAACAACCAAAGCGGAACTTGGTCTGATTTTACTGATATATGTCATATATAAATGCACATATGTAAACATGGTAATTGTTATGAGGTATCTTATTTTGGAAAATGTCTTGTTTTATTTACGTAGACATATTAGCGCTGTATGATCGGTGCTTTTGAAAATCATCAATTCACTTTTGAATTTACGGAACTGAGTGTTCGTCTACCTACATATTATCAACCGAATACACCCAACTACGAATAATGGTCAGGAAGCTGCCGATTTCTTCACAGAATGTTCGGATTTATTAACGCTTTCGATACAAAAGGTGCCATCTTTTGATATGGCAGGCAGCAGGTGCAAAAATGTCTTAAAGCTTGTCAAATCCCCTTAAAGGTGCATTGATCGATACTCTATCTGTATGGGTGTTCCAGGCTGTCTGGTCAATTTCGTATTATTTTATGAACCGTTTCCACTAAGATTATTTCTTATAAGAACCACAGGTCGTTTAACAAAATTGCTTTTCTTTATAATCTGAAAGTGTCGCATCTGGTATTGGATCCACGAGATGATAATGATCAGAATTTGATTGAAGTACTTGGTAGATGAAAGTGTTACTCTCAGGACAAAGCGAATAGCAAGAAAGCCATTACTTCCACGGTACAGTAGGAATACACAATCTACAAAGAGAACCCAGTATATATTGTGAATGCGTGTTTATTAGGCTTGTTTTGTGTTTTCATTGTGAAATGTTCATTTTCAGTCACATTCAAGTTCGAAGTCAGTCAGTCAGTCAGTCAGTCAGTTAGTTAGTGACTCTGTGACTCTGCCTCAGTTGTATTGCTCAGCTTTCTCGGGAACTCCTCATAGATGTAATGGAGTTTGTGTCCGTTTCGATTTTGTATCCTGGTAGTTTTGGTTTGTCTGGGATGTTTTGCAGATATTTATCAAGTTTGTGTTTGAAACTGGCTGTCTGGCTACGGATATTTACTGGACGGCTGTTGAAAAGCTGTGGACCCCCAATTTGAAGGCTCCCTTCTCGGATTGCCATAATTTTATCCGATGTACACTGTTTTATCTGAGGGACTTGGCACAGGCGATCCTGCCATGTTAATGTCATGATTTTATTCCAATATTTGGGGCAATTCCTTCTAGAAATTTCCAGGTGTATATAATTCGGTATCTTTCCATCCTTGTTTTCATTAAATTGTATGTGGGTTATTTGTTGCCACCTGTATATTGCTTTGAGGTCATTTTGTAGTTTCTTGAGGTCATCTTCATTTTTGATGGCAAGAAGGACTCTATAAGAATGATAAATAATATTGGGCCTAGAACAGTTCCCTGGGGTACACTACTTATCACATTGGACAAAGTGATGGACTAGGTTCTATAGCTAAGAAAGTTATGAATCCATGTTCCCACTTTTCTGCCAATGCCTAGCTGTTTCAATTTATGGCATAGGATCCCATGATTGACCTTATCAAATGCCTTTGATATACGACATCAATATTTTTCCCCCTCTTCTACCAAATTCAATATTGCGTCGTAGGTTTCTAGTGGTGAGTGAGGAATGATATTTGTGACCGGAATTCATGTGGTTTGCATTTAAGAGATTGTTTCCCTCCAAAAACGTTACCAATTTTTCACGGAGTACTCTTTCAAAATCGTAGTGAGATGGGAAGTAACGAACATTGGCCTATAGTTTTTAGGTTCTGATCGACTGCCTCTCTTATGCATGGAGTAATGGTGGCCTGCTTAAGTAATAGGGGCGCTAGGCCTTGGTCCACGAATTCTCTCTAAAGGCTGTATATGGGTTTAGAAAGGGATAGTTTGCATTTCATAAGTAATATAGCTGGGAATTTATCTGGGCCACCAATTAAGTTTCTACTTAATTTATTAAAACAATTCAATGTCCACATGGGAAAATATTAAATCAGTTAGTTGTGGCTTATATTCATTCATATTCTGGAACAATTTCGGAG
Source organism: Paralvinella palmiformis (assembly GCA_025642065.1). NCBI lineage: Eukaryota > Metazoa > Annelida > Polychaeta > Terebellida > Alvinellidae > Paralvinella > Paralvinella palmiformis. The sequence continues at coordinate 109,112 of JAODUP010000758.1, read as the reverse complement.
CGTTTTGTATCTTTCTCTCCCGATATGGTTGACTGAAAACACGTTCATATTATAGCCTAAGCCATTTTTGCAATTTCTTTAGGTTCGTGTACAGTTTGTCGTTGTTCGTCGATTGTTCATCCGCAGGTTAATCTTCATAATCAAATTTAACTTGCGCAGATAAAGAAGTAAGATAGTCTCTCTGGAAATGTTGTTGTGAATGATGTCTTCTTAATTCCATTCATATCAAATTTGTGACACAGTCCGTAGTAAATCATGTCGTCGTTACTTCAGGCTGTCAAAGGATGAACATAAGTAATAATCTCACTTTTGTCGTGGAATCCGCATTATCATAGAATTCAATTTGTTTCGTGTGATTTGTGTCTATGTGGGTTGAATGGTGAAATATTTTGTACTCTTATTAGATCGAGGAGTGACGTCTTCAATCTGTTATATCTAATGGATTTGATACCATTAGATATCAATTACCTATCGTAAACATCCCAGTTATATATATTGTTTTATAGAATTCAGGATAGTGACTAATAATAATAATAATGTATATTTAATAAAGCGCCCTTACTAGCAGGAGCCATTCAAAGGCGCTGTACCCATAAATAAGTAATATAATAATACCCAAAATAATGTAACCAACAATACACGTGGCTATTAACAGTTTATAGATTAAAACATAGATAAATATATAAGACAATTAGAAGCGATTAACTAAATTTAATTCAACTATTAAAAATAACTGTATCAAGGTACATGTATAAAGATTTGGAGCTTTCAGATTATTATGAATATATTTTGTTTTCCGTCAACTGGACACTGAAATGATGTCATCTTTTGAAAGGATAAATTTATATGTGGTACAGAAATTAAACAACAAATCTCAGTCGTTTTTAAATCACTTTTAACATATTTCAGCTCTAGATAAGAACTGAAAGTCACCATCCACAATTGATTACAGAAACCCTTATGTACAAGACCTCATGACCAGCGCTAAAATCTAGATTTATATATGGCAGGACATTTTGGATAACATACACCTTCTGCCTCTAATAAATAGATTTATTAGTAAACGTGAGTATGCATTTTGACTGGAAACTGACCTAACTATAAATGACAAAGTATTTTATGTCAGTAAATTACAGTGTATGTTAAGGAATATTTCTGACGGATGTTTTCCCATTTAAAACTTGAATATCTACCATTACTGGATACATTCCGCAAGAAGTGGAGTATGACTTTAAACGTTATATTTTACAGTAATGTTTTACAGAACATTTTTACAGTACTATTTTAGAATACATATTCGGGCTGGAAACCTGTTGCTGAATATTTGAATTTATATCTTACCTGTCTTTCCTGTATTTGTGGGATGATTTCCTAGGGAGATCTGCTACAGGTATATACACCAGGTGTAACCAGCACTGATATTAAATAAAGCACCCGCTTGCTGGCTGGCTGGATAACTGATTGACTGACTGACTGACTGACTGACTGACTGACTCACTCACTCACTCACTCACTCACTCACTTATTTATATTTTGCGACCGTAGATGATGAAACAAACACACCCCGCTTGCTGCACTGAGCTATATATATTGGAGAGAGAAAAAAACGCTATATCAAAGGCTTTATAACTTGGCATTCTAACAAGGGGCGCCATTCTGAATTCAAAGAGCGCAGCAATCCTAGCGGCTGGAGGCTGTTTGTCACGGACAGCGGCATTAGTTACATGGCGTCTAACGGCAGTGGTTCATTCTGCGCCGCTTTCGGCTGCAATAACAGGAAAAGTATACACAAAGAAAGCTTTTTTTTCCTTTCCCGAATGAAAAAGAAAGGTTGCGTAAAATGAGATATATTCTCGCTTTTTAAGATATTTTTAAAATATGCCTAACAATTTGAAGTAGACACGCCCCCACTCAATATTTGTTTCAGACAATATCTTATTACATTTTATTAAGCAATATCAACCTATTAATCACAAAATGAGTATGTAAGATATAGACATAAGCTTAGAGTTACATATACTAGACCCAATCAAGATGTTCTGGGGGGGGGGGTATTTTTATTTTGTTATTGTTAATAATATAATTGGACTTGTAAAATTAGAGGACTATAATCAGATCCTGTTTCCCTAATTACAGTAAGTAGCTGAATATTTACATGATAACTTTCATCCATATTTATCTTTAAACGTAAGTAAGAGGTACGTCTAGATCTATATAAACCACTGGTTATAATTTAAATGTCATGAAATTAATGATTAAATACCACAAATAGTGGTAGAAGCATTAATATTTCACTTAAAAACGCCTTCCACACACAAAATAAAATAGGCTGTGAAATGACCTAAACCACGTTCAGTTATTTTCTCATCGGCTGAGAAGTGATCGTCACGAGTGAGACCTGTTTGTATATTAGCTGTCTGGCTATATTACACCCTTGGAACGAAATACGAATTCGTTCGCCAGATAGCGACACTGCAGTGCTTGCAGAAACAATACTACTAGAAGTAATAAATCTGTCTCCAAACTATCTCCAAGGTTAATAATGCCAATTAAAAGATGAAACATCCTTCAGACTTAGCCAGGCCGGGGTACGAACAAGTTAACGAAGTGAATCGTCACTCTCCTGTATAGAGAAGCTGCCAGTGTAGAAACTATATGCCAAGTCGGCTTAGAAACCTTGATCATTAAATGATGTTTATGGGCTTTTTACACAAGCATCAGTTTAATTTATGCAGGAATGGCTTTGAAAAAATAGATCAATTCGGGCATCGTTTATTAAAAGTTTTATATATAAATTGGCTATGCATTCAGCATAGTTTCTGTCTGAGCTTACCATGTCATCGTGATTTATACTGAAGGAAATTGCAAATAGATTTTTCACATTTAAAGAAAACCGAATGTTATGATAAACTAGCATTCGTAAAATATACATATTATCGGGGTTTTTTCATCCTTATTATTACTAGCCCGTCATTTATATTTAAATATCCAAATAAGCATCCTATTTAACAAAATGGAACAACTGTTCTTCGCCTAGAATGGGATCAAAACTAATACTTAATTGGTAAACTAATGCTGCATTCGAAACTTAAAACTAAATCAAGAAAACATTTCAATCTTTCAATCTAATAAAACCCACACAGTTAACTCAGTCTCCAATTTCTTTGAAGATAGATATACAGTTTCTCACATTGTGTGCATAAAGGTAGTATCACATTTTAAGACAGGCATACAATAATGAGACTTTAGACCAACTACGGTAATATTCCGAACTTTATTTACATAATGCCTAAGAACATAATTAATATTACATTTAAAAATCTGAATATTGTGATGCGTGTAACTGACGATCTCTCTCTCTCTCTCTCTCTTCTCTCTCTCTCTCTCTCTCTCTCAGATGTATGAGTGTGTGTGTGTGTGTGTGTGTGTGTGTGTGTGTGTGTGTGTGTGTGTGTGTGTGTGTGTTTTAGCTGTGTATAATAAGGCACAGGCACAGAGAATCTCGAACCGTGAATTCAAACTCTGGACGTTTCTTCAGGGGACTGAATCCAGAGTGGCGACTTTTCTTGCTGAGACATGTGTAATGTCTCACCAGTCCCTAAGCCGCCAAGCAAAATCAAAATACGAATCACCTACAGCCGTGGAGTTTGGGTGTAAAACACCCAAGTCAGATCACGGCAGTAGTGAGAATGTTTAGCTTAATTATCTAAGCAGCCCTATTTATAGCTATTTTTCAATTGCTGTATCTTTCTTCAAAGCAATACTATATAAACCATATAACCCAATTGTCACTGTCTTCAAAGATCAGTTTTAACAACGGGCAGGCGTCATGAAGCGACTACTATTAAAACTGTTTATCTTAATTACTATTAAAAGACTGACATCTCCCTAAGCAGCCCGTAAAAAGGCGTCATGGTTTCCCTACTGTTTGAACTATGCTATCATTTTCAAACCTGATAATTTATGCATTCTAACTATTGTATTTTTAAAATTTTTTATACAAAGTTTAAAAGGCAAATTTAATTATATAAAACTGGACATAACTGGACCTAGGAAAGATAAATCTATTCCCACATACAACCAAGGTGAATTATATATACAAGTAAACTTGTTATGTAAAACACACCAACCGCGCGAACTGTGTCCAATGCCACCGCTCGAGATGCGATGCAGTGTTTCTATTCCTGAGTCAGGAGTACTTATAATGCTTTAAGAGCGTACTGTGCCTGCTACGTCATTTAAATGCGGAAAACCCGCCAGACCCCTAAACGGCGTGCCCCCAAAAGCCCAAATGTACAGGGTTTAAAAGCTCTAGATCAACTTTCTTGAATGAAACCGGGAAATATGGTCTCCCCCATAAAAACGGAACTTTCTAAACCCGCACATAATATCCCTTGTGATATTTGGGGAGGGTAAAATACCTCATAAACATCAAATCCAATAAATACTATGACCTACTCGTCACTATTTAACAATTTACATCGGCGCTTTAGCAGACCGTTTGGCGGAATTGCCGTTCTATATATTAACATTTTCAAATCAGATCTAATGTTTTATACAAACTATAATTATAATATGGGGTTTTTAAAATGAAAAAGGCAAAAGTTACCAATGTCATAGTAAAACTGGAATAACGGGACCAGGAAAGATAATTTATTCCCACAAACAACAAAGGGAAATTTATAAAAACCAAAATTTTTTTATATAAAAACACCAACACCACAAGCTTGCCAATGCCCCCGCTCAGATGCGATCCGTTTTTTTTCCCTGAGTCAAGTATTATTGTTTTAAGAGGTACATGCTGCTACAGTATTTAAATGCGGGAAAACCGGGCCAAACACTTAAAGGGGGTTGTAAAGTTCTGATGATATATATATATATATATATATATATATATATATATATATATATATATATATATATATCATATAAAAGCAAAAGTATGGCCACTGTGTAGTAATTATGTGGTCGTTCTGGTTCGTGTATGGATTTGTATGAATGACACGATTTGCTCCAGTCTTCAGAAGATTAAAGCCATTACTTTACATAAATAGTTAAACATAATCAAAGTACTATCTTGAATATAACACATTATAATAAACCCAAACTCGTAATTTAGCAACAACAAACATTTAATCCAAAGTAAAATCAGATTCCCATACATCTTAGATTTAATTCCCGATTTACTAATAAAATAAATCACTCACCAGTTTAAAATCCGAGATATTGCTGTTTCAACACAATTTGATGTTTTCACCTCAAAGGTTAAAATTTATATAGCGATTTGCACGAAGTATGTGATAATATTGGTAATCACATGTTATTTACACTTTATGGATGAATGTTTAAATAACCAATTGTACTAATACCCGTGTAGTGCTGTTGCACATTATGATTGAAATGACGAGAATGAAAGAAATGAACATGATGATGAAATAAACACATTTAGATGATGATGATGATTGGTGTTTTACGGCCACTTTTGTCCACTTGGTAGGCTAAATGGGTCAAAGGGTTTACTTTTATATATATATATATATATATATTGTTGTGTGTGTTGTGTGTGTGTGTGTGTGTGTGTGTGTGTGTGTGTGTGTGTGTGTGTGTGTGTGTGTGTGTGTGTGTGTGTGTGTGTGTGTGTGTGTGTGTGTGTGTGTGTGTGTGTTGTGTGTGTGTGTGCTTATTCACTGTACAATTAATTTTTTTAAATTTTTTTTCGTTAAATGGGGAGAAGTGGCTCTTAAAATATAATCATAATGCAAGTCGTGTGCGCGTGTGTGCGCGCGCGCGAATGGTCCTGTACCGCACCACAATACCGAGCTATTGTTGTCAGTTCACTAAAGACCTATAGAATCGTAAAACCAGTGAACCATAACCACACAGTTGGCCGGCCGCCCACTCTGCCGACATTATACTCCGTGTATATGACATGTTCTAGCCTCTCTGTCGCTAACATATAGCCGTTGGTGGGTTTTTTTTTGCAGCACAAGACATCAACCACAAGCTGATATATTGGCTTTATTTCGTGGCCACAGTATAAACGTAATGTATTACGTATTTGTTGTTACCCAACAGGTATAAAATACCAGGTCTGGCAATGTGACTAACTGTGACAAGGAGCACGAGAACTGAGTGGACGAGGGAGAGAGAGAGAGAGAGAGAGAGAGAGAAATTCTAGCAGCGTCAATCGGATGGAACCGTAGAGAGGAGAATTCCGTGGCCAAGGCTTGTATGTGTCGAGCTAAGCTTCACCGATGTGGACAATCCAAATTTGTTATTGTAGAGAAACCGATTCGGTTCGATTAGGCGAACCGCCCCGACTGTATGAGCATTTAGCATGGTAAGAGTCGTGACGTTACGTGTGGAAGTAGAGCTATAAATATCATTGGTAGTGAGTGTTATGGTATAAGACACGATGTACCCTTATTATAAGAGCCATTGTTATTGATACACTGTGCACGCAAGCGTGGACAGGTAGTTGGGTGTGTAGGTATGACAGCAGATACATAATATTATGAATCATCGATTTATCGTATCAGTTAGATTAAGCCACCTGGCAATCATATTACAACAATATAACATTCATTATTTAAACCCCCCCCCCTCATTATTCGCATATACCCGTTCACTTACTGACTCACTTACTCATTCACTAACTTAGTCATGAAATGGTACATTTCTCAGTTGCAGGCTATGGTCAGCGTGTGTTCCTATTCCACAAAGCTCTTTCTGGTTCGATGTGTGTTCTGTACGATCGGTGTTATCGTTGCTATAGTATCATGTCTCACACTAACGGAACACATATGCTTCAGAGGATCCATATGTCCCCCAGTGAAGACCATCACAGTGTGTTCCACATCCAACAAGGCATCTGCTCGGCAAATATCACATCATCAACAGGATATGGACGAACTGCGGTCATTCTATCCCCTATTTGACATTGGTGTATACGTGTACGCCTCCTACTGGGATGACCGGATGAATGATCCGGTGATCAGAATTACCGGCCTACGACTGGACAGCACCAGCCTGAACAGCAGTCGATGTTTGATCCAGACGGCGGACGATAATGTGACCGTTGTTGCCGATGTCTCTAATATATACAGCGACTGGCCGTACGTGTTCAAGTATTACGCCTTCATGATGGTCTGTTCGATCCCGACTCAGCTCGTCAAATGGCACCCAAATCAAGTGACGATCCTATTATCAGGTGGAGCCATCCTCAGTGTGCCAATAACCTACGCCAAAGCTTTGTTCAGCAAACAGAAAGAGCTTGCCGTCTGTGTTAAGCCTATACACGGGCAATTCGACGTCATCAGGATGATCGAGTGGGTGGAAATCCAGAAGGCGTCCGGAATAACGGAGTTCATACTCTACGATGCCGACTTGCATGGAGCAAGTCGCTACGTGGTCGACTATTATCGGATTAAGGGCTTGGTTCAAATCGTCAGATTCCCATTTCTGTTGGCCATTCTACGCACGGCCGATCGTGACGGCGTCCTGGGACCCCAGTTGAGGTACTCACTCTACCAACAGACATATCTACTGGCGCTCCAGGACTGCATCTACCGTTTTCGCCTCAGTTACGACTTTTTGATCGTCATTGACCTCGATGAGGTCATCTTGCCTACGGGCGACGAATCCGTCGTCGAGATGTTCCGAAGACAGAGACGGAACAATCCGAAATTCGCGTCGTACGTCTTTCCAACAGCTTGGTACTTCCGGGAGTTCCGAAACAATACCGAGGTGGCCTCGTCGCTGCTCTACATGCAGACCTACGCCGGAGCACCGCCGCCCAACTGGTACCAGCCTAAGAGCATCGTTTCGACGAGGTACGCCGTACTGGTAAACTATCACGAGGCTAAGACGTCGCTGGTAGTACCGCCGAGACACGAGGTGCCCTGGGAACGTTTCGGCTACGTACACCACTTTAGGGATGGCACGTGTCGGGAGAAGTTCCGCACGGAGAAGGACGACGTCTGCGCACGGATGAAGCGAACGATACGGCCGGATCCTTCGATAAGGAGATACAAAATAGTGACGCTGAAACGTGTTTACAAGTTGATGAAATACTTACAATTAAGTTGATCATCGGTGGTAGTAAGGCTAGTGGACGAGCAAGTCGGGAAGTGCTTCTCATCGATCTAGTATTTCCTGTAGCATCGGTGAGTTCATGTAGCTGCTTCGAGGTTAATTGCTGCAGGACTGTCGCATCAGGATGTTACATTAGATTTTAACAATGAAATATATTAGCTATTTTACTGTGATCTATTGCTTTTGTGGCTTCTGGATTTTTCAGCACCAGAAATTGTGAAGTATACTCCAAGTGGCATGGGCGCTTCGGTAGCGCTGTCGTTAGAACATTGCGCTACAGACCTTCAGTTTGTGGATTTGAATCCCACTTATGCCTATGTATGTGAAATGTTTCCGTAGGTAATCGCCCCTTTTCCACATATTGAGGATTTTTTTTCTATCTGGTATGAGGCTGACCTTTGTGATACTTATCTAAATACACGCCAAAGAGAAAGTTTGACTCTTTCTAGTCAAGTAGTTTGTTTTTCCTCCACTAATTACTCTTCTCTACATACAGAGATGAGGGAAATCCTGCACTCAACGCTAACTCTACATACAGAAACAAATCTAAACAGTAAAACCACGAAATGCTCACTATTATTAGTCTGTCCGAAGGATGTTTCATGCGATCTCAATTCTCTTATTGTTATGGGCTAAATGTTCGCTATTCTTAAGTATTCGATTACCACAGTACCATAGCCAACCCTTAATACTCATCGCAGATATAATTTTAAATTTTATATATGTTAAGTAATTATATTTAGATTATATTTATAATTAGATTGATGTATATAGAGTACACGCTGACTAGGTGCATAGTCTATGTCATATCTCGTGATGAAGCCTCCCATTCCTAGATTGGTTTTGTGAAAAAAATAACTTACTGTTGACAACTTGAACGGCCCTCATCCGGATAGTCTTGTGTGTGTGTGGGTGTGCGTGTGTGCGTCTCTCTCTCTCTCTCTCTCTCTCTCTCTGTGTGTGTGTGTGTGTCTGTGTGTGTGAGTCTGTGAGTTGTGTGTGTGATGTGTGTGTGTGTGTGTGTGTGTGTGTGTGTGTGTGTGTGTGTGTGTGTGTGTGTGTGTGTGTGTGTGTGTGTGTGTGTGTGTGTGTGTGTGTGTGTGTGTGTGTGTGTGTCAAATGTCGAGTGATTTTAGGTTTTCTCGTTGATAATAGATACAATAATTAACATATTCATGGTGAATTTTTCAGAAGGTACAACATAGTATTTCCCGTTCACTTAAACAAGGCTATTAGGACACACCTCCATTCGACGTAATTCACAAGGACGAACATTTCTCTAAGCACACCTTTTATTTATTCTGTACATATTTGAAATACGTGAATTCTTATTTTACGCAATTATGTTGTTTTTTAATTACAATTTTTACTATACCAAATGGAATATTTTCCGTCGCCAACTTGATTGTAAATACGTTATTAAAAAATCTTGTTTCTTTGATTAGCAGGATTAAAGTTTGGTAGCGTTCGTAGCATCAGAGAGATTGTCAATGTTCTAATTATGTAATTATTTAGTCATACTGACACGAGGTGGTTTGGGGGTTTTTGCCCAACAAACAACTGCCGATAAACTGGCACATTAATTTAGACAACTGAACCCTAATGTTTAAAGATTTAGAAACAATAACCAAGAACAAATTTGGGATAAAAAGACAAAACAGCGTTCATTATTTGACTATATAGGCTCATAGATATTTTTAAATGGGCACAGTTAGTGATAACCGACAGATTAATATCGTGTTTGTCCCCACATATAGGAATAGAATAAATTTTATTACTAAAAGATAACTTGGCATTTGTTTTCAAATATATAAAACTGGAGTCACCTACAAGTTGGTGTGACGTTTCGATGGCGCAGTGCATATATAGGTGCGTTGCAAACTTCAAGCTTGTGAGTTCGAATCCGGCTTATGCCTCTGTTTGTTGGATATGTTTCAATATGTAGTCGCTCCTCAACCGCATGTTACGAGTGTGACCAGCGTCGAGGCTAAATTATTAAACTCGACTCATCTAATATTCGATGGAGGAAATATTTTACGGCATTATAAGCGGTGAGAGTATGGTTTATGGGGATGGCATAGGATAAAAGATATTTAATGTTGCCTATTATTAGAGGCATCTTACGGCATACAGGAGGGCACGGCAGACTAATTAGTATCTATTATCAAGCAGAGAAGACCCGGTAGGTAATAGATTACATTGGGTAAAATATTGTACTTTACTCCAACATAAGATACCAGATAAATAATGTGACCTGATGTTGTGTTATTGCAAGCGGAAATATTTAGATTTTGATAATTTTCCTTTGAAGTTTATAATAGAACATATTCATTATTTATGGGACGTACTGACGTCATGTCACCTCTAAATGACAATTCACTCAAACTACTGGCTGAATACAAGTGTTTGTTGTTGTTATAACATCTCCTATTAAGCAAAAACAAACCACGGATGGGACGTTTTCCTGGTCGAAGGTAACTTCACCTGGAAAATCCACAGGTGAAATGGAAGAAAAATCCTTACCTATTATTATGTGCTGTACAACCGTCATGTTCAGTTTGGTATGTGGTCTTACCAGAAATATAAAAGTATCACATAAAAACCGGAATATTTAGACATATTGAAAAAACTACTAATTACCAGAAATAAGCCGTAAATATAGACTAATTGGTGTGTATCGATTGCCAAATCTGGTACAGCTAATTTACGATTATCTCTAAAGTCATATTTGGTTCGTTTTCGTAAAATATACCTACCATAAAATAGAATTATGTCATTTACAGACTTAAATATTTCAACAGCAAACAGCGATATGAGGTGTAGAAATAACGTATTCTTATCATATATCGTTTATTAATGCCCTTTAAAAAAAACTGTTTCCATTTTGTGTGTGTATTTTAGTAATACGAAGATGACATATAACTGCATAAAAAGCAAAGTTTGATGGCATAAAACTTCCCGGGAATACCTTTTTTTTCAGCTTAGGGCATTCAGTTGTCTGACAACTTTAGTACATATAGAGTGAATGTGCTCATCAAAATTTAATTTATCATCTATAATAATAATACCCAATATTTTCGCTGAATTTTTAGGGGAATTTCTAAATCAGCAAATGTAAACTACAAAAGAAATGTGTCGGCACTTCGCGGCGAACATAAAATCATAATTTCAGCATGAAATTTAATAAAGTTTTCAACAACATTCTTATCAATATCACTTGTTGTAATTGTATTGTAATCGGCGTAATTGCGAATATACGAATGAAACACAATAGATCGCGAATAAATACATTAAACAGACCGGGCTAAGACCACTTACCGGAGCGAAACCTTCAAGTGACATCTGCTTCTTCCGAATTTGTTCTCTTTTTTTCGGTTTGAGAAATTATTAGCAATCAGCTGACATTCACCCGATTGACACGCCATAAGCATAGAGCTTGCTGTAAATACTGCATGCGGCATAGGATGGAAATATTTGGAAAAATTCAGGAACAATGAAGTCAATTACAAACTATAGTTACAGGTGAAAGTAACATTGAACAGGATTTAAGCTTTTCAAAAGAAGACGCACTTCTAATGTTCCATAATATCGTTCTATGACTTGAGCCGAGACAAAGGCCTCTGGAATAGCATCTGACGTTTCGCGATAACAATACAATCGATAGATTTATAAGTTAATAGTGAAACTTTGAAATCGATACGCTATCTAACGGGTAGCCAATGCAGTTTTTTTAGTGTTGGGGTTATATGATCCTATTTTCGAACATGTGTCACTATGTATATGTATATATGTTCCACTGATTTAACAACCGGTCATAATTCCCGGAAAACAGTGCATTTTGACCCATAGGGGTTATTCCTCTATTAAGGGACAACTCGACTATAATACTGGTTGAATACAATTTGGTGATTTTCGTTGTTGTCTTTATAATTTAAGAGTTGGCATCTATCTGCAATATCACATGATCTGTTGATGGAAACTTAATGACATTTCTTCTCGAGTTTTGAACAGGATACTTGGATTCGGGATATGTTTAGGTCAAAGGCGATGGATTCTACAAGTTAGATCATTTAAGCTATAGTTTTGGTCTTTTGTAAAGTCTGTTATATATCGCAATGCTGTAATACTACTGCTCCTGCTGCTGCTAATACTATTACTACTACTAATACTAAGGGTGTTATATGAAGCAACAATGATGACAATACCAACAGCTATACAAACTTAATAAGGCGCGCTTGAATGTGAGAACGGTTCTAACGTATTGTATGATGAGATTATTATAATATTTGAATGTGAGATTTCCCTCAGTCTAGACAGTCCCCCGCACCAAGCCATGGATATGGAACTTCTGGGCTAAAGGTTCAAGGAAAGGCATATGACATTTCTAATTACTCAAAGGAAGCGTATGTTTGATGTAGACAAGATTCCCGGAGATGTACCCAGTTTAGCATTTACTTCAAGTTTCAAACAGACGGCAGAGACTAAACATGGTATGAGCAAATGGATCTGGAAAGGGCGACTGCATCAAACGTTTATCCAATTCGCCGAAATTATCATGTCACTTAACCGGGATACACCTATTGGCCAATGACCCTGCCCAATTCGATCGCTCAGTACGTGACAGCGTTTTTCGTCTTGAGGTAGCGAGCTGTTCTCTGGGAGCGCTGGTCGATCCTTTCACTTTCGCAGATCACGCCACTTGGACAGAGGGTGACTGTATGGGCATTACTGCTACGTTTGACTTCGTCGCGGAGATATTTTGGCTAGAATTTTGGGCACTACCAGATACCATTACCAGGCTGGAATTTAAATTTGGCGAGCTAAAACAGGCAGTCATAGTACATACGAAAAAAGAGGAAGGGGACACCATCTACGATCTTTACTTTTACTTCGGCACAACACCGTCGATATGGCAATCACTGCATATAAGCAGAGGCTACATCAAGCCAAAGTTATTCAAGAGAGTCATCGAACTGCACGATTCATTGGAATGCGATATAGGCAAATGTTCGGTGCTGAAGCTCGAACTGGAAAACTCAACTGAATTCCTGCATCAGGAAAAAGACTTCGTAACCAAAGTGCTAGCCTTACGTTCAAGATGCCGAATTGAAATCAAGCACATTTCCCGCAACTCGTCTTGCTCGTACACCGTTGAGGGATTCGGAACAAAACCAAAGATAGCGCTCTTGAAAGATAAGGTTCGCCACTTTGAATACATCGAATACATGATAACTAATTTCTCCTACATTCCTGCTGCAGTAAAATACAGGGAACCAATATTTTAAGATTCCACAAGCACGGATGATCAAATTCTTATTGTTCCATACACAGGACGAAGTTCCATACGACATAACGGTGATAAATTTACCTTGATTGTTAATCGAAACGGCTGTCACGAAATAAAAATGGACGAAATTAACACAGTGAAACTTGAGAAAATATTTGCTAACTACATCTCCATCGTCAATCAAATGAGCGCCCACTATGAGGAACAGTTTCTGGGAGAAACACAGATTGTCCAGGACATTAAGTGCGCCACCGTTGGAGATTTTGTTCAACTGCTTAACAACAAAGACGTAGACATTGTGCCACGTACGTCATATTTTCAGGCCTATGCTAAGGTTGGAAAACTAAGCCATACATTCAATGAAGTATACCAACTCCTTGATTCGATGCCACCTTTACATTATGAGGAAGACCATCACCGTCTGATCCAGAGTATGTTGAATCTCGCTTTAAAGATCGGAAACTTCATATCGGAATAGGTTAGGAATATTTATATTGGTAAGAGCAACATAGTATAATGCAAGACTCCGCTGAGATGCGCTGAGATACCCCAGCACGCACGGACTGACGCGGGCACGTACACAAACACACACACACATACACCGAAAGATATATATATATATATATATATATATATATATATATATATATATATATATATATTGAGAGACAATGAGAGAGAGTGAGAGAGTAAGAGAGAAAGAGAGAGCCGTATGCACGCACGCACGCACGCATGCACATACACCCAACACACACACATACACACACATACAAACACACATATAGGGAGATGTGTGAATTAATGGCAAGCTAGTGGCTACAAAATATTTGTCTCTCAAAAATAGTAATATTTACTTTGGATATAAATGGTCTAAACACATGAGACCTGATGCTGTGATACACAATTGTGGACTGATGTTTATACTAGAAACAATTAAGATTCCTTTGACGGCTACAGATGCCCTTTCTTGACAATTTAATCAATTTTAATCAACACTTATATTAGTCATTGGGTATTGGGCAAGTAGGACTCAAACACTGCTCTTTCTTTGTTCTCCTCTGGGTTGTGTGTATTTGGTCTAGCTACATTGTTGATAGGGATATATAGCATAATTGTAATAACTGTGCAAATACCAGAATCATGGGAAAGGCAAATAAGGGCTGTCACTAGGGATTTCGGGTTGCTGCTTGGGAAAAGCTTAATACAATTGAAGCAAATACCGAAGCAGTACTGGATAGACTGGACAACTTGGAGAGGACAGCTCAACTGATGCGCACCGTTTCTTTGCTATGTGCCAAAATGTCGCATATTGATATTATCATAAGCGGACTTCTTGATGAAATTAGACATCTAAAGCAGCATTCTATGAAGTGCAATCTACTCATCAGGCTTGATAACACCACGGTTGTTGGCAAAGACATAGAGAGTGAAGACTTGGTATCAGCGGTGAGACAGTTCGTAAACCAGGTGACGCATGTTCCTAATAGAAGCAACCTTTACATCCCAGTTCCCCAACTGGCCCATAAGTGAGACCAGATACAAGTAGTGGTACCCGTTATGGAGTCTCCAGGCAAACACCACCTTCCATGACTGAGCGAAACCGGTTAGCCATGAACACCGACAAAGACAAGCGAATAGGCTTCAACAATAAGATCCGTCTAAACATTGGCAAACTATTTGTAAAGGGCAAGGTACAGACCGAGTTCCTAGAAGCTCGTTTTATTATTGTGATCTTTGATTAGTGAAATTGAAGCAGTTGTTGTTGGTTTTTTTGTAAATAAATGATTACTCTTATAATAACCAATGGATGTTACCCGGTACGGCTCACATTCTCGACAAATGTTATTTATATTAACTACTAATATAAAGCATGTCTCCGTTATTAGCAATAACACAGGTAAGACAGGCTAACCGCGACGCATGTGTGTGTCAACGATATGTTTAAGTCTTATACATCCATTTCATGTTCTGGTTAGTTTAATTATATTTTACTATACTTTAATAGCTATGTATAATAACACGAATGGCATCGAAGATAGCGAATCACCTTTACAATTTAATACTTCAAACGTTTCGTATTATCAGTCGCCAGACTTCCCGCGGTACATTCACACCGACATATTGAGGAATCAGATATCTCTGTTCCATTTAGATTATAGCGATTTCTCCGCCAATTGAAATCTGCACGTCTTCGATTAGCCGGATATCAAAATATTAGTTCACGATATCGAGAGGACTGACCCAGAAATGGCTTAGGTCTCTTTATAAAGGATATTCTGATATATAAACTTAGAGATGATATCGATGTATTTATTCCACAGACTTTTTAATCACTTTTTATTTAACTAACAAATAAACATGGAAAACATCTTATGATATTTGTTATCTATAGATCAAAGAGTAGACCGGACGCCGATCGTGATATTTTTACCGGATCATGCAATATATAATGGATACTATGATAAAAAGCTACCGTCTTAAAAGAAATCATTCTCTCGAGCAAACATCCAATTATTTATAGAAACTTCCAGCTCATTAATAAAAAATATATATTCTACGATATTCAATAAATCCTAACCTTTTCGCCAGTCAAATTATTCAATATTTTCAAGGCGATTTCATTCACAGGTGGACTTTCAACATCATCCCGCACACAACCTAAATTATTCGCCCCCAAAAAACCACCAAGTTTGTTTATAAAACATACAGAAATATACACGTTTGGTACATTAAAGCAGAAAATGAAAGTTTTGTATTACAGAAAAATCCTCGAAGAAAATAAACACGACTATGAAAATGTTGGTCAATATTAAAGCAAGTTTGGGGGAAAACTTCGCAATCAATCCTCCTTCCTGGTGCAATTTCCCACAGTGATTCAGTAAATGCATACAGTACAATGTTTAGGTCGGAAACCATATTGGTGTTTATAGAGTACATACATATTTAGTAAGAAATGACATTATTGTAACATACATGAGTTTTTCTAGTAGTTTAGAAAAGGCTGGAAGTAAACTCACGGGTCTGTAATATTTCAAAGATTCTTTTCAGCGTTCTTGAAGATAGGTATGACCTTTGTAATTTTCATTTCATTTGGAAACACACCCATATTAAATGATTGATTTATTATATGTGTTATGGGTTCTATAATATTTATAATTGTTTCTTTTAATATTTTTGTGTAAAAGCCATCATGACCGGCACTGGACTTAGGCTTTAATTTATTAACACAAGAAATCACGTCAAGTGGCTGTTCGAGAAATATACTGCGCATTTGCGTACTGATCATGTATGATGTGAAGTGTTTGTTTGAGTGCGGTACGCTATGGCTAGTTTGCAGGCTAATCTTCGAGAAATAACTATTAAAGCCTTCTGTAATTTCATGAATATCAGAAACTTGTGAGTTATTTATAGAAGATGTTTTGGGATAAGCAGATTTTTCACTTCCTTTGCCCAAGGCTTATATAAGTATGGATACTTTTGTTACCCTTCAACTGTTTTGTATAATACGTGCATTTCATTTGATGCTTTATTTTATTAAACATATTATTATATTGCTTGAATAAAAGGACATTTCTTTTTTGTTGGGAAATGTGGTTTCTATCAAAGGCCTTGGATGTCATAGACCATACAACATACCGTTAAGCAAATTATTTAGATATGAATTAAGGGGGATAGTAAGTGACTAGTTTAGAATTTATTTGTGGAACAGGTTACAATTTTTTGAAATAAATCATTGACTGTATCTGTTGCCCGTGGAATCACACAAGGATATATACAGAGACCACTGTTGTATTTACTTTATGTAAATGATATTCTAAATATTTGTCAGTGTAATATTTTCTCATTTGTTGATGATAAAACTTTGCATACGTCACATTTTAATGAATTGTTTTCAATTGCAAAAAAAAAAAAAAAACAATTAAATAATCTATTCACGTAGTTCTATGACAATAAGATGGCTGTGAAAGAAAGCAAAACAAAATATATAGAATATATGAGACCAAACCTGGCCCAATTAAATATCACCATCAATGGCATTCAATTGGACAGAATTGGGAATAAATGCAATGAAATATGTTACAAATTTCTTGGAATTCACATCAATCAAGTATGTAAGAAACCTTCTAGAGTTATGTTTTCCATAAAATAAGTGAAGCGTTCGTTGTTCACTGATTGTCTCAAAACATTATATTATATTTTAATATATTCTAATTTTGCTAACGTTATCATAGTCTGGGGAAATACCAACAACTTTAATTTAAAATCCTTAGTTACATTGCAAACGCGAGAAATTCATGTAATACACAATGGGCAGTATAATAGTCACACTGAACCGAACTTTAAATCATCGGGAATTCCTTCTTTATTGGTGTATCAATCCCCTATAAGTGTATTCGACTACCTCCATACCTCCACATATTGATAGATGTGTGCGTATACCTTGTCAACTTCACCGTAGGAATAATCAACCTGTTGTTCAATAATTTGCTGCACATCAATACGGGAGAACTTTGGCTTGGAATTTTGTGAGATGCCAAACTAGTTTCCTGCTCATCAATGCTACGAACATTTTGAGTGGAATATGTAAATATTATAATAGAAATGATGAATTATACAGAATATTATCATTATCGACAAACCGCCATGACACAGAAAACAATAGAAGGTTATTAATAAGCATTTATCAGTTTATATCAATTGTATGTAGCAGATGCGTTCTTTAAAATCAAGGGCGCCTCCGTAGTCTAAATGGTAGCGCTTTGGATCACATATCACTACCAGTTAAGTTCGAACCTCGGCGTGGGCATATCTGAAGGGTGTTTCATCTTTGACTTCGCTTCATTACCTTTGGATGTCGCTCGGCCCATTTAGCCTATCATGTGCGCAAAAGTGGCCGTAAAACATTAATCATCACCTTTAAAATAAAATGCAGTTAGTCTAATTATGGGAAATCGACTGGTGTATTCGGTCAATTAATCATTTAAAATATCGGTTAGGGACGAGATATTTGGAAGCTATTTAGAATAGACAATGGCTTGTTTGTTAAGGCTATTACATATTGATTTAGATGGGGAACATTCGCAACAAGCAGACAGAGCCGGTTTGGACAGTATATCTGTGTTTACGGTGACCGGTTTGGACAGGTTCGTCTGTATAATGGTCAACGATGAATGTCATACAGCATTGTATATAGCAAGTTAATTAATTTAGCTTAATTTTGATGGCTAATATCGACGCTCACACTTACCTACTAGTGTTACTTGCCTTATCCCCTACGCTTGTCAGATAATTACTTGCTTACTTTCTGAATAATTACTTACTAGATCCAGTCAGTGACGAATATAGTAATATATTGGTCACGTGATTATTACCGTTTAAATCTTTTATGGGGTTTTTACAATCATATTATTTGGTGTATTATTATATTACATATTACGTGTACAGCGCCTTTGAATATCTCTTGCTAGTAAGGGAGCTTTATTAAATATACATTATCATCATCATCATCGTCATCATCATCATCATGATATTATCATCATTCTATACATCAGCTCTGGTTGATATTTCATGTGCGCGTGTATCATAAACTCCACATTTCTCACGCTCTGCTATGGTTGTCTTTGTGTGTATACATATATTCGCACACAATACCAGGTTGTGGAATCTACTCCTCATTTTGGCTGTATGTGGATACGTCTCCTTTATCACAAAATGCTTAAGCCATATCATGTCTTCAGATGATGACCAAATACATCACGGTTCGTGCTAAGCGATCCATTGGTAACCTCCCATTTTGCATTCACTGTACAATTAGCTAATATATAGAATTGGGCTGGTTTCTAGAGAAGATCTACTTATTTATATACAACTAATGTAATCTACAATATATCACATTCAGGTTCAAAAATTCCATTCCTTGTAACCGACTTAAAGATTTGTTATATCTACCGTGCTATGATATTTGTTTTAGTTTTTTCTAAGATTAGGCACAATCTCATTTATTCCAACAGGAAGGAAACTTCAAGACATTCAACCAACTTGTTGAAGGAAAATAGTTTTTAAAAAAATCCTCCAAATAAATTGTAAATCAACAATATCTTTTCTAGAATGATACAAGCAAAATTAATGAAGAATGAACAGCGAGATGAGTGAAAGAAATAACGTAGTTAAAGTATTTTCTGGTGTAGCTGTTTGTTTTGTTGTTTGGGGAGAATTCCAAGGATGTCGTTTATCCGGCACAACCTCTATGTTGGAGAGGTTGAGAAACCTCCTCCCCCACCACTCACAAGGGAGCAGTACGGAAAGATGGAGCCGAAATACCCTGAGGGTGGTCACTGCCAGTGTGTTTTACGTCCTCAGGGGGTTTTTAACGTCCCCCTTTGTTTTAAATAATTCAGTGGAGACGACAGCGCCATTTAACGTAGTCAGCCATCCACGATGTTGTGAGCCGAGAAATTAATCTCTGTAAAAGTTTCGACCTCTTACAGGGTTCGAACCTGTGACCATTGGCACCAAGTGCCTGGTGCTTAACCGCTAGGCCACCGGAGCTTACTGATGTAGTAATTAGATTACACTGATATGAGTAATTAGATTACACTGATATAGGAAATTTGTTAAAGGTATAGCTATTATAATCCCGACGTGTCATTCGCAGTATCGGAGATCTGCCTGAAATCAGCTGTTCTCGACCATGGGTCAAATAGATCAAGTGGATAGGCGCTTTAATTTAGATCCCACCACACCTAACTGCATATACTTAGGGACGCTAAATTAAGCGTGAATGAACGTTCCCTTAGTGATGAACGGAAACGTATGAGGGTTAGCTGTTAGGTTCGAGTAAATCATAGTATTTACTCAGGTTTGAGACGATATTTCGTTCTAGTCCAGTAATAATCCATTGTGCGGTATTGCTACTTTGTTTATATTTTAGTTAAATCGCTTCAGTGAGTCCATACTGAGTTAGTGTACATTCTCTTTGTTATGAACAAACTGTAATGTTTGTTAACACGCTGAGGCTATATATAGGGCTTGAATTTTCACTTAGGTTAGAGTTTAGTGAGCTCCGGTGGCCTAGCGGTTAAGCACTCGGCACTTGGTGCCAACGGTCGCAGGTTCGAACCCAGTAAGAGGTCGAAACTTTTCCAGGGATTAATTTCTCGGCTCACTACATCGTGGGTGGCTGACCACGTTAAATGGCGCTGCCGTCTCCACTGAATTATTTAAAATAAAGGGGGACGTTAAAAACCCCCTGATGACGTAAAACACACTGGCAGTGACCACCCTCAGGGTATTTCGGCTCCATCTTTCCGTACTGCTCCCCTGTGAGTGGTGGGGGAGGAGGTTTCTCAACCACTCCAACATAGAGGCTGTGCTGATTCTCCCCGAACAACAAAACCAACTTAGGTTAGAGAAGAACTTCGACGCCAGACCAGTCGGACGTGTATTGATACATGGTTCATATAGGTAGGATTTATTCAGTTATTCGAACCCAGAATAAAGCTGAGGTCAGCATCTGAGGTGTCGAAATGCTTTATATACAGGTTTCTTTTGGACCACAGAAAATTACTGTTGAATGTAAACTGTGGTGTCAAAATAGTTTATGATATGTATGTAGCTAGTCACCATTGAACCACACGCACGTGTTGTTTGCTCCGAGCTGTGGTATCAAATGGTATGTTGTTTACGTGCTTCCGCTTTTTGTACGTAGCTTGCATTTACGCGCTTCCGCTTTTGTACGTAGCCTGCATGTAGCCGCTTTCATGTGGGCGTTGCATATTTGTCGCGTACGAAAAGCGAATTAGCTGGTTCCCACAGGCTGATGAGTAGACCAGACACATGCTTAGTTATACGCACACATTTATCAATGTGTGGAGGTATGGAACATTTTATTTTTAGATTAATGTATGTATAGTTGTATTTAGATTTATGGAGGTAGGTTTCGAAGGATGTTTAGATATGTTGATGCTCTGTGCCTGTTGCCTCTTACTATGTACCCTAAACACACACACACACACACATATATATATATATATATATATATATATATGTGTGTGTGTGTGTGTGTGTGTGTGTGTGTGTGTGTGTGTGTGTTAAGCTTTGGTGTACAGAGTCTAGAGATAGTGTGTGTGTGTGTGTGTTTCTCTGTGTGTTTCTCTGTGTGTTTCTCTGTGTATTTCTCGCTCTCTTTCTCTCCCCCCCCCCCTCTGTGTGTGTATGTGTGTGTTTATTTGTGTTACATTTTGTACGAATAACACGAGATAGTTTGATGTGAAGGAAGCTGTTTACTTTACATTTTCTATTAATCAACTGAAGTAGAAATGTCTAACATTTAATTACCATTAAGCCATTACGCAATATGTATGGCCCTTTAACAAAAGAAAAATAAAATAGAAAAACTCAATATTAAATTAAATTTATCACATATGCGAAGTAGGTTGGCCTTTTCCACCGTTGGCACTCGTCACATACTTTTGGTCTTCATTAAAGCCGCCTTGTTCACGTCCGCTGGATGATCCTACGTGTTCAGAATTTGGCTTTTGCTGATCACCTTGCTGCCGATCACGATCGGGATGAGAAGTATCTGTGTCCCATTGGTTTTTGTCCTGTTGCGGCGAGTTCGCATCTTGCTGTCCGGCACGATGTTCACCATGATCAGGATCTTGCTGCCCTGGATGTTGTTGCTGACCACGTTGTTGATCATAATCTGGATGATGCGTATCTACATCCCATTGGCTACTATGTTGTTGTGGGGAGTTTGAATTCTTGTGTTCATCATACCGTTGATCACGACCTATCTGAGGTTTATTTGGATCATCCTGGTGTATGTCGTGCTGCGTAGATTTGAGCTCTTGCTGACCATCGTGCAATTGATCATGTTGTCCACGATGTTGTTGAGCATCATCTGGTTGAGGATGATTTGAGTCCCAATTTCGTTTATCTTCTGGAATGCTGGGGTTCTGTTGTTGATTATACTGTTGGTCATAATGTTTACCGTATTGATCATCACGGTGTTGGTCATCCTGTTGACCAAGAGATGGCTGGGGAGGATTGTGATCCCATTGATCGCTGCCTTGTGGTGGATGATTTGGGTTATTCTGTTGACTAAAATGTTGTTGGCCATGTTGTTGGTCATGTTGTTGATCATGCTGTTGATCAACACCTGACTGATGAGTATTTGGGCTCCACTGGTCACTGCTCATTGAAGGAGAATTTGGGTTCTTCTGTTGATTGGATTGTTGACCGTTTTGTTGATCGTGCTGTTGACCTTGTCCTCGAGTGGGATCTGTGTGAGGAGTATTTGGATCCAACTTATGTTTGTCATCTTGTGGAAAGTTGGGGTCCTGATGTTGATCATTCTGCTGCCCATAATTATCGTGTTGTTGAACATGTTGTTGATCATACTGTTGACCTTGTCGTTGATTACGATCTGGTTGAGGACTTTTTGGCTCCAAGTTGTGTTTGTCATCTTGTGAAATGTTGGGTTGCTGATATCGACCATTCTGCTGTCCATACTGTGTATCGTGTTGTTGATCAAGATCTGGCTGAGGAACCTTTGGATCCCATTGTGGGTTGGTGTGTTGTGGAGAGTTTGGATTCGGCTGGTTTTCATGTTGTTGACCATGTTGTTGACCATACTGTTGACCTTGTCCTTGATTACCATCTGGTTGAGGGGTATTTGGATCCCACTTGTATTTTTCATCTTGTGAAATGTTGAAGTACTGCTGTTGATTGTATTGTTGGCCATACTGGTTATCATGCTGTTGACCATGTTGTTGATCATGTTGTGGACTGCTGTGTTGACCAGGAGCTGACTGAGTATCCCATTGTTGACGGGTGTGTTGTGGAGACTGCTGTTTATCATGCTGTTGACCGTGTTGTTGATCCTGTTGTGGACTGCCGGGTTGACCAGGAGCTGACTGAGTATCCCATTGTTGACGGGTGTGTTGTGGAGACTGTTGTTTATCATGCTGTTGACCGTGTTGTTGATCCTGTTGTGGACTGCTGTGTTGACCAGGAGCTGACTGAGTATCCCATTGTTGACGGGTGTGTTGTGGAGACTGCTGTTTATCATGCTGTTGACCGTGTTGTTGATCCTGTTGTGGACTGCCGGGTTGACCAGGAGCTGACTGAGTATCCCATTGTTGACGGGTGTGTTGTGGAGACTGCTGTTTATCATGCTGTTGGCCGTGTTGTTGATCCTGTTGTGGACTGTCGGGTTGACCAGGAGCTGACTGAGTATCCCATTGTTGACGGGTGTGTTGTGGAGACTGCTGTTTAATATGCTGTTGGCCGTGTTGTTGATCCTGTTGTTGATGTTGATGTTGATTACGATCGGATTTAGGACTATTTGGATCCCACTGGTGGCTGCTCTGCTGTGAGGGGTTTGGAAATTGCTGTTGGTCATGCTGTTGATGACGATGTTGATCACTTATTGGATGGTGTATGTCCTGTTTTGGAGAGTTTGGAACATGATGGTCGTCATGCTGTTGAGCAAGATCCGATTGAGAATTGGAATCCCAATTACTACTATCCTGTTGAGAAGATTTCTGGTCGAAATTAATAGGATCCTGTTGGCGAGATTGTGTATCCTTTTCGTCATGATCTTGTTGGGGTGGTTCCCGATCCCATTGGTCATGGTCTTGTTTATGGGATTTCTTATCCCACTGGTCATGATCATTGGATTGATGCGACTTTTGCTCCGATCGGTCTCGGTCCTGTTTATGAGATCTTTCATCCCCTTGGTCGTTGTCTCTTTCATGAGGTTCCAGATCCCATTGATCATTATCCTGTTGACGAGATTTTTGATCCGATTGGACCTGTTGACCATTATCTGGTTGATATGACTCCTGGTCCCAGTTACTAGCATCATCTTGGCCGGAGTGGCCATGATTGGGGTTATCAGGATCATGACGCTGTGGGGACGAAGGCTCGTCTGGCAAATATGCAGATATGGCAGACCTTATTTGCTTCGTATCAGTAGTTGTAACCCCAACAGATTGAAGGAATCTAACGATATCGTCAGCGCCACGTATCGTTCCAGAACGGATCCGTTTTCTAAGGGTCCTCCTGATGTTCCGATCAAGCGTCACTCCTAAGCCACGCAAAGTCAACAAGACAGTTTCGGGAATGCGGGCCGACTGTCCGTCGGACAAGACAGGCGTTGCATCAGTTGGCTGGGAATTGCCAATGGGGGTTCTTCTTAATTTCTCAACGACGATCGACGGGAGCTTTAAGGTGAGCAAAAATTGAGCTACGGCATCGGGAGTTGGCCTGATTCCGGCCCGAAAATGACCGATCAGTCGCGTCATAACATCAGCGTCAAGTTTAAGTCCGAATTTATGGACGATATTAATGATCTGATGAAGGGCTTCCGTCTGTTCGTTAGAATTACTTCGGTTTTTGTCTAGGGCCGGATACCTTGAAGCGACGAACGGCTTTATTTTATCTAATACACTCGCCGGAAGACCGGCGCTCGTTAGTGTGCCGATGATTTCCTCAGCGGTAGGTGTTGGGTTTGTTCGAAATGTGTCCCTGAGTTTCGAGATGATACCATCATCGACCGTGAAGCCGATACTGCGCAGCATTGCGTGCAGATTTTGTATAAAGTTGGTATGTTCTGCGGGTATTTCGTGTTTTTTTAGTACGTCGGCTGTCTTTTGTTTACCCGATATATCGCTATTTCGGTTATCGATTGATTTCGATGATGAACTAGTGTTGTTGTTGTTGTTTTGTTGTTCCAGGTGACCGATCCTGTGTTTGTACCATTCCCCGTTCTGGTGTTATTTCTGACGAGCCTATCCCTAACGCGGTCGATCCTGTCCATAACGGTCTGAGGGATGTTATCGCCGTAACGCTGACGTAACCGACTGAGGACCGAGTCTGTCCTAGTTTCCGGTCGGTCTTCGGAGCTCGGACGTGCGCTAGGACGATGTTGTTGTTGTTGTTGTTGGGTGGACCTTCTTCGGCCGAAGGTCTTCTCAAACTGGACCAACAGACGTCTACGGACGTCAGCCGGCAGTCGGGCGGCTTTTTCGATGATGGCGTCGTAGTTTCGCTGATAAATGTCGTCGGACATGGCACCTGGTGAGTCGGTGATCGTCGGAGGTTGGGTTGGTCGTCTCTGGCGTCCACCATCAGACGCTGATTTATCGCCATCAATCGATTTCGGCTGGCCATCGACTGTAACTACTAGATCTGCGGTTTGTTGGCCTGACGCCCGATTTAGGGTGTTCACTGTCATACCGTGCCAATACCCTGAGGCGTATGTCTTCCGGTAAATTTGCCACACGCTTCATGAGAGCGTCACGAACATCGTCCTCATCCTACGGTAAAGATGACAAGCAACGACAAGGTGTAGCCACATATACTACTACTACTACTCGTCCTCCTCCTCCTCCTCCTACTACTACTACTACTCGTCCTCCTCCTCCTCCTCCTCCCTACTACTACTACTACTACTCGTCCTACTCCTCCTCCTCCTCTTCTACTACTACTACTACTACTACTCGTCCTCCTTCTCCTCCTCCTCCTCCTCCTACTACTACTCGTCCTCCTCCTCCTCCTACTACTACTACTACTACTACTCGTCCTACTCCTCCTCCTCCTCTTCCTACTACTACTACTACTACTACTCGTCCTCCTCTCCTCCTCCTCCTACTACTACTACTACTCGTCCTCCTCCTCCTACTCCTACTACTACTACTACTACTCGTCCTACTCCTCCTCCTCCTCTTCCTACTACTACTACACTACTACTCGTCCTCCTCCTCCTCCTCCTACTACTACTACTACTCGTCCTCCTCCTCCTCCTCCTTACTACTACTACTACTACTCGTCCTACTCCTCCTCCTTCCTACTACTACACACTGTCCTCCTCCTCTCTCCTCCATCTACTACTACTTCCCTCTCCTACTTTACTACTACTACCTCCTTCCTTCCACTACTACTCGTCCCTCCTCCTCCTCCTCCTCCTACTACTACTACTACCACACTCCTCCTCCTCCTCCTCCCCTACTACTACTACTACACCGTTCCCTCCTCCTACTACTACTACTCTTACTACTCCTCCTACTACTACTACTACTCGTCCACCGCCTCCTCCTACTTCTACTACTACCAATACACGAAGAAGAAATAATTATAATAAGTTGAGTTTGAGGAAAAGATTTAAGTTTTTCAAGAATCTGTTACGGGAACCGAATGAGAGAATCCGAATGTGCTGACGTCATAGCGAGGTGTACTAGCTTCAGACAGATAACACGGCATATTTATATTAACGGTTGATGAGATCGATAACATTGTGTCATTGAAAGCTCACTGTCGGGGGGAAAACAAACTTGACAATCATCGGGCACCAGTTCAGTACCCAGGAGCTGGGACAATCCCTCGGCCAACTCTTTACAGGTGGCAGCACTAGTAGGCTGTACTAAATCTTGACATTGGATATGTGTATATTCAACGCCGTGATCTGATGTTTCGGTTAGACATTGACTATTTTGACGAGTGCCGACGTTGCTGGGATAGATTCGTTTACAAACACGAATGCCAATTACACGCGAAGCCTTAACCGATTTAGCGGAGATAAGCGACTACTTTTCACTTACCTGTGACGTGATCGTATTAATACTCGCAGCCAAAATGGCTAAAAGTACGAACAACTTCATTGCCTTAGAACTTGGTCCGAGGTAGAAGCTAGAGAAAGAAGAACATCATTATATTTTACATTTAGTAGTTGTGTAAATAATTAATAAATACTTCCTGGTTATATTGCCGAAAACTTGGGATAACTCTTTTCTGGTGTTAGGAAGGACACACATAAGATGGGCCGAGTAGATAGTTTTACACATATCCCAGTCACGCGATCCAATTCCAGTTTTATCAGAGTTTGTTGATTGTTCCATTTCATCGACTTGATCAGCGTCAAGACTAAAAAATACAGTCACTCATTGCTTTCGTCACCATCTCGCTCACACACACACACACGCACACGCGCACGCGCGCGCGCGCACACACACACACACTCGCCTGTAATATAATCACTTACTATTTTTTGTAGATTGTTCAGAACAATAATAGACAGTTAACGTAATTCACCGCATCTATTAAGAATATTCCTTATCCGCACCCGCCATTACCTACAAGACCGGCATTACAGCAATTACCTACAACACCTACAACACTGTCATTACAGCCATTACCTACAACACCTACAACACCGACATTACCGCAATTACCTACAACACTGTCATTACAGTCATTACCTACAACACCTACAACACCGCCATTACCACCATTACCTACAACACTGTCATTACAGTCATTACCTACAACACCTATAACACCGAGATTACCACCATTACCTACAACACTGTCATTACAGTCATTACCTACAACACCCACAACATCGCCAATACTCCCATTACCTCCAACACCGCCAATACTCCCATTACCATTATTACATACAACATCCCCATTACCCCCAACACCGCCATTACTCCCATTACCATAATTACACACAACATCCCCATTACCTACAACATCGCCATTATCACCATTATCGCCATTACCTACAACATCGCCATTATCGCCATTACATACAACATCGCCGTTACCTGATTGTCGAAACGTTTAGTTAATCGAAGGCGTCGAGACTGGATCGTACGTTCTACCGCCTCTTGTCTATACACTGAAACCGACAACTTACCTTGGCACTTGCTTAAAGCCGGACGCTACTTGATCTCGTACAGGTCCAGAGTAATGATTTGATGTCTCCCAAACGATCCCTATTTATATTGTTACTGATATGTACACGTCTGATAATGGGTTCACCGGAGTGTCGTCTCTCGTGACAAGGGGATCAACCGTCTGTAGGGAACAAATGAACGCCCTTTGGACGCGAACACTTCGCATTACAATACAATTACCAGCAAAACAAATGACGCATTTCTTGCTCGGTTTAAGTAAGCAAGAGAAGGGAATGTTTTACGCACGGATGCTATTTTCGAACTTTTGCGACAGCGAAATTAATTTGAGGCATTAAGTGTGTCGAATATTTAAGGCATCGCCGACGAGAAAATATTGATTCTAGCCTGTGATTGATGTTTATGTTAGGATTCTAGCCAACTCTCTGATTGTCACGAACTGCAGTTTATGACGTATCAATCGGTCAAAGTGAATTAAATTATGTATATAGTATGAAATATATGGAAAATCATTAAACAAACCTACGTAAGCTTTAGATACTACTTTAGCTTTTATAGTGCGTATATATATATATATATATATATATATATATATATATATATATATATATATATATATTTATATATATTATGGTTTGTTATTTGGCTATAATATATATATATACACAACACAATATATATATATATATATATATATATATATATATATATATATATATATATATATATATATATATATATATATATATATATATATATATATATATATATATATATATATATAATATATATATATATATATATATATATATATATATATATATATATATATATATATATATATATATATAGCCCTTACTAGCAGGAGACACACACAAACTAATATATATATATATATATATATATATATATATATATATATATATATATATATATATATATATATATATATATATATATGGCTGAGCAAAAGTTGCTAAAGAGGTAAATGTCCTTTAGCAAATATATTTCTTCTCTAGTTGAAAAATTGTTTTGCGTAAATAATATTCAGAATTGATTTTCAACCTTGTTTTTAAATTTGTAAGTATTTTGGACTACAATGGAAGATGCGAGTTAGTTTGACAGTTGATTTTGATATTCCTCAATTTATAACAGTGAACGATACTCTGTTGTGTAGTACCAATAAAATACCTGTTAATAACAGTAAAATTGTGTAACCTAAGCTATTTGTTAAAATCTTACAGATTGTATATCATTCTGCATTTAAAAATTGCCCCAAATGTCTTTTCTGTTTTTCATCTTTGGGCATGTATTAAGAGATGCCAGCTTTAATTAAATCATGCAAGCATAGCCAACTAATAAATTATTCCGCCATACAAAGACATTGACATTAACACAAACCTGATATAGTCCAATACATGAACCGCAGATCGAGTGTAAAACTAATTAAATAATATAGTGTCATATTAAAAAAAGCCTAAATATATTAAATAGAGAGTCTGAATTACCCCCACCCGCGGCCCCATCTTTTGACATTTGTCTGATGGCACTATAATCATTAAAAATCTACAGCTATGGATCCAGATCTACCTAATTTAAAACAAATATTGAACAATTTTGAATACCCCCCCCGCCTTTGGATCTGCCGTAGACCCTTAGTCTAATCCCTCTCTATGATCCACCCTTCTAGAAGGATGACCAAACAGAACTTGATCCAAAAATTAGACTTATTATGCCCATAACAGACATGTTCAATGATACATGCATGTGTAATAACATAATTTAATAATATTGTATCTTTCCATTACGTGTGTCAGTTTGCCTTAAAATACATACCATTGGACATTACCCACTACATGGGCTATTGTTTACGTCTAAACAATACTCCCACGTGCTTTTCTTGTCAGTAATGCTGAGGCGATAAGCCAATGACAGTCGTTCTTTCATTAGTCCTGTTTAATAAACGTCCATTTTTACATTTAGCCGTGATTAGTTTATTCAGCTGAACGTTCAAATGTCAACTTCACTCGTAGTACTCTACCAATAGTCACAACAGAGAGCTTAAATATAGAGGCGTTACTCTTGCCGCGCCATATTGAATTTTGAACCAGTGACGCCTCCAGCGACCGGAGGTATTTCTCAGATAAACAAAAGCTCTCTGGTTGTCCACAGGTGATCGTGTACATGTGTGCGCATGGTTGAAATGAATTGCCAATACTAGTACTATATGTTACATGATCACATACTCTTTTATTAATTAACACTTTAATTGTGCACACATGATATCGAAGGAAACGAAGCTCTGAAACTGTAAATAAATAATTAAGTGATTTCACAGTCCAGTCACTTAATTAATTCATAGCCTACAATTTGCGATCACTTGACAGCTGATCAGAAAATAATTGAACGTGGTTTAGGTTATATTTCACAGCTTTGTGTGTGGAAGGCGTAATTTTCACAAGTTTTTTAATGAAAACAATTAGGTATATATGAGGTAAATGCATACAAACATACTTTCATCATGTCAGTTTATCATAGGCCATACATTTTTATTTATTTGGATATATACATATAATGATATATACAGCTATTATAACGCAACCATAACACAATTCATCATGTATTAACTTAAAATATTATAAGTTCATTTAAAGTCTACACCTTAATAATATAGACCATGCAATACAGGCCTGCCCAACTGAGAACAAAGAATATACATGGAATATTAACAATGTTTATGTTTGCGTTAACATGTTAGATATAGAGAAATTAGTACTTTCATGCAATAAGCGGCATCAAATCTCTTGTGTCTCAGGTTCATCTATAGTTACAATCAGTCATTTAATTGTTACCAAATGGACACCACTACTACAAAAATATGACATTTAGTCCAGTCCAGTGAACTGTTTAAAGTTAGACAGAATATACCCAGAGATGTAATAGACACATGCATTGACTACTTTAACAGATAACACAAGTAAATCTGTAACCAACAGATTGGCCTGTATCTCATCATCATAGAACTTCAAGGACTGAAACAGAGCAATACCTTGTAAAATAATGACTTGAACCAAGTGCATACACAATGTGTAAACACATGTTTCCTTTTTTCAAGTTGGTTAAAGAATTTGATTTGATATGCATTTAAGTTATGAAGAGAAGTATACCAATTAAAGCACATGAGCTGAACTAATTCAGGTGCTGGTAATCCTTTTTTGTATTAACATAGGAAATGGGCTGACAAAATTTCATAGGTTTGATGCCTTGTTTCTTATCTAATTAATTTTATAATACCAATTTTCACCATTAATATTTACAAATATTAATTACCATCACAGCTGGCCCTGTCTCCTGTATAGGTATCCTATCTGTTAATACCTTCTTCTTTGATTTCAATGGATGCATGCGGTGGATTTGGTACATAAAAAATTGTTCGAACAGCATTCTAGATAAGTTGTCTGGTTCATTAATTCCGTTTCAGTGAAATGCATATCATATACATTCTACAATTAGTATTCAAGTAATTTAAATCTTTCCTCATCATATATCTGAACGATAACAATTATAATAACCCATCTTTTACTTTTGTCAATAGAAAAAAATAACAAAATGAATGTTTCTACCACTAGTTGAGGTATTTAATAATTAATTTCAAAACATTTAAATTATAAATAGAAGTCCATATATATCAATAAGTACCAATTGCTTACGTTTAAAAAAAATATGGATGCAGGTGATCAAGTAAATACTCAGCTACTTATAATTACTGTAATTAGAGGAAAATTATCTGACTCTAGTAATGTAATTTTAGAAGTCCAATTATATTATTAACAATAATAAAGTAAAATATACCTCCCACCCATAACATTTTCAGTTGCTCCAGTACGTGTAACTAAGCTTATGTATATCTTACATACCCATTTTGTGATTGATATGCTTATTTTTTAAATATCCCTTATTAGGTTTATTTTTTAAAAGCCAGATAATATCAAATTTTTACACTAGCTTTCATTTCCTTTCGGGGATGTCTTTATTTGTGCATACTTTTTCTGTTACTGCAGCCGAAAGCGGCGCAGAATGAACCAGTGCCATTAGACGCCATGTTAACAAAGGGAGCTGTCCGTGACAATCTACCTCCGGTCGCTAGGGCCCTGGCGCTTCATGAATTCAAAATGGCGTCCCATGTTAAAACGCGAAGTAACACGTCTTGTTATAAATATATATATATATATATATATATATATATATATATATATATATATATATATATATATAGATATGTTTTCTCTCTATCACTCGTTTTTATTTAATCAGTACAAATAGGTAATACGCCATATCCATTACTCTCGTGTTTGTACTCAAACATGGAACCTTTTACCGCATGATATATACATGTGCAACTCATTACTCATTTCTTGTGCTAGTTTCGCATCCAGATTCAAACGATCCACATTAGAGGGCTACGATTGACTAATCCTTTTGTTTTCGCCCACGTGTTCATGGCGCTACATATTATTTTAATGGGCGGGATAGGGTTATGAGGAATACCCCAAGGCGGCAGCATCAGATTTACGGAATAAATCAGTACTTATTATGTCAAATTGACTACATCTTACATTCAGTTGTAGAATGGCTCCAACTAAAATTATAGCTATAAATGAATAGGCAAATACGATTTAGTTACATCCAGTGGGAAACCATGCAATATATTAATTACTATTTATGGATCATGATGGTCATGGTCATTCCATTCAAATATTCCATGGTGCCATTATGTGGAAATGTATTTCGGCCAGTGATTTTAGTATGTCATGCATGTTCCAATCTAAAGGCATTTGTCGCTTAGGTCATATTATGGGAGTAATCAATGATACTAAGCACGGAATAACTGTATCCTTTTGTTGTCTCGTAATAATAATTTACCAATTGCTTTGAGTAATCTCTAATGTTTATTACTACTACTTCTGCATGGTCGTATCTAGTCACAGTGTTTGAGCTAAATGTTTGGTGTTTCTGGTCCATTTAAGTCAATTTTATTACAACATGTTCGAGTCTATTAGTTTTGTTATGTATAATGTAGAATCAGTATTGTTGTCCTCTTATTTGGTCTGGCGAAACGACCTATTAATTCATACAATGCTGCTTGATGGATTTATACTCCTGGAGTCGTTTGTTACTCCGGCAGGCATCTCCATGGGTATTAAGCTGCGGACAGAGTTTTTTCCCATATTATGAGTAATTAGATTACACTGATATAGGAACATTGTTTAAATGTATAGCTATTATAATCCCGACGTGTCATTCGCAGTATCGGAGATCTGCCTGAAATCCGCTGTTCTCGACCAGGGTGACCAATAGATCTAGTGGATGGCGCTTTAATTTAGATCCCACCACAACTAACTGCATATACTTAGGGACGCTAAATTAGACGTGAATGAATGTCCACTTAGTGATACTCATACTCACTCATCCAGTACTGATTTTAGTTAGGCTACATAGCCTGTATCAGGTCGAGGTCTTTCTAAATTTATACTGCCGCCAATGACTATATCCA
This sequence comes from Paralvinella palmiformis, assembly GCA_025642065.1. Lineage (NCBI taxonomy): Eukaryota > Metazoa > Annelida > Polychaeta > Terebellida > Alvinellidae > Paralvinella > Paralvinella palmiformis. Next base: position 75,475 of record JAODUP010000758.1, on the reverse strand, counting down.
GTCTGTTTTAAATGCATTTAGTGAGGGTGCACTAACCACTTCAGCAGGCAACATATTCCATGAGTTCAAAATCCTGTTGTTGTAGTATTGTTGCCTGATATTTTTCATTGATCTTTCTTTATTTAACTTGAAACTGTGACCCCTAGTGAATGATGTATCTGGTTTGATGTACTCAACATCTACTGCATATATTCCAGCCATGTGTTTATATGTCTCTATCATGTCACCTCTAGCTCGTCTATAGTAGACGCTGGGTAGATCTAGGACAGTAACTCTCTCAACATAAGACAGGTCCCTCAATGCCGCGGCTAGTTTTGTTGCTCGACGTTGGGCATTCTCCGACAGTTCACAGTCTTTTTGTAATACTGGGCACCAGGCAATGTTTCCATACTCGAGATGTGGCCTAACAAGAGAGGAGTACAAAGTCTTCACTGTTGCATTATCAAGGTACACATATGAGCTTCTGATCAGGCCTAATAGTTTGTTAGCCATATTTACCTGTTTTCACAGTGCATACTGAATGTCAACTTGGTGTCAACATACACACCAATATCCCTTTCCAGTTCTGTGGTCTGTAAGTTCCCTGGATTCCCTCTTTGTGCATGTGATACTCTATGCGTTTATTGCGGCTATCAAGATGCATAACTTTACATTTTTCAGCATTAAACCTCAGCTGCCATAGGTTAGACCATTCTTCCAGGGCATTCAGGTCGTCTTGTAATAGCTGAACTTGTTCTGGGTTGTTCACTGTTCTAAAATTATTTGTGTCATCAGCAACCATCTGTATACTTGATTGGACTACCACTGGCATGTCGTTAATGAAACTGATAAATAGCAATGTCCCCATCACACTACCTTGAGGGATCCCACTCAGAACAAGCGCTACCAGTGACTTCATGCCATTGACTACCATATTTTACCTGAAATGCCATATCCTTTGATTTTCTTCAGGAGCCGCTGATGCGGAACAGAGTCGAATGCTTTTGCAAAATCAAGATACACAGCATCCGTATTATTCCCCATGTCCAGTGCTTCTGTCCATTTGTCCAGGACTGTCAACAGTTTAGTGACACAAGAGCGACCTTTGATGAAACCATGTTGGCATTTTGTGAGGAGTTGGCTTTCAACCATCTGATGCACGATACGGTCCCTGGTGATCGACTCTAGAGTCTTACAGATGACTGATGTTAGGCTTACTGGTCTATAGTGGATAGCAGGTAAATGCCGGTCTATAGCATGTAGTCACTTTCCGGTAGTGATGAACGAAAAGTATGAGGATTAGCTGTTAGGTTCGAATAAATTATAATATTTACTCAGGTTTCAGACAATATTTCATTCTAGTCCATTAATAATCCATTGTGCAGCATTGCTACTTTTTATTTTAGCTAAATCTCTTCACCGATTCCATACTGAGTTGGTGTACATTGTTTCACGTGGTCAACAAACTGTAATGTTGGTTAACACGCTGAGGGCCTATAAAAGGCCTAACTTTTCACTCAGGTTAGAGAAGAACTTCGACGCCAGACTAGTCGGACGTGTTTCGATACGGTTCATATAGGTAAGCTTTATTTAGTTATACGAATTAAGAATAAAGCTGAGGTCAGCATCTGAGGTGCCGAAATGTTTTATATACAGGTTTCTTTTGGACCACAGAAAATTACTGTTGAATGTAAACTGTGGTGTCAAAGTAGTTAGCATATGTATGTAGTAAGTGGCCATTGAACCACATGCACGTGTTGTTTACTGCGAGCTGTGGTGTCAAAAGGTATGTTTTACGTGATTCCCCTTTTCAACGAAGCCTGCATGTAGCCGCTTTCCTGTGGGCGTGGCATATTTGTCGCGTACGAAAAGCGAAATAGCTGGGCCCCACAGGCTGATGAGTAGTCCAGACACATGCATAAGTATATGGATATATGTATCGATATGTTGAGGTATGGAACTTCTTATATTTAGATTGATGTATGTATAGTTGTATTTAGATTTAAATTTATGGAGATAGGTCTCGAGGGATGTTTAGATATGTTGATGCTCTGTGCCTGTTGCATCGCAATATGTATCTTAAGACACATGCACACACACACACACACACACACACACACTATATATATATATATATATATATATATGCGTTTACAAATTGACATATAATTTTAATAGCACCGAAGCAATCATGTTGTATGAGGCACATTTGGCATCATTTCGTAAACTACATAACACTTCTGTCTGTTTAGCTACATCAGTGAGCTCCGGTGGCCCGTAAGAGGTCGAAACTTTTCCAGGGATTAATTTCTCGGCTCACTACATCGTGGGTGGCTGACCACGTTAAATGGCGCTGCCGTCTCCACTGAATTATTTAAAATAAAGGGGGACGTTAAAAACCCCATGAGGACGTAAAACACTCTGGCAGTGACCACCCTCAGGGTATTTCGGCTCCATCTTTCCGTACTGCTCCCCTGTGAGTGGTGGGGGAGGAGGTTTCTCAACAGCCTGGGGATTCTCCCTGAACAACAAAACCAACCAAACCGGAAACACACAATCAATTTACTTTGGCCTAAACAATGCGTCATAAATGACTACTTCCAGTAAATAAGATTATCGGGATAAAATAGTTATTTGTAGTTTAAATTATGGTAATATTTGACTAATGACGTCAGTTAAGTGTATTGGCAATATATTACTGATATTGTTCATTTATCATATTTAATCCCGTTTTCTTGTGCATTGTTAACTCGGACTTTGGACTTATTTGTGAATTGAGTATCAACATTGGACTTGCTATTTTAATAACCCGGCTACCTGTCTAAACTGACCGTCATTTTGACAAATAACCGATACCGTAAATATATCTCACATTATATATATATATATATATATATATATATATGTTATTATTATTATTATTATTATTCGATATATGTTGCATTGTTTATAAAAGTAGCAACGATCTTAACAGCGTTTAGGATAATCTAAATAAGGATTCATTAGAATGGTTTTGGCAAAATAACATCTAGAAGTAGCAATGTTGGATATATTATTAATGGTAACAATTCATGTAATAATAATTTTCTATCGATAATTGACAACTTGCTATATAATGTTTAACTCTAATATATAAAGTTAAATAAATAAATAAATATAGGTAGATTTCTAGTTCTGACCTTTTATTTTTTCATCTTCTCTGTTTAAAATATAGCAGTTATGCCATACCAAGCCTAAATATCTAGCCATCCCCATATTGAGAACCACCCCCATCCCATGCATAGGTAAGTCCTCTTTCCCTCGTAGCTCTCATCCAACAATGTCACCAGAAAGGCCTACCTTTATTTTTTATCAATTTAATATTTACAGCTTTCGCAGATCTTGGATTTATTCCAAGGTGTATTCATAGTTGGAGATGATTTGTAAACGCTGCAAGTTGAATGTTTATTACCAAGTCAACTCGACTGACTCATATGTTTATAAATAACCTACATTCCAAGATGCGTCTATAATTAGGCGTGATTTCTAAAATACGAACGCAAACAAAGGTAAGGACTGCATACGCACCTAACATCTCATTTACAGTCAATTTTACATTTCCTGAACGAGAAAATAAACTAATTGTATTCATAAAATTTTCCGAATTCTATTCAAAAGCTATTTACCTTTGTATAATCCTAGTTTGTAAAATATCGAAATAGGTACTGCACAGCTTATTGATTGATAATAGTTGTTGTCTGTATGAAGAAGACATGGTATTGAAAAGTGAAGATGTCAATATATTTGATGTAATACGAGTCAACTAACAGGTATAACGACCAACAAATCAAATTTTGTAGGTCGGCGGTTCGAATCCCGACCGTGGCACTATAGTAGGGGGAGATTTTCATCCAACTAGGCAACTGGCAAGGTTTTCTCCGCCGAATATGCCATATATTGTAAATTCTAAATTCGTTTAGAATTAATTCCTAGTAGTGAAGCACTAATTAACAGACCATATGCGTCTCCCTCATATTAGGTACCTAGCCTACTTAAAATAGCTGCCATTTCGGGCATTATTATCCTTGTTGATTATGTTTCTCAATATGTAACCTCCATCTTGAAATACGCCATGCCATTTCAACGATACAACTATGCTGCCTTCATCGGTGTCGTCTTTCTACATCCTACTATTCGTGCACTCATTGTGTGTGTGCGCGGGGTGTGTTGTGTGTGTGTGTGTGTGTGTGTGTGTGTGTGTGTGTGTGTGTGTGTGTTCATCGTCTTCATCGCCCTTTGTCAGTTTCACATTGCTGTTGTCTGAGAAGTTATGACTATTCTCAGATTATACGACAATGTCTATCTACTGAGTGCGGGTACTATTGTGGTGATACCTATTAAGCCCCTAATCTTCTTTCCTGTAGCGTTTAGCCATTCCGTAATTTGATCCAGCGAAACCTGATTGAAGGGTCGATGCATGCATTTTACTACGAAGTTGCCTTCCCGGAACTCTAGGAGGAGTTCTTGTGGGAGAATCGACATTGAGGTGGAGATCCCATCATCCATCACGTTGCGCTATTGTGAAGCAGAGTAGGATGCTGACCATAGTCATATAGTCCCACCAGAATTCAGCATTCAGGCCATCAAATGCACTAGCTGCATTGAACTCTTTCATGGGCTGCTGAAATATGTCGGTAGTCAGTTTGTCGACCATCTATGCAATGTGATCGTCATAAATGGATATACAGACATCTGAGAGTTTCAATCTCCGTGTAACATCAACCCCATCCAGGTACGTATAGAACATTGGAAGGAGTATTTGCCAAAGAGCCTGTAGGATATGTTTGTGCGTCCTGGTGGCACGTGCACACCCCTTTCCTGTCATGACACGATGCGCAGCATTGGCTCCCAAACGATCACACCCTACCGATAACTCGCTCAGGCCAGACTCACTCATGTGTCATCCAATTACACCCAGAAAGTTCATAGCAAAGTGAAGTCGAAGGCAAAGTGAAGTCCAAGGCAAGGATACGTATATCCTTGTACTCTTCTATTGATCATTTCAGTTCTGCAGCTTCAGATAAAGTACCTGGTCCACCTTCAGAACGACATGCTGCTGTTTCATTGATTTGGCTACATGGAACACTCGTTTGATGACTGTTCCGATGCAGGAGTCTGTATGATAGGTAGGTAGCTACCAGACTCTTTTCTGTGGGTTGAGTGTGCTCACCTTTTGGTTGTACAATGTCCAGGAATGCATTGGTTTGTGAAATGACCGGAACAAGATGAAGGCCATGTCAGTTGCATGTGCATTCTGTGTTGAGGGACATTCCTCAGGCGACTGTGTGAAACAATCAGCTGCGATCACGCCACTGAATGGACACTCTTTGATTCCTCTGTTTGGTGCAGGTATGATGTCAGTCATCGCCTCATGGATGTGTAATGTTTCTATCTTGAAAATATCTATTCCATTGAGGTGGATCTTATCTGGTCGACAAATTATTCAACTTTTAAAACGATCATTTATGTAATAAATATGAGTTTCAAGCAGTTTCTTGACATTTTGTCTAAAACTGAATATGCCATTGGATTTCCCGATATATGAAAATTTACAGAAGCACTTTTCATTAAAGTTTCTACTTTGCTTAGTAAAAATAATGTGTATATAAATATATTTCACCCAGGGGGTGGACCCATCTTGGATTTCTCAATTTTGTGGCATTATTGGCCATTTTTTAGCTGGGCATACAATAGATTTTAGGCCACCACCCCACAATGCCCTAAAAAACTTTTATGCCTAAATTAACACTATTTGCCTTCGGGGTTAAGAGTAATTTGAAAAATTGACCCAGTCTAGCAGTTAATCCCGAGATATTAAATTCTTATAGATAACATAAAAGCCTACATTCAATCCACTAGCGTATAGTTAATTAAAGGAGTGGGAAGCCTCAAATTATACCAAAATTATTTCAATCCATTCTCTGCCCATAAAAAACCGCAAACATTTATTGCAAACACGTCAGATGTCACTACCGTTTTACGACGATATTGACAAAATTAAAACGATGTTTTTCGGTGTTAAACTGTTACATTATCTCCGATAAGATTGATTTCTTCACGAATCTACATAAAATATACCCGGTGTTCAATTTTCTGACACCCACCCACCATTATACATAGATTTGTACCAAAACCGACCAACAATAATTATTATTTTTCTAGTCTACCCACCATCCATAATTGATCAGACCCAATTAGCCATGTATTATTAATAAAATAATAAAATTTTCGCGCTTGACCCCCATATAGTTATAACTGGAATAGCCCGTAGCAAATATATTTGTACTTGTTTTGTAAATTTCTCAATCAAGTTCCATCAAGAGCATGTCATGATCAAACCCGAAAACATAATTGCTTGGTAAAGTATCAGCTGACCAGGATCATTATATAAAAGTATCGCTGATAACTACAACCTTTCGATAGGGAAATAACCATTACCTGGATCCCTTGACAAAATATCAAGCTGAAATGTTGATAAGTAAATGGCGTATCTGCGACTTAATACCAGTTCAAGAAATTTGTGAGGATGATGCTTGTATTTAACGATGACACTGTTTCCGAAACTGTGAAAAGATACAAATAACAAAGAAATTTCGTTTGTCTTATTTCAAACATCAGGTATTTAGAGGCTTAAAAGTAGAAATTCATTTTCTATGTATATATGTTTGCCCATGCGCGCAGGCCCTCGTGTGTGCGTCTCTCACCCCCCCCCCTCTCTCTCTCTCTCTGTGTATGTGTGTGTGTTCAGGTTTTCATGATGTTTATAATTCTTACAGAATTATGACCAAACGACCACTACCTAAATAGAAAACAAATTATATATATTAGTACATATATAACGCAGCTATAACTGGAAATAGAGCATGTTATATCAGTACATATAATGTATATTATGATAATAATTCTAATACCTCCGACAATAGCAGAAATAATAGTATTTTCACTCAGCCCAAAATAGCACGACTAGCCCCTCTATATTTAAGCTCTCTGCCATTAACCTGAAAGAAAACTAGACCGAGCAGTCAGTGGTGTTTGAATGGGCCGCCATGACCAAACAACGGTTACTTCCGGTAGTGGAAAAAGCAACGTTTGAATCGGCTTCGGGTTTTGAACATATGAATACGGACATTTATTGTGATGTGTGCATTATAATTTTGTGTGTGCAGACAATCTGTATTATTCCTGTCCTATTATATGCCACGAAATGTGTAAATGTCGTTTATCTAAGTCCGTAGATCTAGTTTAGTTGGCATCATTGACCTAAATGAAAACTAGACCGAACACGGCCGCCGATTTGATGGCAAACAGCTCCCAACTTCCGGTCGAGGAAATAGGAACGCAGACTGGAAAAATCGGGTTTATAAACTTTTTATCGGTAAGTATAAGGAACACATTTAAAATAGCTGTTAAAGCCGGTTTTTTGGCGGGAAATTACGCTTAACTGTTATTATATTTAGCCTGTAGAACAACTCCCCTCCCCCCAGCCTATCTCTTATTTAAGAATTTTCCGTGTGTATTGTGTGCAAAACTTGCACGCTAAATGAACTTTTTTAATAACACTGCCTCCATCCACCCCTAATGCTATAAATTTGGAACGAGGACATAAATATTCCGTGTTTCTCTGTATTTTTCTCAATTTTAAAATCCAGGTAAACAAATCAAGTGTCTTTCCCTGTGTTGTGGGTATCCTGTATTAATATATTGTTTTGTGTGCAATACGTACACATTTTCACTTTAAAAAATTGGAATAGGATATAGGTGTCTCATATTTGTTGGTTTGCAACAAATCTTTGAGGACGAGAAGATCATTTGACAATTATACTATGTGAACAAATGAATAGAAAATTATTAATTAATCTGCTTGGATAATTTGACAGTACATGTAATTGCTAAGCTGTTAATTGATTAATCCACTTGGATGATTGGAATCCAATTGTTCATTAATTAATTCCACAAAGACCCTTTAAAGGGAGCCTTAAGTTTGGTATTCCTCACTTCTTTACGAACATTAGTACATGATTTTTTTTTATATAATATGCTGAAAATACTATATATATATATATATATATATATATATATATATATATATATATACGTCTGGTCGAACCTGCAGAGCCTGCACTGTGGAAAAACTTACCCATCTTCCAATTTGCTGATGTAAATAACTTTACGACAGTGAATTGGGTCAGAAATCATATGATCAGCACCTTATTTGTTGTTGAGATCAAAGTTTGGGGTCAATTCCAATTCCACTCAATTATATTTGGTCAATTCCAATTTCACATCAAATTTATCACTTCCAATTCCATTTTTTTCTGGCTCTTTGCCTAATACTTTTCACCGTGAGTAAGTACTCCAAGTCCCTACTTGGACTCCCTAATCCGTGTAGTTTATATTTCATGTAGGATTGTCATGGAAGAAATATATCTGAAATAAAAAATTAAGTGGTAAATTAATTTGTGGGTTTAATTTATTTTTGCTCGTTCTAAACATTGAACGAGGAGAAATTAATTGGTTAAATGCTCACTTAGGGTGTCACAGTCGGTGTGCGTATCTGATATATATATATATATATATATATATATATATAGTAGAGAGAGAGAGAGAGAGAGAGAGAAAGAGAGAGAGAGATAGAAGGAACCAAAGTTCTGGATCATTTTGGTTCCAGTATATTGGTACCACCACATGTAAGTGTTAACATGGTAAAAATTGTAAATTAATTTGTGGATTTATTTTTTTTTCTAGAATTTCAATTCAAAAGTCCTCAATTCCAATTCAAAATTTCTCAATTCCATTTTCCTGAATTGAACTGACCCCATCTCTAGATCAAACAATTGAAGTGCAAGGTAGTCGAACCTTCCCAATTATGCCCTATCATACACTTTAAGTGGTGACAGCTTACATAAAAGTAGGTGTATTACTATTTTAATGGCGCCACGTTTTGAGCGTCATTCGGCTAGAAAATCAAAACAAATTTAATGTTCCTTTATCAGCTTTTTGGACTGTTGAATTTGAAGAAAAACATAAAATATGTAAGTTATGTAGATCTAAATCACACCAAGTTAATGTTTCATTTTACTGTTTCAGTTGTGGTTCTGGACATTGTCAGGATTGTCATGTAAAACATGTGCCTTTTATCCAGATCAAACTCAAATTTCAGTGACATCATCTACAATAGATTCTATCTTTTGTGATCAACATGACAAGTATTTAGTACACTTCTGCATGACTTCTACTAAGGCCATATATTCTCAATGTTGTATAGTCAGACATTCAGAGGACATAGTCTATGACTTGACTTATGATAACAAAAAACACAAGTTGACTTAAAGGAAATTCTATTAACATGTTTACAATCAGCAGATAAAACGTTGGAAAATTGGGTAGATCTCCAAACAAAAGTCACTGATGACACAAAACGATTTATGAAAGGGATGACTCATCATCGAGATTGTCTTATCAAACAAATCAATGAACAAGACGATACTTTATGTATTGCATTACAACAAAAAAGAGCCAAATTAAATCTTGAATTATGCCGATCAAAACAACTTGTCCAAGATGCTAGAACCTCTGTTGAAAAATTGATAACAAAGGTAGAAAACTGGCTAGAGCCTGTGATGGGTTTTCCTGAATTAAGGCTAAACTGATAACAGATGTCGCGCAACAAATTCCATATGTTGATATCGATGTCAATCCAGAAACAATCAAGTTTATTATTGATGATGATCAGATACAATTGGGAGAGATTGTTGAAGAAGGTACTTTAATTATTATTATTATTGTATCATGTTATGCTGTTAATTATCAATATTAGATACTGTTAGTGATAGTTATTTTAATTTTTACAATAATTATATAATTATTTTCTTCTTTTTAGCAAGAATGTCTCCTCTTGTATCCCTGTCCCCCAGACTATGCGAAGATCTCCTGACAAAAACTGTCCAGAGTCTAGGTTTGTGGATATTTATTGTTTATTTGATCTCAGATCATCATATCATTATCTACTTTCATCTGTTTAATGTGACATGGAATAATTGGTACATAATTGGTACGGTCCGCTATAACACAAAATCAGGTATAACACATTCACACCTTGGATCCCAATTCATGCAATCCCCGGCAGAGCAATTTTACGCAAAATGGCATGAAATCCGCCACTGACCAATAAATAATTTCTAAATAATTTGAACACGTTTAACAGTTTCTAATTCACATATGAAACATAGCCAACGGGTACAACTTGCCCACAAGTAGATTTATTGATCACAAACTTAATTACACATCACCTTGACTCAATCAGCCAAACAAATAGCCCAATTATAACCCTTATTTATTGTGTAACTCCCACTAAATAAGTTTGATTCTGATTGTTAATTCACAGCTATTGCGTGTGTTTTATTAATTGCAATTAGGAATCATATTTTGTGTATAAAATACCTTTGCTTTGATCATACTGTATCAGTTGGTACCTTTATCTGAAAAACGTGCGCTATTTCTGGAAGATGAATATCACCAATCCAAAGTGGCTGTTACATTACAGTTTTGGCCAACGGACGTTTTGGCCTAGGACGTTTTGGTCAGCTATTAGGACGTTTGGACAAATTTGTTTTATTTGGTATTTTATTAATACAACTTCCAGTTAGGAGATGAATACAGTAACCTGTACAATAGTATTGGAGAGACACATAGTAAAATACACAATCAGGATCCCAAACCATATACAATTTAAACAATTAACAAGGTCATAGAAGTAAGCTAATACATGCCACTATATAATATATGTAACTGTGAGAAGCCATGGAGAATTAAACTTCAGTTAAATACAGAACCTATATAAAAGCATTAACATTGTATCATTTTGTTAATCATTTGTAATTCATACATGCCTATAAATAAAACATGAAATGACTGCTTTTTTATGTCATAAATGTAAATTTTGAGATAAAAAACACAAGATATTATATTCGCTTTTTAAATATTTTTTATATTTGGTCAAAACGTCCTATCTTCAAAAAATAGCTGGCCATAAACGTTCTAGGCCAAAACGTCCGAGCTAAAACGTCCGTTGGCCAAAACGTCCGCCTACCGTAATATAACACTCATAATTTATGTTTGGCATCAAAGTTCTACCTGAAACAGTGAAAGCCGAAAGGACCAAATAAAGTAAGATTTACCAATACTATTATCCATAAGATCATAGATAATAATAGAGACATGGCAGTTTTCGGACACTTAACATATAATTAACCACAAACTTTTATGTTTTCATTTTAGAAAAGTAGAATCTATTTCAAAACATTTATCCAACTTCAAGCTTCCCATAAATGTATTGTATTTATTGTAAAGCTGATATTTCAATTTAGTGTGGTGTCCGAAAACTGAAAGGTACGTTTAATTCACATTGCAGTATTCGGACACCTTCAACGAATCATATTTGTTTACTATAGTTAAATATAACATCAAAGCAAAATCCGTGTGTGTGTGTGTGTGTGTGTCTTGCTCTCTCTCTCTCTCTCTCTCTCTCACTCTGTGTGTGTCGCTGCCGGTGAAGATATTGATACTGATATATTTACAACGCACTTGCTGACACCATGTGTTTGAAATGACAAGGTCAGCTTTTTCGTGGATGACAACAATGATTAGTATATACGATATATGAGAAGTGCACCCGTCCGCTACTGGTTCAAAATTCAAAATGGCGCGGCAAGATTTTTATTTTGAGAAACATCAAGCTGCCGCTTATTCAGCGCAGCCTCTATGTTGGAGTGGTTGAGAAAGATGGAGCCGAAATAACCTGAGGGTGGTCATTGCCAGAGTGTTTTACGTCCTCAGAGGGTCATTAATGTCCCTCCTTATTTTTAATAATTCAGTGCAGACGGCAGCACCACTTAACGTGGTCAGCCACCCGTGAGCCGAGAAATTAATCTCTGGAAAAGTTTCGACCTCTTTCTGGGATCGAACCTGTGACCATTGACACCATGCAAGTGCCGGATGCTCACTAGGCACGGCAAGAGTAACGCCTCTCAAATCAACGCCGTCATCAGGCGCAAGTGCTACGGAATTTTAACCTGCACATGCGTACATCTAACGGAAATTTATTTTATCATGGCTCGATGCGAACACAGTTTTTGAACAGATATATTGATCAATTTCTTGTGTTTAATGATATCGTATCTGTGCCGAAAGTGTGCCAGTTGGCTTCTAAACACGTTAACATAATTACTTGAAATCAAAAGTTGCCATGTCGTTCGTGAAATTCGAAGTGCAACCTCACTAAACGTGCATAGGTAGCGTATTGCCCCTACCCAGAACACGGTCATACATTGGCTACAGAGAGCGGTATTCAAGTTAACAAATTCTATGATTCAGATCTAGTACGGAATATAGAGGCAGATATCTGTCTTTGTTCTTCCCAGATTGGCTCCACATATATAGAAAAACCGGAGTTTTACTAAGAATATTCCCACGGTCCTGTTTATAATGGAAAATATATACGGGAGATCCTGGAGATGGCGGACAACCGTGTTTGTTTACAATTATTAATCGCCTGTTAACATCAATGACATGCACTTAAAACGCAAAGGAAGTGCATTGTCTATTAGCGTAAAAGGTATTCCATCCAAAAACGATAGGCAATCGCAAACAAGTTTTGATAATTGGGAGTAACTGGCGGATTATATTACAAGATGTTTACAGTGTTGTTGGTCCAAATGTCTGTCAAACCACATGCCACTCGGGGGGGGGATGACAAAGGTAATATAGGAAGGTCTCGTATAAAAATATATATTCAGACATTATTTGCTTTTGTACTGGTATGTTTTCCCTGCTGGTCAATGTTTGTGTTTGTCATCAACTGATTACTGTTGATGTAAAACGTCTTAAAATAGAAACACGATGATGACTTTATTAGCACATGGCCGGAAAGCTATATGACACGTATGCGCGCTAGACTTGGCGGATATTTTTATTAATTCGATTGTTCAACATAGAAAACAGATTGCCAGAACGCATTCGATAATTGAACATGTAAACAGTCAACAGTGGGTAGCGAAGATAACAAACATGATCCCCACACACATGTGGATGTCTGCCAACGCCATTTATTACGACTGGTCGCAGCGAATGACGGTCGGTCCGAGTCACTTAACTTTTTTATGCTTACTGGTACAATGTAATATGCTTCAGGTTGATATATCAGTTTCGAAAAAGTGATGTTTTTTTCTACATGTTCGTATCGGTGTCTGGATAGATCTGGGAGGTGGGGCGCCAGTGATTGACATCCCCGGAAGTCGGGACAGACCGTCTGCGCCCCCGCCAGCAAATATTTGTACGGATCTGGCAACTGAGCCATTCCAGTCCCATTTGTTAAATAAGCAATTCCGGAATTGAATTGTGTGTAACTTTGATTTAATGTGACAGCTATAAGATGGATTAATAGAATCAGAGTAGCAGATATATTGAGCTCTTGCCACATGGAGCATCAGTAAGTGAACCCGCTGTTACTGGATGCATGGTCAGCCACACATAATCAACTGTCGACCCAATTCTACATTTAGTAAACTTAATCACCAACAGAAGAAAAAAGGTTACAGTTCAACACCCACTTACTACAAGCTCCCCACAGGGCTCCGCCCTCTCACCTACACTATTTAATGCCCTAATTACAGTACTAGTCTCCATATCATTACCCTCCATGTGTCGACATCCTGGCTTACGCCGACGACATAGCCATTATTTCACACGGCTCAAGGCCGGCCAAAAAACTACAAACCGCCCTCGACACAACAACATCTAAAGCCAATGACCTAGGTCTATCCGTCTCCCCCGCCAAAACTAAAATAATTGCCTTCAACACCAATTCAAAACAACACAACACCTTCCATATAGGCAAACAAGACATTGAAATAGTCAAACAATACAAATACTTAGGTGTCATCATAGACAACCACCTCAATTTCAACAAACACGAACTACAAACAAAACAAAAAATCTACTCTCGACTAAACATAATAAAAATTATTTCTAGTGTTAAAGTAGGAATAAACACAAAAATCTGATTAATCTTTATAATTCCCTAAATCAATTCATACTTCTTTATGCGGCCCCAATCTACCTACTTGCATCTAAAACAGCAATTAAACACCTAGAAATAGCACAAAGAACTGCACTTAAATATGTCTTAGGACTCCCCCCTACTGCCCCCTCTGCCCTTATCAACAGAGAAGTCGACATCCCCCCTATTGCCCATCTCATAAGAGGAGACACAGCCAAATACATATTAAGAACAGCGACAAAACCGGACCCAGTACAAATCACATCTAAAATACAAGAAAGCTTACACAAAGACCCCAGAGTACACATTAATAGAAGCTGGGCCATGAAAGCAGCTACTATTCAGAGGGACATGGGTATTCCAGTAATCAACCCTCCGCATGCCAAGGAAACTGCTCCATGGCGCGACTACCCATTGACCATCATTATCGTAAACAAAAAATCAAAAACCCAACACCCACAAGGGGCATTCACTGAGGCTTCGGACAGGATCTCTTCCCTGAACAGACACCAGGCAACAATTAACATCTACACAGATGCCAGTGTCCGCCAGGATGGAAAATCTGCCTGGGCCTGTTTTGTGGAGGGAGTGCACCGAAATCCCTGTGGAAGACCCCGACCAATCACTCTAGCAGAACTTCACGCCATACATGCCGCCCTCGCATGGCGGGAGGTACAAGACAGACACGAAGACACAATCATACACTCAGACTCGATGGCAGCCATCAAAATCCTGGCACAAACAAAAACACGAACATATCCAGAAATCACAACGAAAATTATTAACTCCGCCTCTGCATCAAGCCAACGTGGCAGTCTAACCACTCTACATTGGGTTCCCAGCCACACAAATATCGAGGGTAATGAACGAGCCGACGTTCTGGCCAACGAAGCCACTAACCAAACCAACATCCTACACACATGACAGACACCGGGTGGCTACAAACACATGATAACAGAATATCTACACAAACAAATAACACCAAATCAAGACACAGCCAAATTAAGTACCTGGTAAAATAAAACCATCGTTCCCGGCATTCACATCATAAACAACGGGATAACAGACGTACACATACGCCGCCTCCGCGGTTGGGTGCACACAAAAAGCTTTTTCGGCCCAAATAATAAAGCACTCTGCTTACATTGTAAGCAAAACTTTGACCCCGTCCACTATCTAATTAATTGTCCCGCCTTCCCAGCCTGCCGACAACCTCTTAAACAACATAATAATACCCTTATTTAAAAAGACCCATACATCTGGCAAAAGCCAAACAACACACAGTAAATCTTTTGTAAAGGTTCGGCACCGGTACGTCCGGGACTGGAGCTTAACAAATCCATTTTCAGATACAGAAACTCTACGGTGAAGGACTCCACCATAGAGGCTGTGCCAAACAAGCGACAGCCTGGGGATACTCCCCGAACTACAAGCAAGCAAGCCACACACAAACACCAGCACCAGCCCAAGAGGGCAGTGTTTTGCTTGTCATCCAATTAATGGATGGTTCTATTAAATTAGTACCACCCCCTAAGCTCTAGAAACAAATGACAGACGTATCAGGTCAATTGATTTTGGCTACAAACGATCCCAGTGTATATACTGACCATAATCTAATAATCAAGCCCTAACTTATTGTATAATAATTTTACTTTTAATATTACAATGTTATATTAATAATTTAAGCCATTCTAAAAACTAATATATCACAAATTTATATATTAAGAATATGTTTTTGACAGTTTATGACACTATCATGTAATAAACCTCTATAAACCTGTTTATGACGTGACGTCATAAATCTCGGACTAATTTGCCAACCCTGGTTTATTGTAGCCCATGTCATATTGCTGTATATCTCTTTTAACGAACATAGTATCCCATATGCTATTGCCGTATATGTTTTAATGTATTTACTATACTATTTTCTCCATTTATTAAATAAATAAAAAATATAATGTGGCGACATCTTGCGAATGATCGGAACTTATGAAAATCCGCTTTGGTAAATGAGGATAATTTTGGACAATTTTCTATTATTTGACCGTTTATCATATTGTCACCTTTTCATAAACAGCATCGTTTGAGAGAATGAGATTTCCGCTTGATGATCACTGGGATTGTTTGTACCTTTTATAATCTACTAACCTAAATATTCGATACTGGTGAAGAAGGGAAATTCCGGTATATTTGGGCAATTTCGGAAGTATGGTAATTTCGGCCGTACTAATCACTAATAAGTATTTAAATATAAATATTTATTTTGAGAAAAAAATGTAGCATTCTTGACCTACATGTGTGAATTATATTGTACTCCTGTTTCCTGAAAAAGCCAAAAATCGATTAATACCATATCACATGTCTTTCAGTTAAGAATTTGAATACATTTTACACACATTCACACGGGTAACAAATGAAGCCTAGTGCCAGTGGCTTATTTATTATTTTCTGACTATTGTACCACATCACAAGTAAAATATATGTTGAGCCCCTTGACATGGCTGACAACTACCAGAGAATGCCCGAAATATATATACGTTCTCTGCTACTACTGCTGGTTCCAACACCTTCACTGTTGCAAGTTTGGAAAAAATGCAGAGCTGACTCTACAATGCACATCCCAGCTGCAACCCAGTTGGACAAACCGGATTTGGCAGGTTCACAAATTTCAACAGTTTATAGCGCAACAACCGAAAGAGCTATTAAACCCACACTCATATCATTAAAAAGCCAGGAAAAATATCTTTAACTTGTTACTAAAACTTTTAAATCCACCGCAAACTTATTATTCAAGAGCGATTTTAAAACAATAAGTTGCTCCGGAAAGCGAGTCCGTCGACGATCCAGATTTATCAGGTCACGGGTTGTGACATCCCCGTTTATAAAATTAACTACCGCGGAGTGCGTTTGAATATTTTAATATAAATTTATGACCAATCAGAACTCGAGCTGGCCTTCACTCCGGTGCTTGAACGGTAAATATCCGTTGCGGGAAGTTTGAATAGTGAAGTCATAAAGTCACGCGTCTATTTCTCAGAAACGGGACCAAATATCGAAATGGTTCATTCGCATCTAGTGAAATAACATTCTTCTGCATCTTAGGATCTATAATATATTACATTTAATTGGAAAACTTCGTGGAGATCAACGCTCAAAGTCAGAGAAGTCTCCGGATTCGACTCATTTGTTGACGCGACGCTCTCCAGCGAGCGTTCTATTTTTAGAACTAGGAGTTCTCGATCACGTGGTTGGATTCACGGGCGCCGATTGGCTCGTGGTGACGTCACCGTTGTAAACAAAGCCACGTGAGTATTTGTTTTTAGAAATGATGTGAAAGGATACTGTAAGATTAAGTTTATACAATGTGAACATAATCAACTGATTAAAAACAAAAGTGACTTAAAGGGACACTGCAGTTAGTTGTAAACAATCTTAAACTGATTTTGTTTATTTACAAGTAGAAACACTACTGACCACTTACTCAACCGTCATCCTGGCCATTGGCTTGTAACCACTCTTGTGGTCATAGGCACAGTCAGTTGTTGAGTTTAAAGGTCCAGTCTGCGAGGTTAACCCTTAGAACCTATACCATTTGTGGTGTTAGGTGGTTAATCTCTTATGTGATATACACATGGATTCTTGTTTGGGCTGCTTTTTACGGCACTCTTTACAAGAGTAAACTGCATCCAGTGGTCAGAATTTCTTAGGAGGGTTCTTGAATAAAACTAATTTTTTTTTTTCAGAGTGGCTTATCAAGAATTGAAGAAACGTTATGGACAGAAGCTCAACCCAGATGCTATCACTAAGGTCATCATCTGTGAAATATACAAGCATGCCAGCAAAGAGAGTGCCGACACTGCTGCACATTGGTTGTCAGAGTGGTCTGGTGTGAACTTAGAGGGCCATATGCTTCGCCTTCTTCGAGTGAAAATGAAACGTATTTCTGAGCACAGCAAAAAGCTTAGAGGGGCAAAACTTACTAAGTTTTTAACCGAAATATTTTCATTCCCTAAATCAGGCCTACCAGTTCCACAAGTAACAGAAACATATACAACAACATATGAAAGTGAAGTGAGTTCACCTGTTGCACAGCCTAATTCAAGTACATGTGGGGATGGTTCAAATCGTACTATAGTTCCTATTTCTGGTGATACAAAGAATGATATGATTCTGATAGATTTACTGGTTCCAAATATTTAAAGTGAATATATCCCAGAATCCAACCTCTAAGGAGTGTTTTGTAGTGCAAGTCAGCCAATCGAATTTCACCACTATTTGACAATTTTCTGTCTTTCCATATAAAATAATTGTTTGGGATATCCTTTTAAATAATGACAAATTGTGTCTTTCAGGAGATTTTCTGTTTGCTGCAGTGCTAAGAAATTGATGCAGCTAGTGAAGAGCTTTAATTTGATATATTACTCACCCATGTTGGTGATTCGTCAGTTAGTGCCAAAAAATGTCGGCCATTTTGGATTTGGTCATGTGATACAGTGACCTCTGTGATTTCTATGGAATGCAGATGCAGAACTAAGAATGCACAGCTGGAAAATGGAGCAATTACTACACATATGCTGTGGACTTTTTGATTAATGTGACTGAATGATGTGGAATTCTGAATTCTGGGCGGCCATCTTGGATTCATGGTGGCCATCTTGGATTAGTGTTATGCGTAGGAAATTATGTTTAGCGCCAAGTTATTTGGCACATCAAATACTACAAGTGTGTGTATTTTGATAAATTTGTCTATTGTGGTTATAGAGCAATTTGGTTTTATGTGTGTAATTGCTTAATAAAACTTACCAGTTGATCCAAAAATTGTAATTTGTGCCCAGTGTTTTCCCATTACCATGTTTCCAATGAGATTGCGAGCTAAAACGAAGGTTTCTCAGCACCCATAGGTCCAATTTGCAAAATTCAAAAAGTATATTCCTTCTTTCACTCAGCTTTATTCTAATAACAGATTCTTGTATATATTTTAGAGGGTTAACATTTTGGGTGTGCATTGAGTCTACTTAACTGCCATTCTCATGAATGGCAACAGCATTTTTGTCCTCCATTTCTGCTTCTAAGTCATTAGTTTGTACACATCTCCGACAGTCATTTCGCTGACACCCTAAATGGCACATTCCCACGCAAAAACATCAGGTATTTGTATCTGCATGTCAGTAATAATCTGTGATTGGAACTCGATTTATTATAAAATGTATTATGTTCACAATATTGATATTTGTTGTAGAGTTTGTCGTGTATATGTATATGAAATAAAACTGAAAGTTCTGAACAAATTATAACATAGAAAAACACTATCTTGTGTCACCTTCATAACATTTATTATCACCAGCAATTCACAATAGCAATAAAAAAATATAAAGAATCTATAGCCTGGTAAAAGTAACCAAAAACTTGTGTGCTATATCTGTAGATCATACATACACACACCTTTCCTGTTCCATTACACACTGTTTACTAGTATTCCTTATTTTCTATAACTTTCCTGCATCTTTCTTTTTATTCTCACTTCTGTCATTCTTGATAGCCTCTTATATACTATCTGTTTAAAAATATAATTAATCTTTCAATTAACTCACAATATATATATATGGCTCATTCCATATAAAATGGACCAAATTCTGAAAAGGTTCCCACCTGACCACTTCAGATTGTATCAATTCTTTTTTATGTATCAACTACCATGTATATTATGAGGCCTGGCACATTTTGATGCGTTCACTAAGAAATACTTTCAGTTACACTATTTTAAAGTGCCATGGAAATTGTGCTTAATTTTTAGCCCTGTTTGAACCCTGGTGACATTTTAATTAATTGTCACAAAGACATGAAACTTTCGGGCTGAAAGCTGTGTCATAGGTCTATCCAAAACTGCAAATCAATATCTTCCGAACCATGATATTTATCAATGTTAAAACTGTACAATTTCAATCTCTGTACTCTATAGAGTAATAATAAAATGGATCGCAAGCACACACATATAACCTGTTCTTAGAATTTAACCACAGAAATCTGAAAAAAGGATGTTTTGCCTTTTTTGTGGGACTATACTTTATATAATGTGGGATATGTAGTATGTTAATTCTAATTATGCCATGTAGAAGAGCTCAGTTTTGTGTAAAATTTGATATCAGACTCAATGTCTAGCCATGTTTCCTTCCAAACTAAAATAAATTATGCATATTTTTGTACTTGAGACATACAAATTTTTAAATAAAAGTATTTATTTGATAAATAAATGTGTTTGCCTGCATAGCCTATAATATCAAAATGTTCCATATATGCATTTTCAAGTTGAGGAATTTAAAAAGTTCTAAAAATATTTTGGTCAAGTTTGTTATCACACAGCTTATATTGGCAGTGTGATGTGATGATGACATCCAACATTGATCCTTACTTTTAGGTCAAGTAAAGGATCTTGGAGGTCCTTTTGACTTCATGAAATCAAGGTGAAAATCCTCATTAACGCTTGAAAGTTCAAAAACATTTGCAAAGAACCAGACATTGTCATATACTGCTGCCACATTTTCTTTTAGCATAAGATGACATATCTCTCTGACTTACTTTACTAAACTTTAGTGGGGAATATCCAAGAGCTGCAGCACTGGTGTTCAATACTGAAATATTATCAACTGGTTCATCACTAGACACCCAACGGCTATCAATAATGATATGTTGCCATCGGTGTTGCTTCTAGGATCTAGCCAATGTGGGGTTGCTCCCCTTTATGTTTTAAAAATATGGAGGATTTTAATTTAACATGGGCAATTGGCATAAAAACCATTTGGGGTACAAACGTATACCACCCAGGAGTATTTGAACTGAAAATTATGACATTTGCATCCCATTTCAAGTATTTATACACATAGATTTATAGTGTAAGCATAATTACATCTATGCTTATCACTTACTTAATTGTATCTGTAACATGAAAAAAACAAGACTACAGAAATGCTTCAAACTTTGATTGATGAGACTGGTTTTTATATATTCTACAAGCTTTATTCTCCTTCCACATATTTATAGCTAATTGGTAGGCAAAGTTAGCCACAGAACATTTTGATGTTTTAATTGTCATCAGCACATTGAGGTGTTTTTCTTTTAATTTATTACGACGGCTTGTCTTGATGGAGTTTTGCGAACTAATCCCATGCTAGCATTCAGCAGTTTGGTATGCAGGACCAGAAAAATATCACCAGCCCCATGGCTAGTAAAACTGAAATCCACTAACCCAACCAAATTTCTTACTAGCTCAACAAATTTCTTACTAGGCCAACACAAAATTACTAAGTATTAATACTATAATTTGTTTACTAGTCAGAACAAAACTGTGCTGGAATTGAGGAAGAACACCAGATAGTAAATTTGTGTAATATATACAATAATTGTGTTTGTGGTTTTATTGATCCATGCTCTAACACAATACAAGTATATATATATATATATATATATATATATATGTAGTCTAGGAAAACCTCTACCTTCGTGCTGCATGTTAAAATTACAAATACTTGAGAGGTGTTATATTTAAATGTATTAGCATCTTAACATAAAATATTTACCATAAATTGATTCCCAATTGGTGCAATATATTGGTGTGTATCAATTATTAAAATTATAAAAATCCTGCATGAAAAGTACATGTATTTAGACTGACAGCAACTACGACAAATGGGCGCACTTTATGGACTGATGTACGCTGGCCTACGTGGTGTAAACGGACTAGATCCAGTAGTATTTATCCATATTATGAACATCTACATCATTCCTATAATGACGCATATGGGGCGCGTCCGTGGTCTAGCGGTAGCGTGTTGGACCACAGATCACTACCACCCGTGTTCGAATCTCGGCGTTGGCATATCTGAAGGTTGTTTCGTCTTTGACTTCGTTTCATTACTTTTGCAGGTCGCTCGGCCCATTTAGTCTACCATGTGCACAGAAGTGGCCGCCGTAAAACACCAATCATCATCATCATCATTATATTATATAATTACATATGGATTAGAGGCCATGATAATCCCAAATGATTGTATCGACATATTTGAAGTAAGTTTTCAGAGAACTTTGAGACAATTGCAATCTCTTCCAGGCAGAGTAGCAAATTGTGCAGTATGTATTCTATTTAACGTATTCCCCCTGGAAGCAACACTACATCGCAACAGGCTAGGTATGTTGGGAAACACTCTCCGAAATAGAAACGCTATTGAATACCAGCTAGTTTTACGATAGAGTTCCCTCCAGAGTTACAGCGGTAAAAGCTGGTTTTCTCAAGCTAAGTGACTTTTGGGTAGATCCCTTAGAAGATCTCATTGATTCCACACCATCAGCCTTTACACTGAAATATATGGTAGAGAAAGCATTGTCATCACATTGGAAATTTAATTGTTTTGAATGCTGCTGCACAATATTTATCTCAATAATATAATAAATATGTCAGTTTATGCCTTTCAGAACAGGTGTCGCCCAATCTGGACTATAGTTTGCCCAAACCGTTACGACTTCAAGCGGGCAACAGTTAAAGTTAAGCTAATCACCAACACATATATCTTAATTTCAGATAAAGCTCGATTTAGTAAAAATTACAGTTCAACTTGTATGCTATGCAGAAAAGTACCAGAAACCTTGGAATATTTCTTTCTGAACTGTAAGACATTCGCCTTAAACATATTACCAAGATGCATCAATTTATAGGAAATTTAACATGGATTGACCCAAAGACCAGACCTACATAGCTGCTTCAGATAATACTCGACTGTCAGAACTCACCTTCATGCAAATAGGATTTACAAGAAGAAATTGAAATGTTGATTAGACATCTATGCTGGGATCTGCCCCTAAGACGGAAGACTCTGATGTCCGGTTTATGATGGGTTTTACTTTTCCATGGGTGTAGGCACCGCAGATTTTGGTACTGCACTGAATGTACAGATTTTAAGAGTTGAACGTGAAATTCGTGGATTTAAAAAAAGATTGTACTTTTGGAGTAGTGCTCCTTTAAAGGGGAAATATACCAAGAAAGAAGAAGATACAATCAACTTGGTTGAAGTTAATTACCAATTACAAGCATATAATTGACTAACTTGTTGTCATAAATCAACGATTATATATACCTCCAATACAGATTTACGTCCAAATGTATATTTTATGCCGTTCAATATTATCCACTAAAATGTGTTCAAATTTGGCGCTACTTAAAAATATACGGAAATGCAGATGATGTCTTAGCAACATCATAAAAGACATGCATAGGCCCTAGTCATGAAATTTGTGAAATGCGGACTGGAAACTATGGGATTTTCTGTTTAACCTACAATAACCATGAATAATGACACTTCTATTGGCTTTTCAAGCATAAAAATAAAAACGGCCGAAATTGCCCTTATTTATGGTAATTAGCAAACGCATACAGGATTTAAAGGTAAATTTTTCCTGGTTGAAAATTTTGAGCTTTCTTGGATTGGTGTGATTGTATGTTGTTTGTGGTGAGTTGTATCTCCCTATAACTGTTTTTCATGTAGAGTAGATATATCAAACATCATTCACTCACTGATAGTCTGAGTGTGTTAAGGCTTATTCAATCCAGTTACATATGTGACAGCTAACACAGTGGGTGATAGCCAGACTAGACCCTAACAGTCTAAATATACACCCGATCTAGTTGACATATCACATGTCACATCTAACAATATTCAGCTTGAACTTGTCAACTATAAGCCTTGGTTGAATTGATAAATATATATATTGCACAATAAATAAAAGAGGTTAAGTAATTCCTCTTGTGCTTATACCGCGCTGCTTGCATGTTACCGTGATATAATTCCACAAATAATTCGGTTTAGGGTTATGGTTAGGCAGGCAGTGCCGGAACTTTAGTAAATTCATAAGGTATCCGGGAGGTGGCAGTGTATTTTATTTTGTCGGATATTCGGGAAGGTGTGCACGAGCAGTTGAAGTGTTTGTTTGGTGTCCGTGCGGTTCCGGATCAATAGACACAGCCTTTGTATTATAATTATGTTGTTCCACTACCAATATAGACTCGTGCCTACTTTTGTGCCTTTGAAATAACAGTTTGTTGTACATTTGAACAGCAACATACCCTATGTAATGCACAATTTCCAGTGTTGTATTTCATGGGTTTTTCTTAGGAAGGTCACAGACTTCGGTCTTTTACATATTGTACCCATATGCTATTAATTGTTTGTCTCTGATTATTGAATGTTCATACTAATACAATTAATATTATTACTGTGTACAATTATAACCATAAGAGTGCTTCCCGTGGGTAAAAAGGAGCCTGAGGCGGTACAGGCGAGCGCCAAAGGCACGAAGTCAATCAAGGGGTCCGGGATCCAACCTATTGCTTCTTTACACAAAGTATCATATGCGATTTGTGTCTTTTTTGCCGAAGATTTTCGTGCCAAGAACATGGCTAATCAGTCCAAATTGGAGCTTTCTCTGTTGGAAGTGGAGCAACATAACTCGTTACTGCATATAAATTTATGGAATTAAAAAAACGTGATAGCTAAGAAGAAAAAAACGGGTGCATGACATTGATCGGGAAACACCCGCCCCATACGCCATATTCTAGATTCCCCCATCCGTTTTTTTACGAAGTTGCCGTACGAATCGCTACATTTTGCGATTCAGTTTGCCGCAGCCGCATCGATAAGCAGCCGCGGGACCAACCGTACAGTGGCATAGGGTAGGGTGTGCCACTTTGTTGGTTGGGTGGCAGTACTATAAATTTATTATTTTCCCGTGATTTTGAGGTATTTTTTTGGTAATTTGTTTTTTGACAAATGGCTTCATTTTAAAGTTTGCGCCATTAGTAGTCGCGCTGCCATCCACTCCCTTACCCGTAGGCAAATATTTTATGTATAACGTATGCGTTTGCTGCTGTCGAAGGTCAGTTATGTTAAGGAGAAGGGTGACCAATTTGGCTACCGCACTGGGCGACCCAAACCACGCTACTCCACTGAAATCGTATGCCGCATCCGGACGTGTTTTCTATAGCCACATATTGAGCACATGCACCTGGTGTTGACTTTCGTTATAATGATGACGGGCGAAATGGCAGTTGTTTAACCTGGCTTATCTACCTCAATTTACAATAGATGGCATGTTCGGAGGATAAAACCTCGCCAGTTGCCTGGATGGACGAAAAACTCCTCCTACTATAATGCCACGACCGGGATTCGAACCTCCGGCCTCCCGCGCAGCATGACCATGAGCACGAAAGTCCCACGCTCTTACCCACTCGTACATAGAGGCGGTTTGATCTGTCCTTATTGTTGGTATCTATAGGGGTTTTTCTCAAGTTTCTGGAGTAGTGGGGTTATGATGTCTGGTAGGAATGTTGATTTTCTTATAATCAATGCCGCTAGGTGATGCTCGTTATATAGCAGGCGAAGCTGCCATAGACTGTGGATTATCCCCCCCCCAAAAAAAAAACACATAAGTCAAACCATGTGCAAGAACACCATGGTGTTTCTCAGTAAAACTGAGTTATTATGTTCAGGAATTTTCACTGATTGTAGATGAAAGTGTGAATAAATGTGGGCTTAGTTGGAATTTGTTTAAATTGTGTTCTTCGTCAATAAAGTACTGATTTGAACTCACACATGTATTCTCAGAGTGCCTTAAAATCAATTGAATATTACATGAAATGTAAAATTTTCTTGGAGAGTTGCAGCAACCCTGTGTGTCGGAACAGGTCTCCAACAAAATGGCAACTTTTAATTTTGGTGGCATCAAGTGGTGGTACAGTAACAAATAAACATTTGAGTAACTAGTTATAGACAATTTTGTTAGTAATGCCAAAGTAGGGAACAGGTAACCTGAACCACCAAATATGTTACATGTCTTACCATGAATCAAAGAACTATTGACTTGTATTTCTGTAGAATGTGTAAT
This sequence comes from Paralvinella palmiformis, assembly GCA_025642065.1. Taxonomy (NCBI): domain Eukaryota; kingdom Metazoa; phylum Annelida; class Polychaeta; order Terebellida; family Alvinellidae; genus Paralvinella; species Paralvinella palmiformis. The sequence continues at coordinate 49,473 of JAODUP010000758.1, read as the reverse complement.
GCATATAATCATGTTGTTACCAGGGCACCTCCATGGCCTAACTGGTAGCATAGTTGGCCACAGATATAAAGCACCTCGGTTCAAACCTTGGCTAGGCTATATCAGAAGGGAGTTTCACTTCATTCCATTACCTCTATAGGTAACTCGGCCCACTTATCCTACCTTCTGCACAAATGTTGCCATAAAACAGCAATATTACATACATCATATCACAACCTAGTTATTCTAAGAGTTGAGATGTGTGCTGGGTGAAACAGGTCTGAGTCAGGGATAATAATATTGTACAGCACCTTAGAACATACATTATTATTATTATAAATATGGAATTTAGATATATTAGATAAACCTATTTATCAATTCTTGTGTATCAACTGAAGAACTCCTAGATACAGTATCTGAATACATAAACCTTTGCGAACAAAACTTGGTGACATCAAAAAAATATATGTTTCCCAAATAACAGACAATGGGTTACAATTGAATTGAAGGATAAGTTAGTAAAAAGAAAGTTTCTTCATTCTAACAGTGGGATAGAACTAAAAAAACACAGAATTAACTAGATAAGGAAATCACGATCTGTGTGAATGTGTACAAGACAAAGCTTAAGAGGAACTTCCATGTGGGTGGGAACTCTTGAGAAGCCTGGAGAGGTCTGCATGCTGTAATTAGATATAAACAGAAACACACTGTAACATTATCATCTAATCCAAAGGAACTGTGTGACAGTCCATCTATCTGGAAAACGGCTATCATTATTTGAGTACCCAAGAATGCCGAAGTAAAAGAAGTTAATGACTTTACGTCTGTTACATTAACCCCTAATATGCATATTCATTATGATATACTTTATATCTGTAAATAATTTCACCACTTTAGTCAATACTATATTATAGATTTGATGCTAATAAAATCAGTTTTAGCTAGGTTAAAACTAAAGCTTATTATATGTTTAAAGATATGGTTAAATTCATTTGTAGACTATAATTAAAACTTATTTTTTATTGATAACAAAAGAACGTTGGAAGTGGTGTTGGTGTGGTAAATTGTGTTTCAGATCAGTTCAATCACTGTAAAACTGATATGATGTGAGATAACTAGTTGTGTAGATATTTCATTGAATTTTTATATAAATAACATGAAAACCATCACGTAGCAAGGTTGGCAAGTTTGAGATTATCTCAAAAACTGCGGATTAATCTAACGTTTATGGTGTCATCATAAACAAGTTTATGGCATGACTGTCGGAAGCATATATTTCAATAGATCTAATCATTAATTGGATGAAAAACAAGACATTGCACTGGTGCATGTCTGTGGTTGGCCATGTATAATTTCGTTGCTACTCAGGCCAGTCATTCAGCCACCAAAAGTGACTGTTGAGCCTATTATCACCCGCTGTCAGTTTGACACAAGGTGAGGGCCACCCTGAAAGAATCTGTAGAACCGGAAATCGCAAATGTAAACATCATATTGCGTTAAGAAGTATGAAAACGGACATACTTTTGAAGATAGTAGGTTTAAAGTTATGCGGAGATGTCGGCCTACATCCCTGCCATGGCCCCCCAAGATGCCCCAAATTCCCTTGTGTCCACCATGGTAAAGTTGTGATAAAGAACAGCAAGGCACTATCATGTAATGAGTGTGAAAATTGGGTGCATAAAATGTGTTGTGATATGAAACAATCGAAACCGACAAGGATGAGGTGTCTGTATGTTCATTCGCAAGGACCTAGCCTTCAACCCAAGATCTGACTTGAAACAGGGTGGACTGGAGGTTGTTTGGACTGAGATTCGATTAACAAAGACAGTGCCTATTGTGTGGGAGTGAGCTATAGATCCCCCACTCAAGCTGACTTTTATATATTGTTTCAATAATCTTCCCTTCATAATGACAGACAGATCAACTCTGATATAGGTCAAATAGTTTGAAGGAAAGGTTTGATAATTTTATGGAATCACTGAATTTTAGCCAACCGATCAGTGAACCAATTAGAGTCACAACAACTAGCATTTTTATTACTGATTTGATAATGGTTTCTGATAATGATAAAATTAATAGATCTGGTGTAATTACAGTCAGAGTAAGTGATCATTTATTGACATACTGTATTCGGAAGATAAAGAGAGAAGTATTTATAACCAACAAAACAGTATTAAATTGAGATCATATATCTTAATACATCTTAAGCTACTTATAATTACTGTAATTAGGGGAAAATTATCTGACTATAGTAATGTAGTTTTAGAAGTCCAATTATATTATTAACAATAACAAAGTAAAATATACCTCCCGCCCATAACATCTTTAATGGCTCCAGTACATGTAACTGTAAGCTTATGTATATCTTACATACTCATTTTGTGATTAATAGGTTGATATTGTTCAATAAAATTTAATAAGATTTTATCTGAAACAAATATAGATCTAGATAGATCTTGTTTGGGTCATGTCAAGTAGGGGCGTGTCTATGTTATTGTTATGCTTATTTTTTAAATATCCTTTATTTAAAAAAAACCAGATCCTATCTAATTTTTACACTAGCTTTCATTTCCTTTCGGGAATGTCTTTATTTGTGTATATTTTTCCTGTTACTGCAGCCGAAAGCGGCGCAGAATGAACCAGCGCCATTATGCGCCATGTTAATGAAGGGAGCTGTCCGTGATAATCTACCCCTGGTCGCCAGAGGCGCTGTGCTCCATGAATTCAAAATGGCGCCCCATGTTAAAACGGGAAGTAACACGTCTTGTTATAAACAGTCTTTGGTTATATTTGGGTTGAAAGTAGAAGATGCTTTTGATAGTTTTGAAGAGGTACAAACGAAAATCAAAGAAATAGACGATCGATAGAATAGCCGTGCGGCTTTACAAATAATTGGAGTTCGCAGGTGTCCTAAAAATCCTGGAATATAACACATTCATTTTCCCGGTCCTGGAAATGTCTTTGAATTTGACAAAATCTGAAAATCTCACGGGAAAAATACTGCATGCCTTTGGAAAAACTCCACTTAGAATAAAAAAAGGTAATAAATAGTATACCTGTAGAAATGGATTTCCTATAAATGCCAGATTTTCTTTTTAATCTAATTATGATGTCTATTAATAGACTTATTATAATTATAATATCTTGATGACCAGAAGGAAGAGGAATGGAGACAACAAACAACCATGTCTATCTCCAGTCTTCACTTCGTAATGCTTGATTAGTTGTCCACCATGTATTACTCTGCAGCCTGTTCCTTCGTAGCTGTTCTTAATCAAGCCGACCAGTTTGGCTGGTATGCCGTAATGTCTTAGCAGTTTCCATAGTGTGTCCCTGTTTATGGTGTCAAATGCCTTTTCGTAGTCAACAAAATTAATGTAGAGTGGAGAGTTCCATTCCAAGGATTGGTCTACTATGATGCGTAGTGTTGCAATTTGATCAATGCATGATCTGTTTGGGCGGAATCCAGTTTGTTGATCTCTCATCCATGGGTCAATTTCACCTTTCATTCTTTCCAAGAATATTCTGTTGAAGACTTTCCCAGGCACTGACAGAAGTGTGATTCTTCTGTAGTTGGAACAGTTGCTGAGGTCTCCTTTTTTGGGGAGTTTTATGAGGTATCCATCCCTCTCTCCAGTCAGATGGCACTTCTTCCTTTTCCCAAATCTCAGTAAAAAGAGGGTATAATATTTCCACAGATATGTCGATATCTGTCTTGAGTGCTTCTACTGGGTTGTCACCCGGTGCTGTTGCTTTATTGTTCTTCAGGTGCTTTATGGCCCTCCTGATTTCTTCCTTGGTTGGCTTGTTACATTTGATGGGTAGATTCACTATTGCTGGTTGTATGTCTGGGGGGTCCTGTGTCGCAGGTCTATTCAGCAGTTCTTCAAAATGTTCAGCCCATCTGTTGTGTTATTGCTCAGTTCCCATGATATTCTTTCCTTGCTTGTCTTAACGGGTAATTCTGGCTTTCTATACTTGCCTGCTAGTTTCTTGTTAGTGTCACACTATGTCTCATGTTTCTGCTATCTGCAGCTTGCTCTGCTTCTTTTGCCAGACTATTGATGTAGTTTTGTTTGTCCATTTTTACACTCTTCTTATTTACACTCTTCTACTACCTCTATGTTGGCTTTTGTGTGATTTTCCTGTGACTTTGTCGCTCGTCTTCAACTGTTGTTGTTTATTGCTGATTTATTCTCCTTCTGCAGGTGATTCCTCTGCCAGTTTTCTGCTTTGATCCAATCTTTCAGTTGCGTCTTCTTCAGGCCAATGACTTCTTGGCAATTTGATGTCAGTATCTCTTTGATGTTCTGCCACAGGCTATTTAGGTCTGGTTTTTCATACTGCTCTTGTAACACTTGAAATTTATTAGGAAGGTTCAGTTTGTTTTCCGCTCTTGTCTGTGGATCTTTCAGAAGGCCGACATTGTACTTTCGTCTGTTTGTTGCTGTCCCATCCAGTTTTCTTCAGCTTGAGTTTAAGTCTGGCAGTCAGATGCCACTTCTGCTCCTCTCTTCACTCTCGCATCTTCAAGTGACCTCCTAAATATCTTTATTATACAAATGTGATCTATCTGGTTTTCTGTCAAATGATCAGGTTAAACCCATGTGGTCTTGGGTATCCTTTTATGTGTAAACATCCTACACCTAATGGTAATGTAGTTCAATGCACACGTGTCCACAAATCTCTCTCCGTTTTCGTTCATCTCTCCTACACCATGCATGGGTTCCCATCAATTCTTCATATACGTTGTTGTCCATTCCAATCTTGGCATTGAAATCTCCCATGAGGATGGTCACATCCTTTTCTCTGCATTTGTCTAGGATGCTTTGTAGCCTGCTGTAGAACCAGTATTCGGTTTAAATCTAACTTTTTCAATTATTGTGATATTTGTATGTTTTTGCGTAATTTTTCAGCCCAGCTTCTTTGAATGCTTCTTTGTAGTATAATGGTGCATATTATTTAATCTACATCATTATTATAAATATGGACTGAATAACTGAGTTAAACCTAAGAATGGTGCCTAGGGTGGTCCTTATTTTTCAACTTTTGAATTTTCATACTCTCACTCCATGTGTGTGTTCCAATAGACAAATAAAAAATATGGGCAAAGTTACAGCAGTATTAATCAAAGTTTAGAGGTAGCTCAATAGCTTTGAAGTTTAACAGAATATGCCGATATACGCGAATTGGCACATTATGTATATTGTGTATATCATCAAGTCGTGTATTCATTCAGATATTCTGTTTTATCTAATCAGTCAATATTGATCATTGGAATGTTACTTGCATGTGGTGGGTGGTTTTACTCATGGGCCACAGAATAAATAAACCTATATTTTCAATGCTGATGTCAGCCCCTAAATCCGGTATTTCCATCAATATCATAGAAATTTCAATATCAGTTCTGACATGTTTGTGAAAGCAGCAACACTTCAAAATGTATTGAATCATTGTGGACACAATTTGTCAGTGTAGAAAATATAAAAAATAAAAAAATAAAGAAAATGCTTACAATAGGCAGCAACAGGCTCAGCAGGAAGAGCACTCCATGAATGAAACCGTTGAACTATGTGTTTCTGCAGACAGTGCTGACAATACGGAGACATGCATACAGATGATGATTTCCTGCTGTTCAGAGGAAACCAGTCAGAAGAACCTTCAACTTCTATGCCTAAGCATAGAAAGAGGGCTAGAAAAAGTATCATAAGCCCTAAGCTGGCTGCTACAATGGATAGGACAAAGCTGTCTGATCGCAAAGCAATTTTATGCTTGCAGCCACCACCAGGAGCCTCGGAAATGATGTTAACGATTACTCAATCAACAGATCATCAATCTGCCGCGAACGCCACAAGCTGCGTCAGGATACTTCCCAGCAGCTAAAGAGCAAGTTTAACCCAAATACCCCACTGACAGTCCATTGGGATGGAAAACTTTTGAAAGATCTCACGGGAAAAGAATTAGTAGATCGTTTACCTGTTATCGTGTCTGGATTGGAAACAAACCAACTACTTGGTGTACCAAAATTGATCTCCGGCACTGGTGAGGACGAAGCTACACCCGTCAATCATTTATTAGAGGACTGGGGGGGGGTACAATATCTGATCAGAGCACTATGTTTTGACATAACTTCCACCAATACAGGTCGCATCAATGGCGCATATCCATTACTGGAAGTAAAATTGGGCCGTAATCTGCTATACTTGGCATCATATACTAGAACTCATTCTTGCCTGTGTATTCACTACATGTATGGGGGCGATCTCTGGTCCGGATGTTCAAATCTTCAAGCGATTCCAGAAGCACTGGGAATACATTGACTGATCAAACTTCAAACCAGCAGTAGTTGCTGATGACACACTAAACTCAATTGCAGATGTCAAAGATGAAGTAATTGACTTTGCTCTGAAGCAGCTTCAAACATTCCAGCCTCGAGATGACTACAGAGAACTCTTAGAACTTGTAATCATATTTCTGGGTGGTACTCCTCAACGTGGCATACACTTCATGGCTCCAGGAGCAATACACTATGCTCGCTGGATGGCAAAAGCACTGTATGTTTCTGAAGTCGAAGGAACCGAAAATCCACCAAAACGCATCAAAATCGTAACCAACTCAATCAAGGATATGTCTTTAACCAATTTTGTGACCACAAACACCATGAACTTCTGCCGATGTCTTCACATAACAACAGATTTCCTGCAGGCGGATCCTGATATGTGGAATTCCCGAGATGACTACAAGAGAGCACTTGAAATCACGCGGAGCTTGAAAGTCGTTAACGACACAGCCGAGAGGGGTGTGGCTCTCATCGAGGAATACAACTCCTTGCTGACAAATGATGAAGAGCAAAAGCAGTACCTACTCCAAGTAGTTCAGGACCACAGACATCGCTTCCCTGATTCCAGCACCTTAACTACTAATAACTAGTGACACTTCTGAATCATATGATCATTGACATTAATGATCATCATCTCAATGACGGACAGTAATATTGGCTCAGCATTCAATCAATATGCAAGGAGTTGTACTTGTTTGTTTTAATGATATAATGATGTAACTGTTTTAATTGTCTGTATGTATGTATCATGCTACCACCACTGTCCACTAATTTTCAGATTGAACATGCTGAATGTGAATAAATATTTTTATTTATTATTTTTGTAAATTACACGAAATATACCTATTTTAGTAAATTTCAAAGGCTACCTCTAGATATTGCTCAAATTCTTCATAATTTGGCTTACTACAGTTTTTTGTCAAGTCAAACACATTTAAGGGGTGAGAAATTTACTCCCATATAAGGAGCACCCTAATGGTGCCTGCATATATATATAGATCAGTTTATTTGCATTTATTTGTAATTAGCAACTGTCAACTTTTAGTATATACCGGTAGAGTATTAATTAAAAATGACGGACTAACTACATCTTTTCTGATTGATTGTTTTAATGTTCTAGCTAAACTATATACTTTCCCAGCAGAACAATAAATAATATTTGTAAACACAGACCCATACATGCATTAACATTTCAACAGTAAACTAACTGTATTCTAATAAAAGCATTGTGTTACAGATACAATGAGTACTTCCTTCCAGTCGTCTGACTCGCAGCAATCCAACTCGCAGTATCATTTTGAAAAAGGCAAGGCAATTATTATTTGCAACTATGAGTTTGAAGAAAAGATGTATAACAGAAATGGTTCTGAAAAGGATGTTGAGCCATTGTGTAAAGTGCTCAAAAACCTCAAGTTTACAGTTGATACCTACAGTGACCTGAAAGCTGAGGACATGATTGACAAAATAAAAGCAGCTGGTGCGTAAGCCACATATAAGAGATAAATGTTCTATTTAATCTTTATTCACTTTGAGATCACCCCTGACTGACTTGAAGTGTAAGACATAACTCACGATGAAAAAATATAGCAATTTTTATTTAATCTTCATTATCAGATATTTCATTCATGGAGAAATGATTAATTATCTGATCCATTGTATATATGGGGAAAGCAGTAAGGACAACGCAAGTAATTTTGTAATGTTTTCCTGGTATAGTTCTTCATTATTTTAAATATGATGAATATTGTGCCGTTCATACTCTATGCAAAAGACGTTTTATAACAACACTGATGAGATTAATGACATATGATATGGTAGTCCAAGAATATTATTTATGTGTGTCCATAAAAACATTGGGATTGAAGCTGGGAAACATGAACATTTTAAAGCGTGAACTTAATATATTTCAGCCAGTGAGTGTGGACCAGATATAGACGCCTTTTTGTGTGTCACAAATTCACATGGATATTTTTTAAATGTTAACGAGTCAGATGAAAATAGTCAGGCCATCTGTGGTACTGACAAAGAAATCACAGTCTTGGAGTTACTGGAAGCTGCCAACTTAGATTGCTTGAATGAGAAGCCAAAGATATTTCTACTACATGTAAGTCAGTTTGTTGCTCAAATTCTTCTGCATTCACTGTTTCAATATGTTCTATTCAGTAGAACAATTAATAAGTGATAACGCCAGTTGAGAAAGCATGGCTTTATTAGACTAACAATGGACAACAAATCAGTAGGTGGCACCACAATAGGGTGATATCATTATCTACAAAGGAGTAGTAGTAGCTGTGCCACAATATAAGACTATACTGATATAATTAAAACTAGTGGATATTACAACATTCACCATAATTTTTCCAAATGTGTAGTGTACTGTTTCACTGCAATATTTAATATGTGTTAACTGTTATTTCTACCTATGCGCTGTATCTATTGAGAGTCACGGTTACAATATATAGCTTTATTGAGATGTGCTGGCACCACTTAAAGCAATTAGAATAATCTAGGAAAAGTGGCATTTGTGTAACCGCAAACACCTCTCTCACTTTTCTTGCACACATGCAGGTACGGAGACACACCAGTCTGCTCTCTTAGAAACAGTTCATTTCCCATTTAGCTGTCAGGTGAACCAATAACAATTCATACAGTAACAACAGAAATGATTATTGTTCTGTATAGGTACATTTAACATTGATGCTTTAAGGACTGCTGAGTGTTCTAGTACTATACTTGACTTTTTTAGAACAGAAAACTTGAATAAATGTAATAAAATTCGGCTATTTACCGGTGGTCATTTCTAATTCTCTAAAAGGGAAGACATGGTGTTCCCAAAAGGAGGACATGGTCATAGCTAGCTACCAACAGGCGCACACAGCCTCTGGCACATATACATTGTGCAATTCTAAACTCCTTTTATTATTACACAGAAGTAAAATAAATGAATATCCCAATTGAGACAGATCGATGTGCTAAAAGTTCACTTATTTCAAAATATATAAAGGTAGCCTGTCATGAACTGTCTATTTCTTGCATTTCTGTCTTTTGGTTGCCATCTCCAGGGGTTTTCTGTTGGCTAAGAGTTTTCTGTACATGGTTGGGCATTCTTCTGAGAAGTTGGGGGTCCTGCTACAATGTGTGAAGATCAAAATAAGTCCGGCTTAAGCTGGGGCTGGGGAAGGATTACCAGCTCAAAAGCCGTACCTTCCGGCTTTGTGCTGGATGTCTGGCCACCCTAATCCTAGATCATTCTTCTACGATCTCAACTCATCTTAAGAAGGGTAATTGTTTCCTGAATGGACATATGATAGTAATAATTTACAAATGCATGGCTTATGATTGGCAGTGCTGTTAGTATGTGGCCCACAAACATATGTAGTTTTCCAGTTTGTCACTAGAGGTACTTAGTAGTTGTGAATGTTCTGGTTGAAAACTGTTTTTTTACAGTGCATTCTCCCAAGCAAAATTAAACAATGCTAGTATAACCCAACATTTGTTCTAGTCTAGTAAGAAGTACAGAACCATCCACATCAAATATAGTAGATAATTATAAACAATGGTAATACCATTTCTTCTTTTAGATTATAAATGGATATAAAGTATATGACAGAGTCTGTGCCAACAGTGAGCTCCGGTGGCCTAGCGGTTAAGTACCAGGCACTCGGTGCCAACGGTCACAGGCTCGAACCCCGTAAGAGGTCGAAACCTTTCCAGGGATTAATTTCTCGGCTGGGTGGCTGACCACGTTAAATGGCGCTGCCGTCTCCACTGAATTGTTTAAAATAAAGGGGGACGTTAAAGACCCCCTGAGGACGTAAAACTCTGGCAGTGACCACCCTCAGGGTATTTCGGCTCCATCTTTCCGTACTGCTCCCCTGTGAGTGGTAGGGGAGGAGATTTCACAACCACTCGAACATAGAGCCTGTGCTGATTAAGCGACAGCCTGGGGATTCTCCCCGAACAACAAAACCAACCTGTGCCAACAAACTTGAATGGAATGCTAGCAACTAAGCAAGACTAGACTTGCACACTTGATATAAAATGAACCAAATCAAAGTAGCTATAGTTGCCATATATAATACTATAAAGGATAGTTGTAAATCGTAATCATGTGACTACTAAACTATTTAGCATCTTAACTAATCCAATCTATTCAACATTCATAATCCAATCTATTGCACCTCATTGCCAAACAGGTCTGTCTATCAAGTCTAAGGACCGTAGCAATATATATTCAAATTACTTTTATTGTACATATTTACGTTAATTTCTTATTGTGAATATTACTGTATGTTATTAACACACACACACACACTAACACACACACACACGAAGCATATCAATAACTTCTACCTTAAATTTACAGCATTGTCGTGGTAAGAGATTTCCATTAACAATCGATGTTGAAGAGGATGATGCAGGAAAAGTGGTATCTGCAAACGTAGATACATCTCCTTCTGATGTTAAAAAGGATTGCACAGTTAAAATTATGCCTATAAATCCTTTGCCACACTACTTCTTGCATTTTTCCAGCAGTGAAGGTATCCTGCAGTGTGCATTTCTTTTAAGTGTAGATTCACATGAATTTCACTAAAGGTCTCTTACGGTACATAATACCCGTACTTCAGATATGTTGTAATTTATAGCTGGTATTTTCCAGGGTTCTTCTCATTCAATACATCAACAGGCTCACCATTTTTGCTCAAATGGTGTGATGTTTTAAAAGGTGAGATGAACAAAGAAATCATGGACCTTGCCACTGAAGTGAACAATAAAGTATGTAGAGAATATACCTCCAATGCACCAGGCAAAATTGTGTTCGGATTAGAAGCACACAATCATAAAATGACACCAGAATTCATTAGCACATTGAGAAGAGATTTCTATTTCTTGATGATGTAACATTCTTAGTTCGTTTAATGTGTTTCAACAACTGAAATTGATGCTGCTCAGCCAGAATATATTTGAATGCATGTTTATGGTGTATATTTACTTAATTCAAATAATAAGGTGTCATAAAGAGAAAAAAATTTTTTGTCAAAATGTAAAATTTAAATAGTTTGTTGTTATTTTGTGAGATATATATATGTATATAAAACTGAAAAATTTGAGAATACTACATTTTTAAAGAAACTTTTGGGTGCTATCCCATGACTTTGTTATGCACCAAATTAAAAAAAAACTATTAAAACATGATAACATTCCATCTAAATGGTAAGCAAGTTCAATCAGCAGTGTGTTGGTTTTGTTACCTTACTTGAATTAACACGAGACTATTTACACAGATCAGATGTTTGAGTTATGTCATTACCTTTTGAAGTATGAAGATAACAAGAAATCATACAGGTTTATTTATAAGCAAGGCCATTTTGTTTATCCTTGGTGGTGATCACGTGGGATATGTGACCAAAGAGCGACCCCTTAGCTGAAATGAGGTTACCAGTATGAATCCTTTTTATTGAAGAATGAAACATACACAGATAACACTGAAATTTGATGAGGTATGCAGCACAGCTCACTACCACCTGTGTTTACAGGTATAGCCAGCATTTATGACGACTAAATATAGTGAATAAGTTTGTAGTGATCTCTGAAATAGAAGACTGATAGTGCAATATTTCTTTGAAAAATCTTACCTAGATTCAGCCCATATGTACTATTTAAGAGACACATTTTGTTAGTATTATTATATTCAATTTTATTGTATCATGTATGAGAGATGACCTACTTAATATCCACATGTATTTATGAAAAGGGCATGGGAATTATTTTTAACACAAAACACTGTATAATGAATGCACATTTTGTATACATTTAGTGGAATGCATGTATGATATCTACCCTACAACATTTTTTTACTTCTAATAGCTTATTTACATGATTCAAGTTTGATTTAATCTGCTTTACTACCATGCTACCATAGTCATTTTAAAGAGAAATATATTTTTTAGTATGTCTGAAGTATATTTGTCATTTTTATTCAGTGAGGTATAAGAGTTAAATGTCATCTGATAAAAATAAAGATTAATCACATTCCTTTTTGATCTGCTGAAATTAATTCAATGTCAAATTTGCAGACATATTTCCAATTCAAATCTTCACTAGAAATAGTCTTATAGCACAGTAAATTTGAAAAAGAAATATAAATTGCTTTGGCTAAATTTCAATGTACTAATCACAAATTATCTATAAAGAGATTTAGAGATACATTGCCAAGAAATGAAAGAATATGCATGTTTCATGTAACGGAGGATTTCTATCTGTCCTCTGTACCAACACCTCGGATCTGCTTTCCTCCAAAGCATCCTTCATGATAACTCTTTTAATGCATTTTGTTATGTAATGTCATGCGATAACAAATATGTAAATATCGATCTTTCTAAATATGTTTTAACATGATCTAGATGTTCATAACATGTTCAACAAGTTGTAATTTGGATCTCGTATGTTTATGCACCTAGTATTTGTCATGTGCACAATTGCACAAGTACTTTGTACCATGGGCCTCAGGCTTCTTACGTACACAATAAATCTTATCTAAGGAGATAGTAGCATTTAGTTTTCTTAGATAAGCCTTCAGTCACAAATAATAAGGCTAAACAAAGTATTCATTTAGTTCTTATTAACCAGATAATCAAAATAAAACCAGTTAAATACGTAGAGAAGAGTATAAATATCAAATCCCACAAAAAAAGAAATCGATGCAAACAACATATAAGAGAACAATAAAATGACTTCATGACAACAGCTAACAGAACAGCTGAAAGCTAACTTTTTTTCATAGGTATATTTATTGATAAAACCCATAAATCACTGAAATCTGAGCCGTGGAACTATTTGTTCAGTTAGATGAAGTTCTATAACAAATGTGAAGAGAGACGCTTCACTTGAGAACACAGTACCAATGGTCTGAATTATTTCTTTAGTTCTTTGATTGCTGTTTGGTCAACTGCTTTGCACTGAATCCCATTGGAACACACGAGCACACACTAGCTCCAAGAAAAGAGCATGCAGTTATCAGAAGCAGCAACCTTTCTAACACCACACACAGGAATGGTGAATCAATCATTCTGACATTAAACTATTATGTAGTCAGCAGAAAATACAAAATGTCCCATGACATTTTCATCAAATGTCCACTACTGCTCAATGCTACTCTTTCTCCCTTGGTAAGGACATGTATCCTAAAAACTCGGTTTCCGAAGTGCTGCAGATCACTGAATCATTCAAACTGTCATTGAGCCAAATGCTGATCAGGTAACCATCATCCTTGGTGCAATACTCATTGACATCAACTCTTGGAACAGAAGCTTGCAAGCATAAGGGAGACGTATTTGAGATATCTAGAAAAACAGAATTGCATGTATATAATGTATTTATTATGAACAACAGTATTTTGTCCATAAGAATGCAATGCTAATAATTGTTTGGCAGATAAAAAGTAAACTTAGAAAGTTGTGGCCTACTTGAAACACTCTACCATTTCTGATTATTGGCAATAGAACTATTTTCTGCACATTTAATTATACAAGTCAACATTCAATACACAAATAATAAAGGGTACACATAAGAGTACAGCATATTTTAATCCGATCCATACTTAATAAATGAAGCAACACAAATCAAATATTACACAAAAACAAAAGGGAGCATAAAAACAATTATTTATATCTACCACGTGCTTTCTGACCCTATCACTGTTCATGCTGTAAAAAATACCTGGCCCTATGTAGGTTGGACAACAACTTCTACCTAGCCAAACTTGAATACTCCATGCTAAAAAGTTGTCTTTGACAATATATTACACCAAACGGACACTGTTTGATAATGTTTAACATCAGCAGGAATTACGGTTTGATTAATTATTCAAAGGTGCAAAGATTCTAAAATTCTTATTTAATCAAGTATGGCAATAATAGCCTTGGCCAGAGAATTAAGTAAGTTTTTCAAATCATAATGAAACCATTGAGATTACTGACGTTATTCTTTAGTTACAAATTAAGACACATGTAATGAACCCTAACTCACAACTACTATTTTCTAATTATTATAATTATCACTGTACTATCAATTTATGATTAGCTATACCATTGAGGGACAAAGTAAGAAGTCACTTGGTTGAATGAGTAAGTCCGGTTTACCGACCCATTCACATGCCACTTATTTCAAGATCCAGACAATAACTGAGCACCAGCATTATGCAGGTGCCGAAGACGTTTGGTAGAATTATCAGGCAGAGAACACAACTGAACTTCCTATATAGTCCATCTATTAAATTGCGAGGGAATGGACGACTCCATCCAAAGGATGTGGAGTAATGCTGTTTTTTACTTACATGAGTTCTATTTTTACAGCCACGACATTCAAAGGTGTTGTTTCTCAGGTTGGCTATCGCTATCAGGCCACACAAGTTACACACATGTACTCTATATGGGTCGGAGACTTCGAACAATCTTTCTCTTAAGAATTGTGCGGCTCCATGGGCTATCTGACAATCACGTTCCATCTCTCCGAAACGCAAACCTCCATCCCTGTTGAGAAGTGTTACATGTGTCAGATATGGAATATGAATAGGTTAAAAATTAAATCCACTACCTTACTCACACTCATACACACAAAATAAAAAATTTTGGCTGTACAAAGTATGCTAAATGTCCATGCTGGTCATTTTCCTAAAAGTATTAATAAGTATATGTTTTGCTTTAAAACAGTATAGAAAACCACTATTTTACATTACAAAATTCTCTTCAGTTACATATATTTGCCAAATAAAAACTTAAAATATTATTACTGCACACCTGGATCTGCCCTCCATGGGCTGTCTATTCAAGATCTGAACTGGACCCCTGGCTCTCGAATGAATCTTGTCATCCACCATATGTTTTAGACGCTGATAGTACGTAGGTCCAAGAAAGATTTGTGCATTCAGCTTGCGTCCCGTGTGACCATTGTAAAGGATCTATAGAAGTTACAATTAAACTCGTATATCACACAGAATTGGAAAGAAATCCTAAATATATGTTTAACAATCATGACACATTTAACAATTACGATATGTTTAATAATCATGATATGGTTAACAGCTTCCCTCAGTACAAATTACACAAATTAGTTACCATAAAGTTAGTGTTAGCTGTAGCCACAAACCTCATTGCCTCTTAGCTGGTAACCATATTCATGTAGAAGTTTGGAGATCTTCTGCACATTGACGGTGTCATTGAATGGTGTTGCATCACCTATTTCACCCTTGATGGCAGATACCTTGCCCTGCAGACACTCAATTAAATGTCCAATTGTCATTCGACTAGGAATGGCATGGGGGTTGATGATGATATCAGGTGTAACACCTTCAGACGTGAATGGCATGTCCTGAAACGACAATATATCTACTAATAAACAGTGGTTAATTTTGATAAGAAATGCTGTGGAACTTTTATCAGAATCCAAACAGAACATACATATGGTCAGACTGCATCGTAAAAGTGTTTACTGCTAGCATTCCAATAACTATATGTAGATATCAATAGGTCACAAAAAGCAGTTTTCATCATAAAGATAATATGATTCCTAACTGATCAGATTAAAATAAAGATGGCAGGCACCGATTAAAAATTTTGTATATATTTATGTTAAATCAAAAGTTATACTGAAAAATACCTTAACTGTTATATGTTTTGTATCATTTACTCTTGAAAATCAGGTTTTCATCTGATTAATCTGAATCTTGCACAGCGTTGCCAAATTATTATTGCTTCTACTCCAGTATAAATTTAAAACTATTGTCCACCACTGAGTGCCATTTAGAAGTCATAACCCTATTCTTATTGTAAAATCTAGATTTTCTAAAGTTACAGCTAAGAAAAGGGTGTGAATTGATTTGATTTATTTAATCTCGTCACTGGCCACACCTGAGTACATGGCAGAGGGGTGACTCCCCAGCTAAACATCCCACAAAACATAGGTCGGTGAATAGAGTGAGAATAAAAGAATGAAAAATAAACCATCACAACCAAGAGTTAGGATCATTCTATAAACAACTGTTTATGTCAAAACACAGGCCAAGATATCTTTAGACTTATTTAGTTGAGACACACTGTTACATTTACTTTAGCTATACATGCAGATAAATACATTATATGTCTAACTGAGTCATAAACTCATATGACCTTCTACAAGAGTACACTGCCATTCAATGAAGGAGTAACAGGAGTAACATTTTCTGTAGTTAAAAAACCTAAAGGCTGGCTTCATGATTGGTGAATGAGCTAATTTCTTAGGAAAGATTGGCCCCATTTCATAAAGAGAGATCAATCTCATTCACTTTTAGACAAATATTTAATTTAGACCTAAACTTCATTAGAATTATAATATAATGCACTCAGCTAGTAATAACCTCACTAAGGTGTTGGAGTGTTATTAGATGAATAAGAAATAACAATGTCCTCTTTGGATTTATAAACATCACACAAACCTGTGCCCATGCCCTGATTATATATAATATAACACATGCAGTCGCAGGGTTCATACACATTTTGACATCTCAGATTCCAGGACTTTCCAGGACCTTCCAATGTCAAATTCAAGGACCTTTTCAATTAATTTTTCGGAAGAAGTGTAACGACTGAATTCCTATACGCTTATGATTAGAAATATAGATCTATATGTCCAAATTCCAGGACTTTCAAGGACCTCTACAAAAATTCCAGGACTTTCCAGGCCTGGAATCCAAATTTTCAAATTCCAGGACTTTCCAGGTTTTCAAGGACCTGTGCGAACCCTGACACACACACACACACACACACACACAGTTGCATCTTTGATAAGAGGTCAGTACAGAGCCAGTATAGGACATACCTCTTGCCTGTATCTAATGCCACAGGTACCCTTTTGCCCATGACGACTAGCAAATTTATCACCAATCTGTGGAGTCTTAACAGTTCTCACTCGTATCTTGATGAACTTGTAGCCTTCTTGGTTGATAGTTACCATTACCTGGTTGGTGATATGATTACATGCTTCAGTTACACCATTACCGAAGAACATAGTACAATATTTGCTACTTCATGAAAACAAGCGGATAAATCAGTTAACAAATGCCTATTATATATAACTAGTGACCAATACCCATAATACATACAATTCCTATTATAAACAATCAGTGCAAGTTATTTATATATCAAGTAAGCAATTTTCAGCACTACCAGCTTTGATTTCTCAGATTTGACTAAGGGTATTCTACACAGCACTGTCAGTTTTCAAAAGTCAGCCTCAAAAATATTTTTTATGCCCCGTTTTCCAAATTAGATATCTTTATGGATGATTTAGGTAGCCTACAGTCTAACCTAGAGATAACTGAATGTTAAATGCAGGTGCTGATACAAGTCTTCCATAAAAAGCTATACAAACCAGATAGCACTTATTAATACCCAGCTAAAGGGCAGAAGTTGGCATTTTGGGCAAAGCAAGTTCCAGCTTAAACTTTAAAGGAACAGTTCACCCTCGGATAGTATGATTGAAATTATTACTACTTATAAAGGGAACCCAAATTTTCACCATAATGATCACAAACATTACTCCGTATCATAGATAAAAGGAAATAATCCTAATTACAGGAGGTTATCCATTACAGCTTCTTCCAATGCTTTGGACAAACTACAGTGTAACATTTGTAAATATACTTTTGTTCCAAAAATACGTGTTTCACTGATTGCTGTTTTACATTGTTATAACTGGGTAATACATTTCAGGAACATCCGGTCTGTATCCAAGTTCAAAATGGTGGCACCCACAGACCATAACAGTCGATTAACCAATACTTTGAACTGAATTTAAAAAATATTTTTACATCATTTATAATTTGTTTGTTAATTTTTGTATTAGTCATAAAATTATGATATGAATGTGAACCGTTCCTTTAATAGTTTAGGATAAAAGGCTAGTTGCAACTGTCAACATTAGCATGATGGGCACATACCTAGGAGAAGAGCATTTATTGGTGACGCATGCCTTGACACCAAATTTAAAGATGTTTTTCAAATTACCATTATAACAAATGCTCATTGTTTACAGGTAATGCACAAAGATAACTACTGTTATGTCTTATGGCGGGTGTGGTAAGAAAATGCAGTAAACTGCATATTTAATAAAAGAAAATGTAATTATAACTTTTATTTCTCTATACCAGTGTTCTCTCTCTCACACACACATGCACGCACACACACACACAGTTTTACCTGATCAACAATTCCTGTTTCACTACGTCGCATGAACAGACTACAATCTCTTTTTGTAAACCTTTTCACCTCACCTTCCAGCTGAAAAAAAATAGAATAGTTAAAAACTCCGCTTATGTACGAATTAAACTAAAAATATAATAATAATTTCCCAGATCTGTGAAAATCAACCCTCTAACATGGCATCTTAACAGTATGTTATCAATATTTGTGATACAAACAAATTCCTAAATGCTTAACTTGCTCAATTATATATTATTAGCGATGTTTAAAAAACTTGTACTTGAGAAAATAGATCACTACCTCATCTTCATTTTCGGGTAAGGTTAATGTTTTGCCACAGAGTACATCATCTCCTGACACTCTTGTACCGGGTGCTATGATACCATCAGCATCTAACTTGTCATAGACAGCATGTCGCATGCCTGTAGGACAAGTATGTAGTTAATTAACCAACACACAGACACACACACACATGTGCACACGCACAACATGCAATATATACATAAACCTAGTATTTCAGTTATAGATTAAAAAAGGACTTCATGAGAAATTAAAGCTGATCATTATTATATTATAAAGACAAATTATGATATTTGTACAATATTAATATTTGTACAATATTAATCAATTTATATATACCTGTGACATATTTCCTATCTGGCTTCTCAAACAATTCTTCCTGGTCCAAGCCTTTCTTAGATTCAGCATCTTTATACGTTCGGTAGAAAACAGACCTGAAACAAATCAAGCAAATAGACACAGCACTCTCTACAGGGGAAACAATCCTGGAAAAGCCAATCAATTCCTCTAAACACTCTGGCAGACTGAAAATATCAGAACACAACAGCAGCTGAAGAATAAAACTGCAACAAATGTGTCCACAGCCTGCGGTACATGAAACAGTGCCAACAGACTCATAACATTATAATTCTACGTCAAACATACCTAAAGAATCCTCTGTCAACAGCTGACTCATTCAGAATGACTGAATCCTCTTGATTGTAGCCAGTGTAGGTAGCAATAGCCACGATGGAGTTGATACCTTAAACAATAATGACACTGGTTTTTAATAACATCATGCTCCAATAATCCAATAAAGAAACTGTACTAGGAAGAAAATAATACATGCAGCAAATTGTTCTCGTATTAATGGACAATGAAGGAGAGAACAAACATTTCAAAGGTTAACTGACTAGCTATTGCACACAAGAATACATAGTTCCTCAAATTAATGGTATAAGTTCAATATTAAACGAATGAATTCTGTTTTATTGTTTTCCTATCTTGTCTGTGTAATATATGCAATATTATTTGAAGAATAAAACCTGTTTATCAATGAGCTGCTTCTTAAACCAGATGGTCACAGAACCATGTTCATAGTATCTTTGTATAACTTGTATAATGTACTTCGCACTGGAAGGGATTTAAAACAAATGTTGCTGTTTTATGGCTAATTTTGTGCACAGGATAGACAAAATGGGCCAAATAACATACGCTGGTAATGAGAAATGGGGTTTCAACCTAGGTGCCATAGCGAAAAACATTACTATACAGACCATGAAGGTACCCTCAGGCATTTAAAAGGCTTAATGATAAACATTTACGATCAATCAATCTTTAGGCAATGCACCATATTGATTATTCTGTTTAGCTTCAGTACTAATGCATGGTTCCCACAGTGAAGGAAATGTTCATTTCCAGCACAAAATTACCATTTTCCAGGACAAGGTATACAATATTTAAAGGTAATAAATCAAGATTTGTGTAAAAAGCATATCATATTTATTCAATCCTTAATTGAATATTGACATTTTTATGGTACAGCCTCCTCCTCACCCCGTCTAGCTGTCTGATCCACTCACTTTTATTTAAATTTTAACTAAAATGGGATATTAAAACTATCTACTGGTACTCTTTTTCTTCTATAATCAAAGTTTTCTTCTACAGACATAATATTTATTCACTGGCAATATATTTTTCAAGGACATGTCCCGATTTTGTCAAATTCAAGGACATATCCAGGACCTGGAAAATGAATTTGTTATTTTCCAGGTTTTCCAAGATGTGTGGGAACCCTGTAATAAGGTACCACAAAGAAACTTTGATATTACCATATATACTCGCTGTTAAGTAAAATTGTGGGGGATGAAAAAGGGAGTTCTCAGAAGCACCTCGGCTTATATGAGCATCACATTTCCTACCAGCTGAAGCCACAATGTTTTGGTGCATCCTTCACACACAACACTATAGGATTCAACCCAATAAGAGCCAGAGTCGGAACAAAATCATCACATCACTGTTTACTAATCCATTATATTCAATAAACAACGATTAATTTTCACGAAACTGTTAATTGGATTTCTTACCTACCAGTATCTCCGGATAATTAACTATACAATAAAAATCACTGCTCACATTGCAAACTTTGCTCGCCAGCTGTTGTGAAACAATTAATTAATAACACTTGCCAGTTGAAATTACAATCTTGGGTGTTTGGTGTGACATGTTTGTTTATTAATTATAACATCAATGCAAATAGAAATAATTTTGAAAACCACACAGGCCGTCGAGCTGGTATGCCTGAATAATCTGTATGCGGGTAAAATGCACTAACTATAGAATGACTGGATGACAGAGTGCGATAAACCATTAACGCCTGTTGGTAATCTAGAG
Organism: Paralvinella palmiformis; assembly: GCA_025642065.1. NCBI lineage: Eukaryota > Metazoa > Annelida > Polychaeta > Terebellida > Alvinellidae > Paralvinella > Paralvinella palmiformis. The sequence goes on along the minus strand of JAODUP010000758.1, from coordinate 28,245 downwards.
ACCATCGATTGACATTGTGGTTATCGGGTGGGGGCGTATCCCATAGAAATGGGGCACAAGATTTACTTAAAGTGTACTATTTCTAACTAGGCGGAAAGAACAAAAGATGATGCCCTGTATGAAGATATTTTTGGTGAAGATGTTGCTGAAACTGAGGATGTGGCGGACAATGATGGGTATGCTGATTATTATGATGATTCACCTGCTACACGTGAGATTCCGGACTGCAGCTGGGCCAGCTTTTTTGCTGATGACGAGAATGATTCCGATTTTGAGGGATTTTAATCACAGTATTAAACAGAAAATTCTTTATAAACTGGCAAGCCAATACTTCAGAAGTGGCCCTCGACTTATCTGCTAGGTCAACTAATACGTGAGTATTTATGGTACCTAGAATCAAATGACTACCATTTACCTGCTGGTAACTCCCTGAAGCGCAAGTATTCCATAGATCTGGTGGTGACAAGAGGCTTCTGGGGATAGAACAGCACATTGGCCAGCGTGTCCATGCGTACGTGGTAGTTTGTGATATACACACCCATGGCCTGCTTACCCATAGCAGATTGATAAGTATTACGGGGTGACTGGAATCAAACAAATATTGACACTTTAAAGAAGTATAAATAATGTTAAATTTCATCTTCATGAATAATGTCAAAAATGAACCAAAATATAATTTATCATCGATCTATTTGTTTAAAATTGACACACACATTTTATTGGCCTACCATCAAATTATGTAGTCATATCTGCAACAAGGAAAATTATTTCATTTAGATCATCATCATCATCATCATCATCACTAACCTGGTTATGATCAGGGAATGGAATGATGGAAGCACACACACCAAGAATCATCGAAGGATGAATCTCACAATGTGTGTAAGTGGAACAGTAAGAGATGTCCTTCTCTCCGAGATCATCTGGTGTCATTGCTATCATCACTGTCTCCTCTTCCATTGTGTCTATATACTCAACTACCCCACTAGCCACCAAGTCCTGCCAGCTAAAAAATACACCGCAATATATCACTTTCAGTCTGTGTTCAAACCCCTTCCATTTACTCTGTCTAAATTTGCCAGTGAATGATGAAACAGACACTACAGTCGTGCAGATGTTGAAATGGTAAAAGGAACGCACCAAGCAACACAGAAAGAAACGGGGCATATTCAGTTTATTAGTACTATTAGTATTACTAAACATTTTCTTATAGACAAATGCAACATGTTTTCGATGGCTGGAGAAAAGTCATATTAGCAGTACCTGTAGTTGTTGTACTCCCTCTCCTTCAGAAGATCGATGTGGCGCTTTTTTAACAGCAGCTTCTGGTTCTCTACAATAAGTAATGGTCGACAGATGCGGCCTGCATCAGTGTAAATACGGATCTCCCGATCACGGATATCACGGATCATGGACACCTGACACAAATTATTAATTGCAAATATCAATCACAATAAAGTTATTAATTGGACTCATTCAACATTTATATTGTAAGGATTATTTTTAAGGAGCCATCAATATTCTTTTCCTTTAGATCCCCATACCCTTCAATGGCATATGATTTATAAACACCAAAATAGAATTAATGATACAATTATATATATATATATATATATATATATATATGGCTAAATATGTTTGAGGCCTTTCAATGCCCTAAACTGCATTAAACCTGCTTCTTACATCTGTAACACATATGTAACAATTGAGAAGGGAATTATTAATAATTATGTCATACTTTAGGGCCTGTTTTATATAATACTCTTATGAAATATGTTTAAGGCATTTTCTATGCCTAAAACCACCCCACCGTAAAGATGCCACTCGCTATCTTCAGTCATTTAAAGCTGACAAAGTCAGATTGACGTGCCAGCCTTGTAAATAAAACACTGAAACAATTGCTAAACAACAAATTGAACATGGAGAAAGAAATGTGGGAGTCAATTAAATATGAGGCAGCAGTCAAGTGGGCCAGATTGAAACAGACGAGACTAAGATTTCGCGCACATTTTCCAGTGGCTAGTTCAAAGTAAACATGACCCAATGATTATCATCACGCTGATATTGCAACTTGGTAACAGTGACATTTTACCTCAAAAGTTGGCATACTTGCAAATATATCTTCAATATTGGCACATTTTCATTCACTCGTTACAGTAAAATACTTACTAAATGAGTAAAACTGTGATGGCCTCGGAAATTAAATAATTCAATTACATATGTACACGTTCTTTACTTTGTCATTATTGCATACATGCCATGTTATTATATTTGTGGGTGAATTTTCACATGAATGTGTTAAAATACAATCCTCAGTCAAATAAGTATAATACCACAGAATAAGACTGATAATTTATCAGCAATAAAGAATTACGTGTAGTTATTTTTTAAAGGGAATTCAAGCATAATCAAAACATACATTTATAGTTCTTGTCTTGAAAAATCTTATCAATGCAATTATTGTTTATTGAAACATTTCCAGCAATCTTAAAATCTGTTTGTGGAGCTAGCTTCTGTGAAGCAGAATAATTAATGATCTTACCTCAGATACAATGATGTCCATCTGTCGTCTGAGCTTTTTCAGTGTACTGATCAGCTGTTCTGGATCTCTGTGTACACCAACCCAACAGCCGTTGACAAATATCTTTGTTGCACTAATGTGGAACAGAACAATGTTGTCAGTAAGGCGCTATCAATAGGTAATGAGTTATGATCATATTTCAGCAAAATATTCATTCATAGTTAATTTTCTGTTTACATGCTTATCATTTGTTTATTGCTTTATTCTCTTTAGCTGAGTGGGCTGGGGCGTGATATATCTTGCTCATAAATAATATGATGACAGTGTTTTGATACAAAGGCATTATATCAGGCTTTATGCAATGATTACAGTTGGCACTCCACTGATTGAGGTGACACAAATTAGACGTGGATTGAATCTGGATGCTAATTACTTAATTTTCCAAAGAGGCATTGAACCCTATTAATCACGCTACCAAATCATTGCACATGCATATAGTGAACTTGTAGCAGTATAAATAAATAACATGTCAACACTGATACGATCATCTTAACTTTTTTTATTGGGTCTCATCAGACTAATAATGATAACACCTTACTCGTCATTTTCTCATCCTTTGTGTAATCTTCTAATCATCACCACCATAAAACATAAAAGAAGAAAACAATAAATCAGCCTCATCAGGCATCTCTCCAAATGTGATTGATGTTTCACAGCCACTTTTGTGCACAAGGTAGGCTAAATGGGCCGAGCAACCGCCAAAGGTAATGAGAAGTCAAAGATGAAACATCCTTCAGATATGTTCACACCGAGATTCAAACATGGGTAGTAGTGATCTATGGTCCAACACGCTATCGCTAGACCACAGAGGTGCCCGCATCTCTCCAATGAAACAAATCTCACAAATGCACGTATGAACCACCAGATTAGAAACCAGAAACTGAAGATTTTCAGCAAACCGCTCTAACCGCTGTGCCAGAAACTTCATCTGTGTTGATTCAAGACTAAGTGCATGTTCTAAGCTTAGTATAACCAAGAATATAAGAGCAGTGGCAGTCTGAAAACAATTTTTTTTAAATGTTTTATGGCCACTTTTGTGCATATGGTAGGCTAAATGGGGTGAACAAACTTCAAAGTAATGGGGTGAATAGAAAATGAAACATCCTTTAGACATGACTAAGCTGAGATTTGAACTCGGGTGGTGGAGACCTGTGACAAACATTGCTACCAATTAGGCAATGGAAGCTTTTTAGACAAAGGTTTTTAGTATACAAATGGCTAAATTATACACACGATCAGCTAAAATTATGATGAGCAGATATTGCTTGGTGTATACTCATTCGGAAGATGGGAAAACGAGTGAGTGTACAAAGACTAAAACTGGCCAGGATGGGAAAGTGAAAATGCTGACAAATATGTTGTGTGCAAACAAAACCAGTTCATAAGGCCATCAGTGAGTTTGTAATCATTTTACAAAAGTCCACAAACAGTAAAAACAACACTTACTCCGCAATGGCAGATGGCGCAATTTCTTCCAAGTTCTCCATGCTCCACTCTTCCAAGAACTCTAGGATGGGCGATGGCTGAGATCCAACAGATATGTATGACATCAAGGCCAGGTTCTTGACTAAGCCAACACAAGCTCCCTATGCAGAAAAAGTCAAAAAACAGTTTTAAACATATTAAAGTCAAAAAGCAAACACAGACACTAAAAAGTAGCTAACTTCAAGTCATATGAAAGAGGGTTAAAAATTGACCCACTTCCGGTGTTTCTGCTGGACAGATCATGCCCCACTGTGAGTTGTGCAGCTGTCGTGGCCTTGCTAGTTTTCCATCTCGTCCCACTGGTGAATTGACTCGCCTCAGATGAGACAATGTGGACACAAAGGTCAGTCTGTTCAGCACCTATAGCAAAGAACAAGACATGCCATAGTAAAAACAATTCAACCCAAGAAGCTGCAAGTATTAAACATATCAGTATATCATATTTGACATGGAATCTAGCACGTCATAACCTCTATGCAGTCAGCCAAAATGACAATTTTAGTAGATCACTCATCTGGTCCGTCAGTTAAAATTTTCTGTGTTCGTTAACCATTATATTAGTAGTAGCTCACAAACGCTAAAAGAAAATAATTTCTTTTGTTTAAAAAATGTTTCACATTCTAACCTTTGTTTATCAAAGGTAGCATATAAAAGTAATTAAAGTAGAACCACAAATTCTTTGCATAGATACATACCAGCATATTATGTTACAATTGATAAGCAAAGCTAAATGCATCTCCATAACAGAGTAAATAATAAATAGTAAATTATTCTTCACACAAACACATTCAACAATTTGGTGTGTTATTGAAGCAATTCACTTCAATACATCATCACTCTTTTTGTACCTATAGTCATACATACAACTTTCTGTATAACAAATAAAATAAGTTAATGGCAGAAACAGAATACTGTTTTGTGAGATCATTCTGAATTAATTAACATAATCTTTAATTTGGTCCAACTGCAGAATTAATTATTTGATTGTGGATGAATATATTATTCAGAGTAAAAATGGTCAAAAAATAATGGTCGGTTAATGTGTTCAAAAGGATTTTTTTGAAGATCTATAGAAACTATTTCTAACCTCAACTGCCTTACTGCTTTAGGCAACTTGAACCATATTTCTGGGGCTTCATAAACAAGCCACAAATTAAAATAATGCTCTTTTTCACTGAATGTGGTTGATAAAGATGTTTTATTTCATGTGTATACAAAGCTCTTTTTACATTGATTCTTTTCATTAAAGTTGGTATTGCGGCATTAATGGATCAATACATTAGTTTCTGCAGATGAAATATGTTCTTTAAATGTAACTTGTGGACCCTGGAATATGGGTTCAGTATTACCATACTAGCTTTGTTTAAATGTTAGTTATGACTGCTCTTTCCTGTAAAACAACCGCGTTATTACTGAGCAGTTATGATAATATCAATATATAAGTGGTCAATTTGAAATGAATTTGGTCCTCAGTACAAATATGGAGCCACACATATTAACCAATGAACAAATTCAAAGCATATCTCTTATGATGATGATGATTGATGTTTTACGGCCACTTCTGTGCACAAGGTAGGCTAAATGGGCCGAGCGACCTCCAAAGGTAATGAGACGAAGTGAAAGACGAAACAACCTTCAGATATGCCCACGTCGGGATTTGAACACGGGTGGTAGTGATCTGTGGTCCAGCATGCTACCGCTAGACCATGGAGGCGCCTATGAATTGCTCAGCCAGTTCTGTAGAGTGAATCTACGTAACCGAGTTATCCGACTGCTAGAATAAAAATGGAACAGAGAATTTAGGAATAAGTAATTACAACTGATTGTTGACCATTACCTGTGATACTCCAGCTCGGGCAGCATGAGCTTTCTTTTGATCTCCCCAGTTACCAGTGGCCAGTGAATACTTCAGACCATCTGTGATAATACGAGTCCTGATTGCCAATTCGAGGCTGAAATCCTTACCACGATCTATGAACTTCTGAGAATAAAGGCGGACCTCTTTGGTGAGATTACGGAACAGGCTGCAATTTGTTGATCCGAATGGTTAATGTGTTGCCATTACGACAATTCAAAATCAGCGAGAACACGTTTAAAGATGTGACTATCTTTTTAAACATTTCCAAACCGGCACGAAATATATTTACAACATGACAGATGATTACCCCCTGAAGAGAAAAGCCAAAAGTGGACCAGCAAGGTCGAGACGTTTGTTTCCATAGTGATCTCGGTCATCCACCTCACGACGTCCCAAGGCAGCCAACAACAGACGATGTACCATATACCTGTGAGATAGCAAACATTTAATAGTTCAAGTTAGGAGATGATATTTTTGCGGACTTTTCTCAAGATCTACTTTCCTATATTTTCATTCAAATGGCTGCAAGACCACTCCACACTGTGTGGTTGGTACAACAAAATGCTGACAATTATAGATCACCAGTAAGATGCACCAACCCCAAGAAGTAAGCCTTTTTTGTTTCGCAGAAGTCACTGACGCCAACGTGAGGTAACATCTCTTTCTGGAGAATTTCCCGCGCATACTTGATACGTTTCTCTTTCGTTACACCTGGCCTAGCTCCTCTGGATCCAATAAAGTTCAAAGCAACAGTCTGTTCTTGCACCACAAATGCTTCATCCAGTGATGGCTTCACCTGATAAAAAATTAAACAAGATAGAATTCCATCATTTGAAAGAAATCGCTAACTAATCGATGTAATACATGTCTTATATAGGTTTTTAATTTCCAAACAACATTGGTTGGTACTACTAAATTTAATCCCCCCCCCCCCCCTACATTATTTACACTTGATTCCCTAAATAAAACTACACCAAATATCATCCACTTAATTGATGTGTACTCAAATCGAATGTTTTACTTTTCAAAGTAGATTTTTTACTCATTCTTTGTTGATCAGAACTCCATAGACTGTGTGTTTTTTCTGTGCCAAAGTTTCTATCAGATCAGTGTTAACAAATGGTAAGCGGAGCATGAATAACTCAGCATATCAATTCCATAATAGCCAACTAGTTTCAATAAAGCACAAAGCAATTATATTATGATCAGGATGAACAAAGCCCAATTTTGATTCAAATAATGTACACTTTCATTATTTTTATTGTAACAGCTCACTACAAGTAGTTAGATAGAGACGGCTCAGATAACTGAAATTGTACAGCATTGTGATGCAAAAAGTTGCCAAATGATGCGTTACCATTTCCATCATCTCTGGATCATCAAAGTCATAGATGATGTGCTCTAGAATATCCCTGTCCGAAACAAATCCCAATGCTCTGAACACAATGATGATTGGTATCTCTTGACGGATGTATGGCAAAATGCAGATAATTCTCTGACCAATGGCACTCTTGCGTACACCCTGAAAATAGGTTAATTTAGTATATTTAATATCTAATAATAGGGAAAATCATCGAAAAGCTAAACAATACATGTTTTAATATCAGACAAGGAAACACTCAATTGAATGGTCAAATGTTTACCCCAGAAAGGCACATTAGGAAATACTAGTAATTATGAATATATACAGGTAATTGGAATTAATGGACTAGGAGATGCTTACTTCTTGTATCAAAATAAAACACATGAAAACAAACTGCTAAATGTAAACATAGCTTAATAAAGAATCAATAAACATCTTGGTATCTGAAAAACACTGCAAACTCAAATATGGCATGATTTTTAAGCACTTAGTACCAACAATTAAAAAGCTAAAATAAATATTCCTAACATACAAAGTTCAACCAACACAACTGCCAGCAATCAGATCCTAATGAATATTACCCTGCATTCCCAAGTCCAAGAAGTGCTAGTATTTACCAGACGACCCAACTTAATAATGGTAGTAGTACTAGTTTATTGACATGATATATTTAGAGGGCGAGGTACACATTACACATATAAATTTACTGCAGATCAAATAAAGATAATACACTTCCGATGAACATCCTGGTACTTATTCAGTACATACCTGTCCACCCCTTGCCATCATATTCACCCACAATGTACTTGTGGGACGCGATGAGTGCTCCAGATAGGAGCGAATTTCTGTCTTGAATGCGTATTTAGAATCTTTCTGATCAAACACGTATACTGTACAAAGGATAACAAAATAATGGTATTAAACAATAAGTCACCGCTAAATGTCAATTCTGCTTACTAAATGCTAAAAGATAGTAAATATATAATAATAAAAATTCTTTCTGTTTTCTTTGAAAAAAAAGTATTCACTCGTTTAGAACAGACCTGTATTTGCAGCCATTTTCTCCTGAGCAATAAGCACTTTTTCAGATCCATTTATGATAAAGTAGCCACCAGGATCTAGGGGACATTCATTTAACTCGGTAAGATCACGATCGGTGAGTCCATTCAGAAGACAGTACGTAGAACGTAACATGATGGGGATTTTTCCTATGAATGTTTTCTGGTGCAGCGTTTCCACAGGATCGTCACCATCCTTGTGTACCGTTTTTGAGACATCCACATACAGAGGTGCAGAATACCTGAATAGATTAATACCAGAAATATACATCTGAGTTGTCTTAACAATCATATACAACTAACTCTGTATCATCTCATGATGTTTTGCCTTGTCCAAATTGACTTTCATAAAATTAGTATTCTCTTCAAACTTTCTATAGACCACGAATTAAAGATACAGTTCACCTTTATTTCAAATTTTAGGGACTAATACAAATATGCTCACACAATTTATAAATGATGAACATGATCAACCACATATTAAATAGTCTAGTTCGAAGTGCTGGTAAATTTACTATTTATGGTTGGTGGGCACTGCTATTTTGTATCACCATCATCAAGGATCTAGCCAATGTAGGGGATTTTAATGTACAAACTCATGCTTGCATTCAGAAGTCTGGTATGCAAGGCCAGAACAATATTTCTACATCTCACTAGCCCCATAGCTAGCAAAATTGAAATCCACTAGCCCAACCAAATTTCTTACTAGCCAAACAAAAAATTACTAACTATTAAAACTAAATTTTTTTTACTAGTCAGAACAAAACTGTGCTGGAATCAATGGAGAGCAGCAGATGTTAAATTTGTGTAATAAATACAATCATTGCGTTTGTGGTTTTATTGATCCATGCTCTAACACAATACAAGTATACAATAATCAACAGTTCATCCAGTAATAAATTAGCAGTGATGTCCACAATCTGGCCAGGAATTTTCTTCTTGTGCCCGTTCAGGTGACGAACACCATTACCAGATACCAGCCACTTATCAACAATAGGCCTGGAATAAATTCTTTGGGTATGGTAAACAAAGACAACTGGCCAATCAGGAGAGAGTATTTGAGTCATGTGACCATCATACTGCAAAATGTACATTTACCAGCCAAGATCATCAGCCCACCAAAATCTCTACCATCCTTCAAGCATGGTTCTTATAACCAGTAAATATTTATAAATATGACATTTGAAATGGTTACAGCAGTAGATTTTGACATTATTTCAAATCAGGAAACTATCTGAAGTTAGAACATGTGACTTTTCCTTCCCACTATACAATCTAGCATTTGAGGAAGCCATGATGACACTTCAGTAATTAGAATTATTTCCTTATATCTATGATACCAGGTAGAGTTCACATTTATATTATTTTGGGATACTTTTATAATCATTACACATTTACATCATATTATCTGAGGGCGAACTGTTCTTTTAACCCTTTAAAACCCACAAGGTCGGGTACAAAATTTGCCTCTGGAACCACAGTTTTCCCATATTTAAATTTGTTATAGGGCACTGCAACATATTGCTTAATAAGAACTTAATGGTAGAAAACAGACCCATAAAAGTATGCATTTTCTGAAAGCTTGATAAATAAACTTTTCAATGAAATGTTTTCTCTTCCTTGCTGGTGCTGAGCTGGCTTTCTGCGGGTCATCGTATGTGTAGTCGGACATGTAGTGGTATCGGTGAAAACAAGGCACAGGACACATTCTCACTTTACAAACGCCACATGCATATAAAGTGTCCACTCTTCTTGTGTGAACAGCACACTTTGATTGGGTTTCATGTTTTATTAAAGAATGTTCAAGTTCCCAGTTGAGACAAATGTCTGTTGCTGGTCATGAACTGGAAGCATGTTTGCGAATAAATGAGTGCCTAGCAACCAACCCAAACTGGTTGTTGCTCTTTCCAGGATTCACCTCTTTGTGTAGGAGGTAAGCCTGCACACCAGATAACTGCAATATGTGAAAGAACACCTGCAAATACCATATCAGGGATTTCATGTGACGACGATACGAGGACACCCGTTGATTTGACAAAATCCACCCCCCCCATGAAACTGTTATACAGCTCAATGGCACTTGGCCTATTGATAATTATCTGGGCACCTTTTCTGTCTCTTCTTCTGACAAAAACCGATGTCCTTTGTTCAAATAATGTTTACCAACATCAAGAACTATTTGTGTTGTTTTAGAGACAGCAGTCTTCACACGTTTGTCAACATAAGGGAGTAAGTTTAACACATAGCCAGTGTGTGATTCCACAATCATGAACAGTTTGATCCCCCATCTGACAGGCTTAGATTTTATGTATTGTTTGATACCCAACCGCCCCTTGAATTTCAACATTGTTTCATCAATGGACAATTCTCGTCTTGGATGATAGGCAGCCCTAAAACGCTTGTTGATGTAGTCCAAGATATTCTGCACTTTCCACAATTTATTTTCCTTGTTGATGGATGAATCTTCATTGTTGATGAAGTGCAGATATACCAAAATCTGAAGGAATCTGTTCCTGGGCATGATTACGCTGAATCCAGGAGTCTGCGTCAGATTATGTGTCGACCAGTATTCGCCCAAACGTCCTTTTTGTACGAGTCCTATCGTCAATAACAGATCCAACCAGGTCTTCAGTTCAGGAACTGTCACTTCATACCACTCAGAATGTTTTATTCCTTTTTTAGGCTCCTGCTGACGACGCTGACCAGCATATCAGTTGGTTTCCCAACAATTAGACGGAACAAGTAGTCCGTGAAGAATATTCCGAACAGTTGTTCCATATATATTTTACTGCAATCTTCAGCATTGTCAACACCAACACTAGCTCCGTTAATAAACGGAATGTCTGGATAATCTGTCAGATTATCCGTCCAGTCACATTCATGTGGCGCTACAGGCGTTGTTTCATCGTCCGAACTACTGTCACCGCTTTTGCTATTAGATCTATCCAGGTCGGAGATCGAAAAATCATCATCACTTTCTCTATCAAAGGCCTGTCGACGATCCTGCACCAGTTTCTCAGCTATTTTTACATCAAACGAGTCAAAACCCCCAAACTCTTCTTCACAATCCGTATCGAACACAAAATCAAATGACAGATCACTCGCACTGGTTGATGCTGCCATTTTGACACTTACGGAACAGTAAAAAATCGTAATGGGTGCTATTTAAAATTCACAAAAACCAACACAATACAAAACATTGACTAAAGATGGCTGACAATTTTACACCGCACATGCAAGCCTCTTTCTGAAAAAAAAAATGTCTGTGTGTACTAGAACCCTGATTGGACCGTATTTATTAACCAAATGAGGGATATGTATATATACGTATACGGGTCGCAATGACATTTAAGGGTAGTACGTATATATACGTATTCGGGTCTGAATGGGTTAATGTGAGTGTGAAGGTGGATTTGTAAACACACAAATGTCACTGTTATGTGCAAACATAGACACATTAAAAGCACAAGCTGTCAAATGTCTTAAAATTAACTACTACAACATTTAGCAAATCATTTAAGTGAATAACAAATGCGACCTGATCATGATACATACGTTAAGTTACGTAGTCTAGCTTCATTAGGCATCATTGGACTTGGAGCTCCATCTTTCTCCCAGTGTGTAGGTTTTGATAAGTATACCTGTTCGAACTTCAGTGTGTATCGGGTCTGAAATAAAACAAGTGTAACATGATGTCACCCTGACATCTCATAATTATGCAAGGAATCATCCTTGTATTCATAGGAACCAGTCGGTTAATATTAACCTCTTCATTAGAAAAATTCAGGACAATTACTCCCATGGCCCCTTGAACTGTACCTCCCCAGTGTTTGGGACAGAATATTAATGTTTTTTTGTACATATGGGATATTTTATGCACAGATACAAGGTTTTGACCTAATCTCTTTTCCACAGCAAGTTGTCCCCCAGCCATATATCCAAGTGGATCACATTCTTACAGTCAAGTTAGCCGCAATACAAATGTATTATGTAAACGATACGCATGATTTACAGCTTAAATAAAGGTATTCAAATATGTTGTAAGTACAGCTCGGAAGTCTTTCTATATGGGCAGGAATCAGAATTTGAGAGTTTAAGTTTCACTATACAACACAGCATAGCAATAATTCACTGGCATTCAATTTAATACAATGATTAATACAAACTGTTTTTTTCATAGAACTGGCCTAACACTTAAATACCCTTTCTTTGCTTGTATAATTAGTAAATTACTATCAGATTCATTAAGATTAGAAAGTAAAACACTTTGTTGAGAAGAAAATTAATGGGAAAATAAGGTTATGTAAAATAGACATAATTGGTAATTGATATATATATTATTATGATTATAACCAAGGACATTTATTTAATTAACAGAAGTTTCTCTGAATGTATTATGATTAATGCTTCCTCTTATTTGGCATATTATTATTAATAAAATGAATACTGCAAAACAAATGAGGCAATAAAACTTTTTGTTAATAAAAGACTTTCAAAAGGAAAAAGATATTTCAGTCATTTACTATGAATAAAAGAAATCTGGTGTAAATATCCAACAGTAAATGTCGCTTAGCCATGGCAACTCAGGCTTTTGAACAATTCTGGAAAATGCGCTATACAAAAGCCAATTTATTATTATTATTAAGTGTCACACTTCGAGATTTCTTTTAAAATGTAGGAGATTCTTTAATATGTCTATGAAGTGTAATTATTTTTAATGTTATAACAAACAGTACAAGCAAACTGATAGACATCATCTATCAGAGGTGGTTTCCCCAGTACATCCACCCATAGCTGTCGATCAGGTAAAATACAGCGATAAGCTTACGGGAGTTTCAAGCTCAGCAGTGATGTGCTGGGCTTCAGCTTGCAGTTCGATGGCAAGAGAATCCTCAACAATTCTCTGCACGGACATCTGAATGAATTCATCAAACGAGTCCAGCTGCTGTCGGACGAGACCCTTCTCGTCAAAATATGAACTGATCACTGTCCAACATGCCTCCTGCCAGTGATCAGGAGCTATCTCATCAGCTTCCTCCTCCTCGTACATCTCTGAAAATACAGATGCATGCAAACAATGGTATATGTATGTATGTGTATATATACCTGTGAAATGTTCAACTACTTTTTTCATTTAATCAGATTTTACCCACATTTAATAACAATTAAACCACCACAAGTCTGCATTTTCAGTACATGATTACCCTACATATTCTACACTATACTAAAATCTTCAAAGAATTGCGGTATTATTTATCAGTTAATTCAGTTAAAAAAATCAAGTCACATTGTATATAATGTTATTTCAGTTCTAACATTGTATGGTATGGAGTGTCACTTTTTCATGAGTTTTTGATAGGTAGCAAGAACCCTGTGCCTTTAAGCCAGGAAACTGGAAAGTGTTGGAATGTTTCTATTGAGAATATGTTGTCTCGTTGGTATTGAGGAATACTTTGTGCACAGTCAAGCTACTGAGAGTTTTGGTAGATGTGCTTTGGCAGAAAGCTGTCTTCGTTTTGATGACAAATGAGAATATTCTTTCACAGTCTGCACTGCTGTGAAACAAGATCAAAATGTCCCCCATCACAGAGGCAAGGATATTAAACTGTGGCTGTCCAGTGCCATTCTTTATTTGTTTCACCAATACAAACCAAATAAATTACCTTACTGAGGCGTATTCTATTAAAAGTTAATTACATTTACAATTAAACTATCATCATGAATTGACCACAGCAAATATATATTACCATGTATTATCAATGACACATAGAGATTATACTAGGAATTTTAGAAAGAAAAGAACAGCAGCAAAGACAAGTAGGCTTATCACTGGTATCACCTCGGATAATAGGTTACCAGCTGCAGTCTCAGGTTAGAAATAGCTATAATGCTCACTGTTAATAGGTTATCGCAACTTTTTAGTAAAGTTAAATACTGGAAATCTTTCAGCAAATTATTACATATTACATGGATGCTAGTATTTCAGCTGAACAACAGGGTCACAGATTGGGACAAATAAGTTAGTGGTCCACAGGGCCAATTACTTTCAAAAGTTAGTGGCCCCTATCCAATGTTAGTGGCCCTGAAAGGGGAGTGGAGCAACCAGCCAGCCAAATACAGCAGGGGGGCCCTTGCCCCAAGAAAAATTTGGACTGACCTTTAGAGAGTGATTCTCAGGTATATTTCAAGTAATATGAGGTGTTTTATGAGGGAGTTGTGAACCAACCACCACACTAACCAGTAGCAAAATAACACAATCTACAACCTAACAAGAACAATACTCAAATTAGCTCAAATAGAGAAATTTTATTGGTATTGGTATGAGGGATTATCTGCATATTTAAAAACAAGATGTGGCAGCAATTGTGTAAACTGCCCAAAGATTACATATGAATTTTTCAGAAGTCTATCAATTAATTCCACCTCCAAAACACTGTCATTATGCTCAATATTCGCCACTCCCACATCCTCCATCCGAACTTCCTCCACCCCACCTATATCTGGAACCTGGGGACTAAGATCCTCCTGGATGTTAGGTTGATCTATAGGGCCGAAGTTTTAACTTTTAATCTATTTTGCTTAGAACCAGTTGTGGATTATCATTATATCATATACCATGAAAAAAGTTCATCAGACATTTTATTGGTATTGGTATGAGGGATTATCTGCATATTTAAAAACAAGATGTGGCAGCAATTGTGTAAACTGCCCACTTGTACATATATTATGATGAACATGTCTGTTCAATTTTATATGATTTTAAGTTACAACATAGGCATCACGAGGCCTTTCTTGTGGCACTAGCCAGCAGACCCCACTTCAGGATCTGGCAGCCCTTGGCACAACATGGAGCACACACAGGTAAGACAAGTCTTAAATGGCTTTTTACATCAGAATCAATTCTTCCATCCTTGTTGGCACAATAAGAACAACTTAACTTGGAACTATAGTATGTCCATTCTAGGGGGCTACAGCACTCAGTCAGCAGGAGATTCCAAGCCTAGAGTATGCTGTCAAAGTGATAATATCAAGGTAAATGCATTAGGCCTGAAGAAGCAGAAGTTGATACACTCTCAGCGGATGCACAAAACCCGGGTATGACCTGGATACCCAGGAACTCACACTGATTGATTGATGTAGGACTAGTGGTAGTCAGTGAACAAGAGATTAACTTGATATATGGACTGACTACAAGTGTGGCTTCAACAGTTTCTCTGTGGTTAATGGGAAAGGTTGGGGTCTGGCTTGACGAACACGCAACATAAACTCATATGTTGTGGGTCTATTTCAAATGGACCTAACATGTGATTCTGAGCAAGAAATCCCACTGTGGCTTCATAGAATGTATGAGTAGTGTCGATGCATTGTAAAGAATTTGGTAACTTAATTATGCCATCAACAGAAAGTAAAATAGAAAACATTTCAGATGCTGCCATACTGCCAAATGTTATAAGGTCATGGTCAGCCAATAAAATAACTGCTTACATAATTGGCGATGATTGCATGCACAGATAAATGTAAGCTATAAATAAACGCACATGGTTGATAAAAAAAACACAAATTATTGGCGATATGTTTTTTGCACCTGGCCCCAATTTATTATTTTTTGTACAAAGAATACTCCACCCGACATTTTTATCTATTTTTCTCGCCATCCGGCCGCATTACCCCCAACAAGAATATTTTTAAGGCAGGCCTCAATGGTGGTTCCTGTGACAAATACCAGTTTGGCTGTTTTCTCATGAAACTAATGATGTGTAACTATTATTTAATATGAAAGCTATAAGTATAAGATGGATTAATAGAATCAGAGTAGCAGATATCTTAAGATTTTGCCACATGGAGGATCATTAAGTGAAGCCACTATCACTGCATGCATGGTCAGCCACAGATAAATACCAGCACCATCCCAAGATGGCAGTGTCATTGCTTGTCAACCAATTAATGAATAGATCTATTCAATTAGTATCACCTCCTAGAATCCAGAAACAAATGGCAGATTGGCTATGAACAATACCAGTGTATGATTAGCATAATCTAATAATCAGGCCCTAACTTATTGTATAATAATTTTACTTTTAATATTACAATATTATGTTAATAACATATAATAATTTAAGCCATTCTAAAATCTACTTTTCAGGTATATTTCAGATTTATTTTACAAATTTGTTGGCTATGTCAATATTTATATATTTTAAATATGTTGTTGACATAAGCCATCATAAACATATTTATGACATGACGTCATAAACCCTGGATTAATCCATGGTTTTGGACATTGTGTCATAAACTTGCCAACCCTGTCTAGTGGGTAAGAGTGTGGGACTTTCTTACTTATGGTCATGCTGTGTAAGAGGTCAGATGTTCAAATCCTGGCCGTGGCACTACAGTAGGACTCTAGGAGGAGTTTTTTTTATCCAACCAGGCAACTGGCAAGGTTTTCTCTGCCGAATATGCCATATATTCTAAATTTATTTAGAATTAGTCTGTGTCGAAAGGCTATAAATTAGACCATATGCGTCTCCCTCATTTGAGGTTGCCAGTCACGTTATCTCGCTATCTATACACAATTCACCTTTGTCTCAGTTGGGATATCAAGTCAACACAGACTGATCATAGATATGCGAGTCCGTTTATTGTGTGGTGATGTATGTTTGCTCACCTAACAATATTCAGTGAAATTCTATAACAATTATCATAGCTATAGTAACATTACTAAGACTACAATTTACTCTCTTAAAACATGATCAAGGCAAGCAATTAAGCAAAAATCCGATTACTGGTTTACTTTACTGTTTATATACTTTACTTTATTATCGCCCAAATAAATATTGAATAATTAAGGAGCACTGTCATACAAAGAATAAAACACACCTTGCGCATGGCCTCATGAAAAATAAATGTAAATACATTTTTAAATGAATTAAAGTAATTTACTGTTCACAAAGATCAAAGATGATATTTATTCCTAGATTCAAAGATTGGCCGGCGAACAAAATGGTAAATGGCGCAGTTAAGATTAAACAAAAGTAACCTGTTTCTATACCTTCTTCTTCAGCATACATCTTGTATTCTGTTATGCAAACCCCACCTAAACAGAATTAAAACTAAACAATCCAGTAAGTAGTATTCAGATTGTGGATTGATGCCGATTTATAATACAACATCAGCTACGCTTCAGCGATACTAATAAAGCATCGTAGCCTTTCGGCCTCAATTATTTTGTTCCCAATTGCTTCGTATTCCAACAGTGTTAAACTTTTTGTTTTCATGTAGTCTACCAAAAATAAAAAAGGCTTCGTTCACATTACAAAATATTAGTGTATAAAATGAGTAAAATTTAAATTATTAACAATTATTATATTTCGTATTAGATCTACTTTGCCACAAATTCTTAACAAATTAGTCTACCACCGTTTTTAAAATATTTTCCTTGATGAAACACTTAGACATATTCCCCAGACCTAGTATACTATTTAAAAAAGGCCCATGTAATGAAAAGGGTGTGGAAATGTCAGTGATCGAAGTCGGGGAAGTTTTCTCCACTGAAGAAATCGTGAGCAGTGAGGCCATTGACCTGAAAACCGTGAGCTTAAATATAGAGGCGTTACTCTTGCCGCGCCATGTTGAACCAGTGGCGCACCGAGCCACCGAGGGTATTTCTCAGATAAACAAAAGCTCTCTGGTTGTCCACATGTGATCGTATACATGTGTGCGCATGGTTGAAATGAATTACCAATACTAGTACTATATGTTATATGATCACATACTCTAAAATTAACTTAATTCAGAGCCTACAATTTGCGATCACAGCTGATCAGAAAATAATTGAATGTGGTTTAGGTTATTTCATAGCCTATTTTCTTTTGTGTGTGGAAGGCGTTTTTTTAATGAAAACAATTAGGTATATTTGAGGTAAATGCATATAAACATAATTTTTTTATTTGGATATATAAATATTATGACATATACAGCTATTATATATATATATATATATATATATATATATACAGCTATTATAATGCAACCATAACACAATTCATTACAAACTTTCCACCATATATTCATCATGTCTGTCTATCATATATTAACTAAAACAAATTATAAGTTCATTTAAAGTCTACACCTCAATACTATATAGACCAATATAGGCATGCCCAGCTGAGAACAAAGAATATACATGGAATATTAACAATGTTTATGTTTGCGTTAACATGGTAGAGATAGAGAAATTAGTACTTTCATACAATAAGTGGCATCAAAACTCTTGTGCCACTGGTTCATCTACAGTTACAATCAGTCATTGGTTATCAAATGGACAGAATAATCCAAATTGCTTCCAGCTCTAAACAACCACTACTACAAAAATATGACATTTAGTGCAGATCAGTGAACTGTTTAAAGTTAGATAGAAGATACCCAGAGATGGACACATGCATTGACTACTGTGACAGATAACTCAAAATCATCTATCACATCCAACACCAGTAAATCTGTATCCAAGAGATTGGCCTGTTTACATGGTATCTCATCATCATAGAACTTCAAGGAGTGAAACAGAACAATACCTTGTAAAATAATTACTTGAACCAAGTGGACAAATGTGTAAACACACGTTTTCCTCTTTTTTTCAAGTTGGTTAAAGAATTTGATTTGATATGCATTTAAGTTATGAAGAGAAGTATACCAATTAAAGCACATGAGCTAAACATTCAGGTACTAATTCAGGTGCTGGTAATCCTTTTTTGTATTAACATAGGAAATGGGCTGACAAAATTTCATACGTTTGATGCCTTGTTTCTTATTTAATTAATTTTATAATACCAGTTTGTAATAAGTTTCACCATTAATATTTATAAATATTAAGTACCATCACAGCTGGCCCTGTTTCCTGTATATATCTCCTATCTGTTAATACCTTCCTCTTTGATTTCAGTGGATGCCTGGTACATCAAAAATAGTTGGAATAGCATTCTAGATAAGTTGACCTCTTGTCTGGTTCATTAATTCCGTTTCAGTGAAGTGCATATCATATATTCTACAATTTGTATTCAAGTAATTTAAATCTTTCCTCATCATATATCTGAACGAGAACAATTAATAATCCATCTTATACTTTTGTCAATAGAAAAAATTACAAAATGAATGTTTCTACCACTAGTTGAGCTATTTAATAATTAATTTCATAACATTTAAACTATAAATAGAAGTCCATGTATATCTTTAATTAAATACCAATTGCTTACTTTTAAAAATAAATATGGATGAAGGTGATCATGTAAATACTCAGCTGTTTATAATTACTGTAATTGGGGAAACATTATCTGATTATAGTCATGTAATTTTAGAAGTCCAGTTATATTATTAACAATAACAAAGTACAATATACCTCCCGCCCATAACCTCTCCAATATGTCTCCAGTACATGTAACTGTAAGCTTATGTATATCTTACATACCTGTACTCATTTTGTGATTAATAGGTTGATAATGTTCAATAAAATTTGTCTTAAACAAATACAGATCTAGATAGATCTTGCTTGGGCTGTAAAGTCATGGCCGGTTGTCGAATTAATTTATGTAGAGATAATTAGTGATTGCCCGTACGTGCCTCTTAACGGTTTGTGGCCGACCAATTGTGAGGTCAAATGGGTGTGAAACCATAGATCTCCGATTGATTGATGTGCGAAAGAAGTTGGTGGTCACTCGTTCCGTGCCGCTTGGCGATTTGTGGCCAGCCGGTTGTTGGGATCGGACGGGTGTAGATGTCGTAGCCGCGGGGTTTGGTTGGGTCTGTACTGTATTAATGTTTTCGGGGTGTGGGTTGAATGTGTGAAAGATTTGTTAGTGAATGTTTGTTATGGTACAGCCAAGTCAGCGGAGATTGGGTCAAGGTATGTGCGACTCGCCACTGGCCAACACGCTGATTGTGCTGGGGGGTTTGGTTGGTTTGGTTTTGTTGTTCGGGGAGAATCCCCAGGCTGTCGCTTAATCAGCACAGCCTCTATGTTGGAGTGGTTGAGAAACTCCTCCCCCACCACTCACAGGGGAGCAGTACGGAAAGATGGAGCCGAAATACCCTGAGGGTGATCACTGCCAGAGTGTTTTACGTTCTCAGGTTTTTTTTAACGTCACCCTTTATTTTAAATAATTCAATGGAGACGGCAGCGCCATTTAACGTGGTCAGCCACCCACGATGTAGTGAGCCGAGAAATTAATCCCTGGAAAAATTTCGACCTCTTACGGGGTTCGAACCTGCGACCGTTGGTACCAAGTGCCGAGTGCTTAACCGCTAGGCCACCGAAGCTCACTGATATAGATAGCTAAACAGACAGAAGTGTTATGTAGTTTAGGAAATGATGCCAAATGTGCTTCATACAACATGATTGCTTCGGTGCTATTAAAATTATATGTCAATTTGTAAACGCACATATATATATATATATATTTATATATGTGTGTGTGTGTGTGTGTGCATGTGTCTTAAGATATATATTGCGATGCAACAGGCACAGAGCATCAACATATCTAAACATCCCTCGAGACCTATCTCCATAAATCTAAATCTAAATACACCTATACATACATCAATCTAAATATAAGATGTTCCAAACCTCAACATGCTGGGGGGGGGGGTCCCCTTTATATACCTGTTTGGATGTGAGGGAGGAATAGTGGAGTGGAGAGGTGCTGGAGTGTATAGTTTCGAGGAGTGTATAGTTTTTG
This sequence comes from Paralvinella palmiformis, assembly GCA_025642065.1. NCBI lineage: Eukaryota > Metazoa > Annelida > Polychaeta > Terebellida > Alvinellidae > Paralvinella > Paralvinella palmiformis. The sequence continues at coordinate 7,172 of JAODUP010000758.1, read as the reverse complement.
TACAGTTTTGAGTAGAGGAATAAAGTAGACTCGAGACCACACGAGTTCGGAGTATTGAAAGAGAGAACTTAGTTAAGGCCGAGATCCGGGACGGACGACCGAGCCCAGGGCCGCGTCCCGGATCTCGGTACTTTTCAGGCCTACTGCTTGGGTCATGTCAAGTAGGGGCGTGTCTACTTCAAATTGTTATTCTTATTTTTTAAATATCCTTTATTTAAAAAAAGCCAGATCATATCTAATTTTTACACTAGCTTTCATTTCCTTTCGGGAATGTCTTTATTTGTATATACTTTTCTTGTTTCTGCAGCCGAAAGCGGCACAGAATGAACCAGCGCCATTAGGTGCCATGTTAACGAAGGGAGATGTCCGTGAAAACCTGCCCCCGGTGGCCAGAGGCGCTGCGCTCCTTTAATTCAAAGTGGCGCCCCATGTTAAAACGGGAAGTAACACGTCTTGTTATAAACATTTTTGGTAACACGTCTTGTTATAAACAGTCTGCTGAAAGAAAAACTAGACCGAACATGGCCGCCAATTTGATGGTAAACAGGTCCAAACTTCCGGTCGGGGCAAACAAGGAACGCAGACTGCTAAAATCATGTTTATAAATATGGTGAATTCTTGTTGTGTTGTTAGCTACATAAGTCGTTGGCATGGAAGTAATACAAAAGGAATATATTTTTATCAGTAAGTATAAGGAACACATTTAAAATAGCTGTTAAAACGTTTTAGCGGGAGATTAAGCTTAACTATTATTATTATATTTAGCTTATTCGACAACCTCGGCCCATTTAGCCTACATTGTGCACAAAAGTGGCCGTAAAACATCAATCACCAATCATCATCTATTCGACAACCCCCGGCCCATCTCTGGCGTTTGATCCCAACTAGACTAGATCCTGAAATCCACGGACTTGCTTAAAACGACATTTACATATTTGATGGCATATAATAGGACAGGAGTAGTACAGATTCTCTGCACACACACAATTATAATGCACACATCACAATAAATGTCCGTATTCATAGGTTCAAAACTCGAAGCACAGCCGCTTCAACGTTGCTTTTTGCCCCTAACGGAAGTCAGCGCTGTTTGGTCATGGAGGCCCAACAACACGGCGTATGTGATTACTCAGCCTGTGACCGAGTTGTTCAAGACAGCTCGGTCCCCGAACTGAGTTCTTCCAAGACAGCTCGGCCCCGGAAAAAGATAGCGTTGCATCAGTCAGGTTACCCAAATATTTATTCAAAATATTAAGAATGTGAACTATATATGGTAAAGATGGTGATTTAGGCATATAGATAGAAGCAAGATTGTTTAAAGTTAACATCCAATAAAAGAACTTCCCACACGCACGCAGTATTTAATAAATTCATTAGAGACAGCAACGCCACTTAACGTCGTCATGCAGCTAGACACGATGTTGTGAGGCGAGAGAGCTCACTCTCAATCAATTGATATTCTCTCTTTCAATCGTGCCATTAACTCGCCCATATATTTTTTTTACTGTGAGATATTTTATAGGGATATATCGGAACATCATAAATGGCAAAGAATATATAGATCTTGGGTCCCTAACTGCTCATGCATGAGTATTCTGTGACCTGTTTCTTTTCCGAGAAGATGAACGGATCCAACGGAAAGCCTCTCTACACATACCAGATAAACTAAACACTGCAAATAAAATGAAGTTTACCGGAATTGGAGGACTGTGTATGATGCTGTGGAGATTACACCCAAACAGACTCTCGGATTTAGTTACCGTCTGGATTTCAACCTATTCGATCATCTGTCGTCCATATTTAACCAGAAGGTAAATAATGTTTATGACAGGTTTGAACACCTGATACTGGATTTAGACCAGCAGTGGATTGCCCAAGCTGAATTAGAGATATGCTAATGCTAAACGTGGATGAAGAGCACCTGCCACTAACTGTTGGGGTTTTATGGACGATACGCCAATATGCAGACCTTCCAGGAATCAAAATTTAAGGATGCATACCAGTGTATGATGGCCACAAGAGAACCCACTCTCTATCAATTTATTGTGATCCGAAATGGTTTGATAACATGTTTGTTTGGATCTAGTCAAAACTTAAGAGGGATTAGCAAGTCTAAAACGATGATTTTTCAAATGGTGGCGGAAAGAAACAATTTTATGCTATTTGATGACTTAACATGTTCAGTGGGTGAATTCCAAAAAGCACGAGTCCCAGCATTAGTTTTAACCTTGAGAACAGACAACAAGTGAAAATCAGAAGAACGAAGCACTTTGGGATTAGGTACTAGAGAAAACATGGACAATAGATACGAAGGTTCTCAAAAAGAAAGAGTTTAACAGGCAATGGTACAGAGTTTGAAAATGCTAAGCACAGTTCTGAACATACTGAAGTTTTGCGATATCCTTATATTTCCTTCAGACATCTCCCTCCTGTGACATAGACTGTTGCCAAGTCTTCTGTCCTGTGTTTTTTTTTCAAGCTCCCTCCAGCTGTAACCTATCCTCTTTGTGTCTGTTTGAGATCCCTTCTTCACGTATTTCTTTGGCGTCCTCTTTTTCTTTTACCTTGTGGGTTCCAAGTTAGGGTCTGCCTGACAATAGTTGATAATAATTTACGGAGTGTGTGACCAATCCACCCCATCATCTCCTTCTGATCTCATCTCCAGATTGGAGATGACTGGAGGATTATTTTCAGACAGTTATTAATAAAAGTCTGTACGTTCTTGGAGGTAGTGTTATTTGTCCTCCATGCCTCTGTTCCATACAGTAGTTCAGACTTCACCAGGCGTATCTTTGTGTGTAATGACAACACTTTGGAGCTCCAGGTGTTCTTGAGCTGTATTTATGCTCCGCTAGCCTTGCCAATGTTTGCCCTAACATCAGCATCTCTACCACCATGTTTATCAATGATACTACCCAGATATGTGAAGGTCTCTACTTCCTCAATTTCATTTCCTTCCAGCTCCATGCACGCTGGCTGCATTTACCTTGAGGATTTTTGTCTTGCCTTTATGCATATTTAAGCCCACCCGTAAAGAGATGTCTGCCAGTTCACTTGTCTTTTCCTGCACCTGTTGATGACAACAGTGCCAGGTCGTCGGCAAAGTCCAGGTCTTCTAGTTGCGGTTTTAGTGTCCACTGGATTCCATTTCTTCTCTGCTTTGTGCATGTATTCAATTGATGACCAGAAGGACAGAAGGAAGAGGAGTGGGGACAACAAGCAACCTTGTCTAACTCCAGTCTTCACTTCGAAACCCTCGGTTAGTTGTCCACTATGGATTACTGTGCACCCTGTTCTTTCGTAACTGATCTTAATAAAGCTGACCAGTTTGGTTGGTATGCCGTAATGTCTGAGCGGTTTCCATAGTGTATCCCTGTTGATGCTGTCAAACGCCTCTTCGTACTCTACGACAATCTCGTTTGCAGTACGTTTACAGTACGGCAATCTCGTTTGCAGTACGACATCACTCAGTCTTATTTTAGGACGGGAGAAAGGTTTGAACATGCTAAAAGTTCTGGAGCGTCCTTCCCGTCCACGGGGTTCATACTTGGATCGTAGTAACTATCTAGAACGCTCATTCGGCTCTCACTCCGGCTTAGCCCGTTCTGTGAAATTTTCGAGAGCGGACTGGGAACTAATTCGATGTGACAGGGGCATTAAGAAACCATCCTTACCATCCAATGACCTAAAAATATAGACCTATTTCTGATCTACGTTTCATAGCTAAAGTATTAGAATAAGTCGTTTCAGGTGGTTTGAATGATCACATAAACTATAATCATTTGTTTTATGTTTTTCAGTCTACTTACAAACAATTTCACTCTATAAAAACCGCTTATTGAAAGTTCACGACGACATATCACTAAACAGATACAGGAAAGGTCACAGCAATAACACTATTATATTAATCTGTAGCTTTCGACATCATTGATTTTTCTGTTCTTCTAGATCGCCTCTCTCATTGATATGGCACGTCGGCCGGCCACAGCACTCACTTGGATCCTCTCATTCTTAAGTTTCCATGTTTTGCCGCGTACCCCAAGGCTCTGTTCTTGGTTCGCTGCTGTTTACTTTGTAATTGTATTCTACACTACTAAACTCTCTTATTAACAGTCACAAGTTAGGCCCTTTATATATATCTTTATAAATCTTTCTCTTACACGTCTAGGTGACTGTGTCGGTGATATCTTTAGCTGGCTGATAAACAATAGACTTAGGTTCAATGCAGAAAAAAACATCCTGATAATGCAGCAAACGTACTCGTTTTTTCCCTATGCCTATCTTTAATCACAACATCACACCATCAGTCACTATGCGTCGCTATTGATTCTACCATATTCGTGAATTTCGCCATATTAGTCATTATATTTCACTTTCAGTCGCCAAAACCACTGCTACAGCACTCGTTACTAGTAGGTTTGATTACTGCAACTCTCTTCTTTATAACATAGCATCTAAGATGGGCTGAACATTTTGACGAACTTCTGAACATATTTGCCATACAACCAGCAACAGTGAATCTACCCATCAAATGTGATAAGCCTATCAAGGAAGAAATCAGGGAGGGCCATAAAGTACCCGAAGAACAATAAAGCAACACGGTCGGACGACATCCCAGCAGAAGTACTCAAGATAGACATCAACACGTCTAGTAAAGTATACCGATTTGCCCGGGTTGTAAACCTCAGTTATTAACAAGCCGTTAGTGTTTAGCGAACCGTTGATAGGTAGGCTTCACGCAGTTCCCGGAAAATCACGCAGCGTGATATAGCAAACGGCAGGCATCATATTATTTAGAAATAACTAATAAATTTGACATTGATGGAAAAACAACGACTTAAAAAGATAGTGTCAGATTGCTGGGAATAATTAATAAACGATAAAACGGTGACATGAAATCCAAATGAGATAGAGTTAGATTTATATAAGTGGGCATGCACCGATATGAAAGTTAATACTAAGTCAATTAGAAACAACTTATCTTTAGAGTTATCAATTAAGTACTGATATGATCAGATAACTGATGCCTGGCCGCAAGTATCACGCTGGGTCTCTGGTTCGGGAATGGCTATATAAGCCAGTAGCGATTGACCCCATAAAATTCAATCCGTGCCCTACAGCGACGGCCTGGGGTATAAATTCCCCTTAACAAACAAAAACAAAACCCCATAAGAAGAGAGTGAGCTCCGGTGGCCTAGCGGTTAAGCACTCGGCACTTGATGCCAACGGTCGCAGGTTCGAACCCCGTAAGAGGTCGAAACTTTTCCAGGGATTAATTTCTCGGCTCACTACATCGTGGGTGGCTGACCACGTTAAATGGCGCTGCCGTCTCCACTGAATTATTTAAAATAAAGGGGGACGTTAAAAACCCTCTGAGGACGTAAAACACTCTGGCAGTGACCACCCTCAGGTATTTCGGCTCCATCTTTCCGTACTGCTCCCCTGTGAGTGGTGAGGGAGGCGGTTTCTCAACCACTCCAACATAGAGGCTGTGCCGAATAAGTGACAGCCTTGGGATTCTCCCCGAACAAAAAAAACATAAAACTTTGAGGCCCTAAATCGAAAATTGTCTATTAATACAAAGAACATATAGAGTTTAGACTCGATACTCTTGCCGCGCCATGTTGAATTTTGAACCAGCGGCGCCTCCAGCGACCGGAGGTATTTCTCCGATAAACAAAAGCTCTCTGGTTGTCCACATGTGTTCGTGTACATGTGTGCGCATGGTTGAAATGAATTGCCAATTCTAGTACTATATGTTACATGATCATATACTCTCTTGTTAATTAACACTTTAATTGTGTACACATGATATCGAAAAAAAAAAACTGAAACTGTAAATAAAGAATTAAGTGATTTCACTGCCCAGTTACTTAATTCATAGCCTACAGTTTGCGATCACTTGACAGCTGATCAGAAAATAATTGAACGTGGTTTAGGTTATTTCACAGCTTTGTGTGTGGAAGGCGTATTTTTCATAAGTTTTTTTAATGAAAACAATTAGGTATATATGAGGTAAATGCATACAAACATACTTTCATCATGTCAGTTTATCATAGTCCATAATTTTTTATTCATTTGGATATATACATATAATGATATATACAGCTATTATAACGCAACCATAACACATTTCAATAATGACTTGAACCAAGTACATACACAATGTGTAAAAACATGTTTTCCTTTTTTTAAAGTTGGTTAAAGAATTTCATTTGACATGCATTTAAGTTATGAAGATCGAGAAGTTTACCAATTAAAGCACATGAGCTAAACATTCAGGTACTAATTCAGGTGCTGGTAATCCTTTTTTTGTATTAAGATATGAAATGGGCTGACAAAATTTCAAGGGTTTGATGCCTTGTTTCTTATTTAATTAATTTTATAATACCAATTTTCACCATTAATATTTATAAATATTAATTACCATCACAGCTGGCCCTGTCTCCTGTATAGGTCTCCTATTTGTTAATACCTTCCTCTTTGATTTCAGTGGATGCATGCGGTGGATTTGGTACATCAAAAATAGTTGGAATAGCATTCTAGATAAGTTTATCTCTTGTCTGGTTCATGAATTCCGTTTCAGTGAAGTGCATATCATACACTCTACAATTAATTAGTATTCAAGTAATTTAAATCTTTCCTCATCATATATCTGCCCAACAACAATTAATAAATCTTTTACTTTGTCAAGAGAAAAAAAAAACAAAAAGAAAGTTTTATATAGTTGATATTTAATAATTAATTTTTTTTAAAAAATAAATGAAGTCAATAATATCAATAAACCAATTCTTGTTTAAAAAAACATATGGATGAGGGGATCATGTAAATTCAATTTTATAAATTTGTAATTAGGGGAAAAAAATCCAATTATATTATTAACAATAACAAAATAAAATACCCCCCCCATAAATCTTCAGTTGCTCCAGTACATGTAACTGTAAGCTTATGTTATCTTACATACCCCTTTTTTGATTAATAGGTTGATATTGTTCAATAAAATTTAATCAGATTTTTTCTGAAACAAACATAGATCTAGGTAGATCTTCGGGGCCCACTGCTTGGGTCATGTAAGGGGGCGGGTTTCTTCTTTTTTGCTTATTTTTTAAATATCCTTAATCTAAAAAAAGCCAGATCATATCTAATTTTTACACTAGCTTTCATTTACTTTC
>JAODUP010000757.1:0-200554 GCA_025642065.1 Paralvinella palmiformis | reverse complement strand
ATTAAAGCGCCTATCCACTTGATCTATTTGACCCATGGTCGAGAACAGCGGATTTCAGGCAGATCTCCGATACTGCGAATGACACGTCGGGATTATAATAGCTATACATTTAACAAATTTCCTATATCAGTGTAATCTAATTACTCATAATATGGGAAAAAACTCTGTCCGCAGCTTAATACCCATGGAGATGCCTGCCGGAGTAACAAACGACTCCAGGAGTATAAATCCATCAAGCAGTGTTTTAGGGTACATAGTAAGAGGCAACAGGCACAGAGCATCAACATATCTAAACATCCTTCGAAACCTACCTCCATAAATCTAAATACAACTATACATACATTAATCTAAAAATAAAATGTTCCATACCTCCACATATTGATAAATCTGTGCGTATACCTAAGCAAGTATGTAGTGGTATTTTGGTCATAATTCTATAAGATTCATAAACATCACGAAAACCTGAGCCCACACTTTTATTATGTGTAGCACGCTACTCGTTGCAGGCCATAGGTGGTTTATCATCTTGGCCCTTATTGACTCTAGACAACATTAACTTTTTGTTTACAGGTACTTTTTATTTTATTAACATATATTCTAAGAATATAAATGAACAGACGTTTGTATGTCTTTTCTATCAATTGTTACAGTGTCTGCACCACTTAAACCTGATGCGGGCAAAAATACATGGTAAGGTTAGCAAAGCGTTTGCTTTAAAATTAACTTACATAAATGATTCTATATTATATTTTATCAAACCAGAGTATTCTGGTCCGAAGATTCGTTTTCATATCTAACAAATTAATAATTCCTGGGTACAAAATAAAATTAATATTATTCTATCCATTTACAGTTAGAGTTTTCCATATCTGAATTAATTGAAAATATTGGTTGGCATACACACACACACACACACACACACACACACACACACACACACACACACACCAATACAAACAAATAACATACTTTACAGAAGCAGAACAAAACACATTCCCGCATTTTCGAAATCCCTATTCGGGAGTTAACTCAAACATCTCCCAGAATGCGAAATATTTCAGGAGAAACACCGCGGACTAAAGAAAGTGAGCCATTTTATTCTCCAGTCTCTTCATTAGATTTTCCTCCTTTAACAAAAGAATCCCAAAGCGACAACGTGCCAAGGGGTGCGGTATTCTATCCAATCTACGCAAAAGAGGCCTCCCATCGACATCGTCACTAGCCCAGGATCTGTCTCCATCTTGTCTTCCACCATGGGAAAAAAAGAATAATATGAGAGGTGGACAGACAACTTCGTCTTTTCTGTTTGTGGTGGCAACACACATATTAAGTAAATACAAATTAAAATGGTCACCTGTAGAAAAGCACATCCTTATATGGACACTGGAGGCCTTTCATCTATTTCATCCACTCCGAAAGAAAATATCCAAATCCAAAACTACCCTGAATCCCGTTTCCAGCATTTCACGGATATGCTGGATAAGGATAGAGTCAGTAAAAGGTACCTTACTTCATTATTTTTAATGTTGGTTTGAATGATAGAACCCCAGACCCTATGAAAACATTGTCCAAATTTTACTGACAATGATTATTTGGATAGGAGAGATATAACGGAAATCAATTATTCTTCCCAGCTTCCACAAGCAGAACATTCAAACATAAATAGGATAAATAAATATATGACTCAATACAAAGAAGTGAGCATTATATCCAAATTATATAAAAAAGCGTTTAAGACCTCTTCCAGTGATAGTCATAATAATGAATGGAGTGATTATATGGCCAATGCTATATTACGTCACTAGTTAAGCTATTTTGACCAATGTTCTAGAATTAATTGTAAAATAATTAATCTAACTTGTTATATTCTTTGGGAGAAAAGAGAGTAGTTCAATTAACAAAATCTTGTTATTTCTTTAGCTCTTGTCGTAATAACAATATCAAAACAGTAAGACATTTGTATAGAAATCAAATTGAACCCCATTTGATAAAGTAATAGACGCAAAAATTCCTTCAGTATATTTCGAACTTCACATCAGAAATAGAAAGCTTAACTATACCCAAGAAAAAGAATAGCATAGACCAGTTGGAATCTTTAGTACTCCGAGATCTGCACAAATATTTCTTCAAACATCAGTACAGGTTGGAGAAATTTTAAATAAATTAAGAAATTCTGATTTCACAGATAAGAATTTGTCATTTTTATAACCACCAATTAATCCAAGGCCTATATATATATATATATATATTATATATATATATATATATATATATATATATATATATATATATATATATATATATTGACTATTTTCTTAAATGACCTGCAATGGAACACCCTTCTTAATCGAGCCGTGATAGCGCAGTTAGTTAGAGCGTAGAACTCGTAGCCGAACGGTCGCCTGTTCGAAGCTCCGTGAGCTGCATTGCTGTCAAGTGGCGACTGGTTCACTCATCCATAAAATATGAGTACCTGACAGGACGCGATGGCAGTGTGTTTGAGTAACGCTTGACACCTATAATGCCAGCATGCGTTGTATGCTCTCTTAGGAGTTGAGATGTGTGCTGGGTGGAAACAGGTCTGAATCAGCGATAATAATATTGTAAAGCGCCTTAGATTCTAAGTTAGAACAGCTATCTAGCTGAATGAGGCACTATATAAATGTCACATATTATTATTATTATATAAAAAAGAAAATAATAATGTATATAAAATTGCATTCCTGATGAAAGCTTACTGATAACATTATAATAATAATAATAATAATAATGTATATTTAATAAAGCGCCTTTACTAGCAGGAGCCATTCAAAGGCGCTGTACAAACATTAGTTTTTAAGAGAATGTTTACAAATTTTGACAATGCTAAAGGACTTCATGCAGTGAGAGAAGCACTTCAATTTTGAGGACCTTTATACAAGGGTATAATAAATTGTCATTAAAAAATATGGATTTTCTCTATAATGGACAATGGTATATTCAGGCCACTGGCACTTCAATGGGCCGGGATTGGGCCCCTTATTATGCAGACATATAGATGGCTAACTTTGAGAAAGAGGCCTTATATAAAACAACTTTAAAACCACATACATACTATCGTTATTTAGATGGTATATGTATCGTATGGCTTCACGATAAAAGGGCATTTTATTAATTCTTTGATATATTTAATAAACACGAAACACCTATTAGATTTAAAGCTACACTAAATAAGCAGAAATTGATTTCTTGGATACAACCATATTTAATGATCCAGAAAATTAAAATGGACGACTAACAAAGGTCTTCTTTAAAACGACAGCCAGGCATCAACTTTTACATAAGAATTATTTTTATTGTTAACATACATTTCAAGGAATCCTGAAGTCTCAAATCTCACACTTTTACAGAATCTATTCAAAGATTACATATTTTGATGAAGCGTGGCATATTCTGGCTCAGTCATTATACAAAAGGAAATATTCAAAAAGCAAAACTCTCCAAGAGCTAAAACAAAACAATGCCGCATTTATCCAACTAATCCTACAAATAGTCAGTGGGGTTCAAAACCATGTGAGACTAGTAAATATAGATCATATGATATATGCTCATCTTCTCTTAATATTACAAGTACAGTTACCAATAAAGTATAAGGAATAACAGACAACTTAACTGTGGCTCTTCTAATATGATATATGTTTGTAGATGTTTACATCGCTCTAAACAGTATATAGGCGAGAGTAACATCGAACTTCGTGTTAGAATGCATCCTATAGAACATGCTCGGAAATATGAAGTCCTTTCCGAACCATTTCTAGATGATAATGATTTATATCCGATTTAGCAGATATCTGCTAAAGGTTCATATATTCTAGATAAGATAAATAGACTAAATCGAGAAACATTTTCGATAGATACCCTAAGTACATTAGAACCGAGAGGTCTTAATAAGTGCAGATATAAAGATGTTAAAAAAGCAACCAAAAATTATGAAGTAGTCCCATTTGTGGTACCATCTTCAAAAACGGCTAAATGGAATCAAGATTAATTAAAATCTCCAGTAAAGAAACTTAAACTCAATTACAAAATTCTCAGTCTTAGTAATTATTTTAGTAAAATAAAGTAATATTTCCTGAAGTAGATCTAAACCGAAGCTGCAACAAAATTTCATTAATGACTGCAGTCATATCTCAAATCACCCACTTAATTGCTATTAAAATGTGTGTTTTGATATATTTGGTTTCTTTACAGATATAAAAGGAAATTTGGAATATTGATTCATTTCCAATTTTTCTAATCAGCGCTCCGTTCTAGGAATAGACTACAAAGGCTTCCAGTTCCTAGATTATTGTTTGAGCTAAAACAGAAACCGGTGAATTTTAGTATAAATCTTGGTGGTAAATTAATTACTTTAAAAACCCCTGAGGACGTAAAACACTCTGGCAGTGACCACCCTCGAGGTATTTCGGCTCTATCTTTCCGTACTGCTCCCCTGTGAGTGGTGGGGGAGGAGATTTCTCAACCACTCCAACATAGATGCTGTGCTGATTAAGCGACAGCCTGGGGATTCTCCCTGAACAACAAAACAAACATTAATTTAAACACATGCGCTTCGAATATATTTATATATATATATATATATATATATATATATATATATATATATATGACAAATAGATTATAGCTTAATATTATTATATATATATATATATATATATATATATATATATATATATATATATATATATATATATATATAGGTTTATGTATATACTAGATTTGTGGAGGTGGTGATTAATATATTATTAATATTTATTTATAAATAGATTAATTTTAATAGAAGTTTATATGGATATGTATCTCTTGATTCTGTGAGCTAGTACAACTGTTTGTTTCTTTGTTTGATTTAGGATACATAGAGAGAGGTATTGGCACAGAACATCAACAATTCTAAACATCCTTTGATACCTCTAACTCAATCAATCTAAATCTAAATAAATTCTACATGCATCAATCATAATACACACTCTACATTTCTACACCTCCATATATCGATACATATGTATGTATACCTATACATGTGTCTGGGCTACTCATCAGCCTCTGGGTCACAGCTGATTCGCTTTTCGTACGCCACAAATATGTCACGCTCACAGGAAAGCGGATACATGCAGGCTACGTACAAAAGCAGAAGTACGTATAATATACCATTTTACACCACAGCTCGCAGTAAACAACACGTGCGAGTGGTTCAATGGCGACTTACTACATACACATGATAACTACTTTGATATCACAGTTTACATTCAACAGCCCAAAAGAAACCTATATATAAAATAAAAAAATATTTCGCCACCTCAGAAGCTGACTTCAGCTTTATTCTGGGTTCGAATAACTAAACAAATCCTACCTATATGAACCGTATGGATAGACGTCCGACTGGTCTGGTGTCGAAGCTAATAGTCTTAAGAATGTTGTAATAACGACCTTTTTTACATTTGTGAAGTAAGTTCAGCACTTTCATCAAGGTGCGTGTATATACATTTACAAAAGATTCTGAAATGAAAAAAGCCACTGTTACTATTATATATGTGTGTATTTTTAGCTCTGTATAATAAGGCACAGGCACAGAGAATATTCATACGGTGAGTTCAATCTCTGGGCGTTTCTTCAGGGGACTGAATCCAAACTTTTCATGTTCAGGCATCAAGTCGTCAAGCAAAAACAAAAATCGAATCACCTACAGCCGTGGAGTTTGGGAGTTGAACACCCAAGTCATATCACGGCAATTGTGACAATGTTTAGATTAATTATCTAAGCAGCCCTATTTATAACTATTTTTCAATTGCTGTATCTTTCTTCAAAGCAATACTATATAAACTATATAACCCAATTGTCACTCTTTTCAAAGTTCTGTTTGTACAACGCACAGGCGTCATGAAGGGACTGCTATTAAAACTGTTTAGCTTAGTTGCTATTAAAAGGCTGACATCTGCGCTGAAGCATTTTCAAACCAGACCTAATGGCTACTATTCAAACTATTGTAGTAATAACGTTCTTAAGTTTTATTTATGACAAGCAGACTAGAGTTAGTCTTGAATGTCATAGTACAAACTGGACATAACTGGACCTAGGAAAGATCATTCTATTCTCACACAATACTGAGGTGAATTTTATATGCAACTAAAGTTGTTATATAAAACACATACCTCTACTTGAGCTGTTCCCGTTGCAGCCGTTCGTGATGCGATGCAGTGTTTCTATTCCTGAGTCAGGAGTACTTGTGATGCTTTAAGAGCGAACTGTGCCTGCTACGGTTATTTAAATGCTGGATACCCAAGCCAAACACTTAAATGGCGGACGCAAATAGTGCACTTTTAAATCTCTTAATTAATGCATAATGTTCAATTAGTCATGTTTTATTACGAATATACTGTATGCCTGTAGAATGTGATAAGCAGATTTTATCAAATGTTCAGCTATCAAGCTTAGCATACATATTTACAATAGAGAGTCGTATGTTCTTTAGCAATGCTGGAGAAAAAAGATATCTGGGTCACTTCTTCATGTTGTCTCCGTCTAGATCAAGATATCTCAACCTTTGTCTTTATGATCTACCTGTCTTGTAGTTCTCACCTCGACCGTGATCCTTAAAGGTGTAACTGGCTTTGAAAGCTTAGTCTCAGTTACTGGTTGATCTACCTGGTTCCTTTCAATCTTCATTATCTTATTTTTCATTGTTACAATAGATAGAGAAATGTACATATAGCTATGCCGTAATATCACTCAGGTTACTAAATATAATTGGTGTCCATATCTATGTACATCTTTCACTGTATTCATTAATATTTCGAAACGACGTTTCCGGGTGAATAACACGCTACGTGAATATGATAATAATATTAATATAATAATATACATGAAGCAACTACATGGTGAATCTCTCTAGATACACATAACAACCCAGCAGGCACTATTAAGTTCAATAGTTACCAGCCTCTGACGTTGTTTCCATGTGGAAAACAGGTTCTATTTGAAAGTTGAATCAGAGTGAAGATTTCCACGTTGAATTCAGGTCACAATATCAACGTTCAATTGATTTATTAATTTCCACATTGAATTCGGGCTATGACTTCCACATTGAATCAACGACACGATTTTCATGTGGGGTCTACTTCCAATAAAACACAAAACTGACCATTTGAGATATTTTGTAAATTTACCATATGTAAGTGGTTTAGTACCGAGCAGGGTTGTGAAAGTAAACATAGGATCTGACCCCTGCTGTGCGGAACTATATGCACACTCTGGCATCCCACATCAACATTTAACAAAATAATATGGTCTTGATAAAAAGAGTGTAAAAAACGGAATTGGGATCGGAATTGATAAATTTGGAATTGGAATTGAATTGGAATTGATAAATTTGATGTGGAATTGGAATTGACCAAATGGAATTGAGTGGAATTGGAATTGACAAAATGGAATTGACCCCATGTCTGATCTCAGTACTAATAGTCTCCACGCTGTAATGTCGTGACGGTGTAATAATGCATGCTCTCTTGCTCCTAGATCTGGAGTGTACGTGGAGCATATGCCAAAACGAAATAAAACTTATTAGTTAGAATCAATCCGTCTGAATGTCTATAATATACGCTTAGACATTAAAACTGGCGACTAGGATGTCTAAACCGCTCGTGGGAGAACACGAAAACGTCGGAGAAGACACATCATTTGATAAATCGTATTAAAATGCGATAGAAGTTCGACGAAAGAACGAACTTCACATAAACAAAGACTACCCCATGCTAAAATACCATATGTGAGGTGTGGTTGAATGAGTGCAAAATACAGTGTCCTTTATGCTTAAACTGTTTGATGGAGAACAAGGCACGAGATATTTTGCTGTTGATGTGTCTTAAATGATATTTCCATATCAGGTGTTCATCCAGTAAGATACCCAAAAACTTAGTCGATTTTTCTTTTAACTGCGAACCAATTATTTGTAATCTAGTGTTATTTATTTCAATATTTAGTCCTGTGAAGTCGTAATGAAAGTATTGCGCTCGTATAATGATGTACTTTGTTTTCGTAGTATTAAGTGATAACTGATTTGCACATAATCATTCATAGCGGGAATTCATTGATACATTTGCCTCTCTAAAAAGCTGAGTCAAGTTTGAGTTTCTTAAATAAATTTACGTGTCATCAGCAAAAGACAATATATTACTATGCGTTGAGTAGGGATTATCATTTACATATATAACGTATTAGAGAGGCCCTATAATGGATCCTTATGGCATTCCACATTTTATGGACATAGTTTAAATTTGGATTTTTCAATTTCTGCATATTACATTCTATTTGATAACTAATCCTGAAACCAAAGATTCACAATTCCCTGTAGTCCATAATGGTTAAGTTTATCTAATATTATTTTATGACTTATTACGTCAAAGGCGTTTGAAAGGTCACAACAGATTGATAAAGTGTGTTCTTTCGGTTGCTTATTGTTTGTACACTAATTGGTCAATAATTGTTTATCAGGCTATTATCAGAATATTTTAAGATTGTGATGACTTTGGCTATTAGTTGCGTTGGTACCTATTAGAAAGGACTGATTAATTATATGTGTAATTCGCTAATGAATTAAGTTTATTGTTTCAGATATTGTGTATGTTTTTTCTTTGTTTTAGGTACATTTTGAGAAGTTTACATTCTTATTTTTATAAAGTAATTGTTAAATTCTTCTGCAATCTTTGATTTTTCTGTAATGTTTTGGCTATTTATACAAAATGAAAGTGGAAAACTTGATTTGTCATTTGATCTACCTATTGCTTGTTTGAGTATGGTCCAGGTTTTCTTTATATTAAATTTATTTATATTTAGCATATTTTTATAATAATCTATCTTGATTGTTCTTTTCAATTTGTTATATATATATTAATGTAAGTCTTGTATCGTTCGATGTTGTATAAACTTGGCTCCTTTAATTTATTTTTCAATAGTTTAATCTTGGTTCTTGAGGAAACAAAAAGACCGGCAGTCACCCATGGTTTTCGTGTAATATATTTTCTGTTTTGCTTAATTGATTTTAAGGGAAATGTAGACTCAAAGGCATCCTTGTACAATGTCATAAAGGCATTAAAAGCATTATTTGGACACTCAATATCCATAGTGTTATCACAATTCAGTTGAGATAAAAGTTGTTTAAATTTGGCAATGTTTTTTACCAAGTGAAATGTTCCTAAATGGTCTGCTATGTCCATAAGTATAACACCTGAGGAACATCTGTTTGTATCCCTATTGTCATTGGTATAAATATGGTCAATTAAAGTTGCAGTTGGTGGGATTAATCTAGTTGGTTTATGAATAAGGGGCACAACACCTCGAGAGAAGACGTTATCGATATAGTCATTTGTTTTCCTGTGTATGCCATACTTTAAAAGGTCAATGTTGAAATCCCCCATTATAATTGATGTTTTACGCTCAGAATTTATTATGTCCATTGTATCAAATAGGTGTGTAGAAAAAATGTCAGCGTTTACTCTGGGTGGGGTGTTTGGACGATAGACAATTCCCACTATGCTAATTTTGACAGACGTTGAGATTATTTCGATAAATAACGATTCATGAACGTGTGGAATAAACACACTCAAATCATGACGCACTTTGAAATTGATACTATCTTTGATAAAAAGCCCCACCCCACCCATAAAACCATCAGATCGACACTGTGTAAGGATATCATGAAATCCAGGAAGTTTTAATCTGGGGGTCATCATCACTTTTGTAGACTTAGCTAATTCCTATATAATCAAAACAGAAATTATCACGTTGACGCTCACACAGCAGTTCCCGAAATGATTCCTAATTTACCGATAGAACTCGACAGTTTAAACGAAAATAGCTATAAGCGTTATGTGCATTCTTTGTCATGTCACTAAATTTATCAGGATCGTAATAATTACAGCTAGAAGATATACCATCAAAAGGTGAGTCTATGCCTTTTTCGATTTCAGGATTTGTTGATTCATACAATGAAACAAAGTTATATCTCTCATCATCCATAACCTGGTCTAATGAAATGTTATCTGCCATCCAGAATCAGGGCACAATCTATCACCTCTCCATATTTTCCATAATCTAATAACAGCGAAAATATATAATAAACAACAACAGCACATCAACACAAATATTCTAGGATATACATCAGTGTACAAAACCGAGGTAAGGATTTCATGTTATTCTAAGAATTAGTATTTCTTTAATTTTTAAATGACCTTAAGTAAGTAACATACTTAGATTATACAACATCCCAAATAATCAAGGAGAAACTGAACTTATCCATGTACATAACTAACATGAGCATCTCATGTTATTTTGAACATGTTTATTTAATTAGTGAATTTTGAAGACTTAAAGTTCCGTTAATGCCGCTTTGCATACCTGTTCGGTGAACTTTCTATTTCGTATATGATGGAAATTTGGACCATATTGCCTGGTTAGCATTAGCATGCAGTCAGTAATATCCTGGTCGTTGATTACCTTTATCATCTCTAGTCCGAGTACAATACGACAAAATTTTGGATCACCAAAGAAATAATCGTACATTACATGAGTTGCTAAACAATTTTCGGGCGATTTGAGAAGTTTATCAAGCGTACGCCTGACATCATACATTCATGAAGTCTTGGCTGCAAAGCCTTGGAAGATGCTTCCTCCTTCGTCTACTATATCGCTCCATGGAATTATCATTTCATTAATCTGAGAGTTTACAGAGCTTATAACTGGGATAGAAGATGGTAAATATTGGCTTTGGAGATTGACATTTATAAAAAATCTACTAATTAGACCATTTGATCTTTGTTTTGTCTCTCTTGTTTGAAGCGAGGTACAACGAACTGTTTCCATTCCCTGCGTGCGAGTGGCAGTTGCTTAGATATAAAATGCCCAGCACCTGTAAGGTGCTTGGCATGACTCATCACTTTATTGAGCTGTGCGGATATAGGCAGCTGGACCAGCAGGGTGCGGGATCGAGGTGATTTTCACCCAACGCGGTGGGACACCGGAATATATAAATCATCCACACCTGGAACCTGCATTTCCTCGGCGAAAAATCGTTTTGCTACTTCTGTACTGAGTTCATCTGGTTGTTCTCTGTAAGATTTATTCTTCTTATTGAAACTTATGGTCAAGTTTGTCTTCATCGAATGAGTACGAAGGTCAGTTAATTTATCTTGAATTCTCTTATTTATTATCTCCGAGCTAGTAAGCCGACCTATTATCGTAGTCATGTAAGATTTCATGTCATCCAGTGAATGTGTTATATCATCTATTCTAGTTGTCAGATTTAAGAGGCTTTTTGACAGTGAACTAATTCGTTCTCCGTTTTCATCTATCTTTTCTCCAGTTTCTTCCGTCTTAATTTGAAAATATTTTCCACACCATGTCATGGGTAACAGTGCTCGGGATTTCTGATTCGGTTTCTCCCTTCTTTGCACACTTGGCAGGGATGCATCCTGATGTGACCTATTGTTTAGACTGGATGATACACGCTAAATGACTTTCTGAACAGTTGTTTCTAATTCAAAACAAACACTGGGTCCTTTAGGTGTAGCAAACACTGAAATTGCACTGACAGTTTATATAAAATAGGGTCCACTCATGCATAAACAAAATGACCATCGACTACAAATAATCCAACATAAAAATACTTACTTCACCATATCAGTACAAATAACCTATATTTAGACACATATTTATAATCCTTGTATGTTCCTACGATGCATATCACAATAGTTCGACGTTTTATGTAGCATAGCAGCAGCCATGTGGTGAATTTTGACGAGCTCACATATTCACGTTTCCAACAGTGCTAGCCATGTAGACAATTGAACATTCAACGACAAATCGTTCACCTGCTGAAATGTTGCTTCGTAGACGTCCAAAGTCAAGGCTTGACTTGATTTTCCCGGACATAAGAGCTAGAGTGGAAGAGAAGCAAAGAGCTAGAGTGGAAGAGAAGCAAATGATACAAAAGATGCAGCATGATCAACACGCCAAGGATCGCAGAATTGACCCTGGTGATCATGTGTTAGTGCGTAACTTCGCGCCTGTGCCGAAATTATCCAGCGCACAGGTCCAGTATCGCTCACAGCCCAACTATCCAATGGACGTGTCGTGCGACAACATCAAGGTCATCTTCTGCGCCGCGCGTGCAATCATCCTGTAGATGAACTGGTTGCACCTCATACAAAGATGAAACATTAAGTACTTACCTGATGTTCGCCTGTGAAGTCTACACAACCACAGCCCATTGTTGTGTGTAATTCTACACCTGCACCGAGTACACCAGACTGCAGTACACATCAGTCAGCAAGCTCAGAACAACGTCATTCAACCCGGATCACACGAGGCATTCCACCTGTGACACTTGATCTTTGAAGATATTGAACTGTAATACAGACGGTCTACTTATACTAAGTTCTTGCATTTGAGTTGATTAATCTACACAATCCATTGTGTAATTACGGTGGGGATTTTACTGAAAATGCAACAGGACCTACTGGATGAAAAATTAGTGTTAATTGGTTTTCTATTATAAGGAGAGGGATGTGATATATTGTTGGATAACTAAACGATCCCCACTTAGTTAAATAAGGTCGGATCCCAGGCACGTGGAGAACCCCACATTGTCGCGTGATCTTCGGTGTAATTATGTAAAATAAAGTCCAGTAATAATCCATTGTGCAGTATTGCTACCTTTTTTAGCTTAGTAATTATCCTGCTGTTATAGAGTGTACGCGACACAATTTAGTTATTTCATAAGGTCAACATCTGGGATGTCGAAATGTTCTATGTAGATTCTATAGGTTTCTTTTGGGCCACAGCAATTTCATGCTGAATGTAAGTTGTTGGGTCAAAGTAGTTATCTTGTATTAAGTTATCATTGAACCACACTTTCCTGTTTCATTACTGCGAGGGGTGGTGTCAAATTGCACTTTTTGTATGTGCTTCCGTTTTCTGTACATAACCTACATAGACAACCGCTTCCCTGTGTGCGTGACACATTTGTCACGTATAAAAAGTGGATTAGCTGGGGTCCACAGGTTGAAGAGTTACCTATACATGCATATATATATATATATATATATATATACGAGAGAGAGAGATGGGGCTCTACGCAAGTGGTGATGGGGCTTTTTTGTATTTTTAGGTTCAAGTATGTATAGATTTATTTAAGTAAAACTTTATAAAGGTACAGGTTTTAAAGGATGTTGATGATCTGAGCCAGTGCGACCATATACATGTATCCCAAAACCACATAACTCGAAATTAACGGTAGCATTACAAGCAAATGCTAGTATATACATGTATTCCCTTTTTTAACAAATGCAACTGCTCAAATTAAATGATGTATATAAAATTAAGGTGACTAAATATGTGTTTAATTCTAGCAAAACCAAGAGCTTTATTCAGCTTTATGTGTTTCGTGGCCTCTTGGTTATTTGTATTTCTTACATCCTCCAAAACAGCGACACAGAGAAAAAACTCATTATCGTTAATACCTTTAATTTTAAATAATCATCTTGATGAACTGACACATTAAGTCTAAATCGTGTATACTGTATTGTTGTTGCTATGGTGTCATCATGGAACACAAGACCAGTAGCAGATGAAGTATCGGTTGTCTGCATGGAACTTGACTGACTAACTTCCTGTAACATTATCCAGAAATAAATGAATGTACCAGTTTTCGTAATGCAAAAATATTGTCTTTGGATTCCTGTGATCTTTGAACATCCAACAACAAATATGTATCCGAGGAACATAACATAGTGTGTGTGTGTGTCAAATGTTGGGAGAAGTGTTTCTAAAACACACTTATTACAATTGTTACACTTCACAGAGCAGCAACCAACTGATATGATATGGAAAAAATTATGTTTAATTTATCAAAGATTTTTTTATCACTTTCAGGAAAGAGTGGTATAACAAGATATGTGTTTAAATAATTGTAATCAAATCAAATACTTAATTACTGTTATAGAATAAATTACAGGTAAGTAGACAGTCGGACCAGATAGGCAAACAAATACAAACAGATAATTCTGATTCTATCATATATGTTTATTACCATTCATTAAAATTCATCACACACATGCACATACTATA
This sequence comes from Paralvinella palmiformis, assembly GCA_025642065.1. Lineage (NCBI taxonomy): Eukaryota > Metazoa > Annelida > Polychaeta > Terebellida > Alvinellidae > Paralvinella > Paralvinella palmiformis. The sequence continues at coordinate 186,397 of JAODUP010000757.1, read as the reverse complement.
TATATATATATATATATATATATATATATAGTTGTTTAATGTTTATAGTTCAGTGTTTCAAAAATAAATAAAATGATCAAAAGTAACATTACACCATCATTTTATTAAACATGATTACCATTACCCAGTCTAGCCAGTAATAATATTACTATGACTGGCATCTATTCACGACGATATGCACACTAAGTTATTTATATGAAATAACTATATTGGTGGTTTTAAACTCTAAATATAACACCGATTCATCACTATAACATCACCACATACAATATACGCCAACATTATATAACTAATGTCCTAGCATATGGCATGTCATAAATATTTATATTAGTATCCTCTCTTCTATCACAATGACAAATAAAGTTGTTAACTATATTTTACCCCTGATACCAGCTGTCTGTACACAGATAAACACAGAGGTGGGGGGGGATTTTTATGCTGCTATAAAACCAAGAAGTGTCTTCACTCCTTACTGAAAAGGGATTTAATTTACCAAATTATTTCAAGAATTGTGTTGATTAACCTGGTAACAACGCCCACAAATAGACTTCTGTAGTAATAAATACTCACACGCTCAGATCTCACTTTCAAATTGTACAGTTGTCTTATGTACATTAACAAAGAATTATAATTTTTCTTATCTATGTACATATTTTATAACATTATAATAAGCTATTCTTTAATTACAGATACTTTCCATATCTGCTTTAGTCAAATAAACATTACAGTGCTAAAAACACACTGATTATTTATCTTGCTGATCCATACATTACATTGCATCTGTGAGATATTTCGTCCTACAATCAATGGATTAGACATCATTATCTTGTATAACTAGTGAGTAAGTACTGGTAGTCTGTTGTCCATGTGTGAGGCTAAAGAACAGTGCTGAAGCTGAAATTTACTCAAAAGCCCCTTCAATGTGGAGGTCCTTCCAATGCAGGCGACATCATACCATTGTTATCCAACCTAAAATGAGAGGGCTGGATTCACTGAATAAAGCTTTAGGCAAGACAACCAGGGTAGAGACATACTTCTTATAAGTATTCATGTACAATTAGTAAATAAATAAATAAACAGCCAGATACAGAAGGCTGATAAATATTTTTTACGGTTAGTTTTATATCAACAAATCTAGTATTTGCTTCTAAGAATCACGAAGGTAATAGTATCCTGAAAAACATATTCCACTTATGCAGAGACATAATAACCAAATATGGTTATCACTAACCAGAATCACTGTTTTGTGTGTATACAATAACTGTAGTAGCGTTTTAATTTGGTGTACAAAATATGTTTTGAAATGGAATAATTGTTTTAGAAATCAGGAACTGAAAAACAATTAATATAATAACACTATAGGTGAGAGGGATATAGAGAATGAGCTGGAAGCATTTGAGGCACAAATTGACAGACAGAAAGACAAAAACAAATATGAAACTGCAGTAAGGATTCAAGCTGAATATGCATGTGGAATGTAATAAAAAAAAGATGCTAAGTGGAATGACACACAAACACACACACACACACACACACATATATATATATATATATATATATATATATATATTTTAATGTAAAAATAAGTGTAAAACTTATCAATAGTGTAAATAAAATCATATCATGTTATACCACTATACAATAAAGACACACCCTGAAACAGTCAATAATAACACTGCAGTCATCACATTGACACATACCAAACACTGCACCTCACACCTAAGCACAACCATAATTAACGGTAATGATTATTATTTTTGCAATTAAATCCTGATTCTACTCCTGAAAGCAGGCATACTTGTATACATCTAATAGGACAACATACAAACGAGTGTTCTACCTCAATACAAATAACATTATGGTGACAGATGATGTATTATTTCCGTTTTGTTAAGCCATATTGATCACTGACCACAGTGACCCCTGTACTAATGTTGGCATTTCGTTCAGCTTCCTTTTTGACACGTGGCGACCTTGAGTGAATGGTTCGGAAGACCTCTGGAAATTTGTGATCTGGAAAGAGTGTCTCCAGAATCCCCTCGAGAATCACATACACTAGTCGTTTGTTTAATGTCCTGTGTTGAAACATGTTGAATATTCGAATGACGCCCTGTCGTGTGGTCTCTGTCCCAACAAGCCGGCGAATATCATCTGTAAAATAATTACAGACAACTCCAGTAAAACCTATCTTTATAATCACCTGCTATTAAGAGAACATGTGGCATAAAACACCACTTAAATGTCAATTCCTACAATTTGCTCACCTACTATTTGGTCACAATACAACTATTTGTATTAAAATACAATAGTCACATGAGATTGTCATCAGTGCATCAAAGACTGAACTTAGTAATGTTCATACCAATGAAAATAAAGCAAAATACTTTTTTGCACATTACATTTGCAAAAAAAAATGAATTTACTGTTAGTTAATTCTTTTAATCATATACATTTAGCAAAACTGTCAATCAATTAATTATAACTTCCCTGTTAAATTTTAACCACCACTTCTGGTAGCTTATCAAATACAATATATTGCTGATAGAATGCTAAGAGTGGGGACCTTGTAAATGAAGTCATTGTATCAATCTAACAGTATCCAAGTACTGTATATACTCGCATATTAGTCAACCCGACAGATAAGTCGACGTCAGTTTTTGACCCTGTAATTCTTTCCTCAGGCATATGCTCACCGTATAAGTCGAGGTCAGCTTCTGAAGTATTGGCTTGCCATTTTTAAAGAATTTTCTGTCAATAATATGATTAAAATCCCTCAACATCGGAATCCATCTTGTTAGAAATACCACATTTTAATTAACACTTGCACACCATTTCTGCGGGAATAGACTCCCACGCAGTTTTAACCCACCTGATGACAACAGGAATCGATGTTCTCTTTATATTACCAGCAGGTGTTAGAGGTTTATTGACCTCTGCTATCCAATCATTCTATAATTAGCCCATTTCACCCTTAAATGGCTTGTTCGGGGATACCGGCTCCAGAAGTGATGTACACCCTACGGGTATGATGGCCTGCGTGGTTTCTTAAACCATCACTAATCGCTTTGATGTTATAATTAATAAACAAACATGTCACAACAAACACCCCAGATTGTAACTTCAACTGGCAAGTGCTATTAATTAATTGTTTCACAACAACTGGCGAGCAAGGTTTGCAATGTGAGCAGTGATTTTTATTGAATAGCTAATTATCCGCAAGTTCTGGTAGGTAACAGCGTGTGCCTATCAAGTCTTGTTACATAAAGACCAGCATATGTTTAGAAAATCCAAATAACAGTTTGATGAAAATTAATCGTTGTTTATTGAATAATAATACATTAGAAGGCGGCGATGTGGTGATTTTGTTCCAACTGTAGCTGTTATTGGGTTAAATCTTATAATGTTGTGTGTCAAGGATGGCCCAAAACATCGTTCCTTCAGCTGGTAGGAAATATGAGGCGTGTATAAGTCGAGGTGCTTCTGAGAACTCCCTTTCCCTCCCCAAAAAATTGACTTAACAACGAGTATATACACTACTTCTTGTATCATGGACATGTTAATAATATAGTAGCAAACAGTCCTGGATGCTAATGTGACATGACTATTTACAACAACACACTTATAAAATATTAACTCTAGAATTCTTATCTCAGAAAGACTTAACAATGAGCAAAGTTTTTAAACAAAGTAATAATACTAAAGAGATTCAATTTGACATTTTGGGGTACTTTGTTAAATCTACATTATTATTATCATTATTATTATCATTATTATTATCATCATATCAGCAATTCAATGTTCCATATTATCCAACTATCAACTATCAATACCAACTGACGTCCGACTCTATACATCGTCTATTTTACAGTCCCTCGCCTATTTTATCGGTCGGCTAGTTTGGTTTAGGCAAAAATAATGGCCTAGAATGCACCAAATACTCCATTTTCCCCAACTTTGTCAACGGAGAACCCCTAACCCCTCTGCCAGTGGAGAAGGACCACTACTGTGTTAGTGTGACTACCAGTACCCCACGGGCAACCCTTCACCACCACCCCTCCCCGCATCCATATCTCCCTTCAGTAATGCCGCAGCAACGGCGTCACAGTGTTTTTACAAGCCACCACAGGTGACCTACTGCCTACTTTTTGTAAGGGGTCATCTACTCTATTCCCTACTGGAAAGGATGCAGAATTTTCACCATCATGTGTTAATCGAATACCTCAAACCATTACTAGCTCTCATTATTTGTCTAGTAGGCATGCAGTGATGCACACATGGATATTTGTTTACATCCATAGGGTAATCAATTGATGTTCAGCGTACTGAATCTAGAAAATGTACAAAAATAACCATCAAAGATTCTAATGGTTGAAAATATAATTATGTTTCCTTCAATTCTATATATAATACCAAGTCATCTGCCAAATCACGTTCTCATATTTTAATAAAAGACATAACACAACAGGTAGAAAGTGTGTACTGACCAGAGATGCTACCAAACATCTTAGATCTACAGACCAGTCTTGTTCTCATCACTGTGCTGTGATCTCGAGTGGGATGTGTTTCAGCTAAAATCCCATTTGGCCAAAAGGCATCTCTGAAACAAAAAGGACAACATAACTGCAACATGGTGATTTTGATGGGGATGCATTTCAGCTAAAGTCCCATTTGGCCAAAAGGCATCTCTGAAAGAAAAAGGACAACATAACTGCAACATGGTGATTTCAGTGGGGATGCATTTCAGCTAAAATCCCATTTGGCCAAAAGGCATCTCTGAAACAAAAAGGACAACATAACTGCAACATGGTGATTTCAATGGGGATGCATTTCAGCTAAAATCCCATTTGGCCAAAAGGCATCTCTGAAACAAAAAGGACAACACAACTGCAACATGGTGATTTCAATGGGTATGCATTTCAGCTAAAATCCCATTTGGCCAAAAGCATCTCTGAAACAAAAAGGACAACATAACTGCAACATGGTGCACACTATTTTAAGTATATTCTGACTGTGTTCCTTCTGGCATAACAATCAAATTAAAACTTTACAGCATTATGTTTACAGCCTAAAAATTATGTCCACACATGAAACCTAACATTCAGGTCTGATTGTCCAGCAAGGGTGTTGGGCCTTCAACTGTTGTCTTAAATGACTATTTGGCTCTCTCTCTCTCTCTCTCTCTCACACACACACACACACACACACACATAAATATTATTAATTCACCTACTAATCGGAGATCATGGGGGCAATTAACTTAAATCAATTTTTTATATATTGTAATAATACTTCATTTTAAATGCTATGACCATGATGGCACAGTTAGTCAGAGCATAGGACTTATAGCCAAAGGGTCATGGGTTCAAGGTTCCGGGAGCTGCAATGCTGTCATGTGGAGATTGGTTCACTCATCCATAAAAATGAGTACCTGACAGAATGTGATGGCTATGTGTTTTGGTAACACTTTGTGCCTATAATGGCCGCATGTGTTGTATGCTCCCTTGGGAGTTGAGATGTATGCTGGGTCAAAACAGGTCTGAGTCAGGGATAATAATACTGTGCAGTGCCTCAGAACAGGGTTACCTGGTTCTGGAGCTATATAAACATGCATTAGTATATTTATTATTATTATATCCATCATTAGGTTTGATGCTAGCCACTTATATTATGATAAATACCAAGGTAGCCCCATTGATGAACTAATCGGCATGTCTGAGATGGGGTGCTGTACAAAGACAATTAATTGAGTAATATCCACCAAACTTTATCACACATCATCTTCTTACTCAGCAAACTAAAGCCAATGTTAAGTTTCATATTTTCTGTTGTGTTATGACTTTCTTGATTCATGTTAGCAACTAACAAGTATCATAAAGTTAATAAAAAACATTATAGTTGAAATTAATAATTCTAGGGGAAATGTAAAACTACTGTATAGGTGGATTTTAGGTATCAACCATTTATAGTTTTTACATGGTTCCCACAGCCAAGAAAATACAATTTTCCAGGACATTTCCTGATTTGTAAAATTCAGGGCATTTCCAGGGCCTGGAAAATGAATTTGTTATTTTTCATGTTTTCCAGGCAGCAGGGTAACTCTGTTTTATCATACCAAAATCTTTATTCTGAACTGCATTGACAAATTACCAGAAACCTTATTCTGATTTGTACAAAACCAGATTTAGCTGCTGTTGGTAAATTGAAATACAATATTGGACGACATGATATTGAATGATGTGTAACATCCTGATACTGAGGTATAACTATGTGATGGAGTAAGTCCACCACAATGCTTACAACAATAACAACAAAGAAAAACATGTTTGGTTGAAACTCTTTCACATCCAAGCTCATGAGCAGATTGATTTACCATTATTCAAATAACGTTCTATTAGAGATATATGAAGCTTTTAAACCTAATAATTAAGGCAATAAAATGATTCCTGTATTATTCTATATCAAAGTGGTTGGAATTCATTCATTGTAAAAAGAATTGCACTGTAAAAGGATTCACCCATGATTCTTTATTACAACATAATTCAAAGAACTCTTGGTATACAACTAGTTCATGAGACCACTAACCTGAAATTTTTCAGATATTCTGCCAATTGTTCAGCTGAAGTTAAGAATTCAACATTCTCCACAATCTTCCTGAAGTTAAGAAAGCAAAAGCCAAACATGTAAAGATAAATCATGTTTAGGTACTACTAGCAATTTGCTAGTACAATGTATTGTTTAATTCTAGTTTGTTTTATTATCATTCTAGCTCTTGTGCAAGATGGACTAAAATACAAAATTTAAAATTTGTTATGTGTGTTATATACTTCACTGTATCATAATTCAAATGTATATGGAATTTTACATTCTGAAACAAATTGATTGATTGATTAATTGATTGATTGAGGAAAGCAAAAGAGAAAATACAAAATGTCATGGAAGAAAAAAAGATGGTAAAACTGTTGTTATTATAATAATGAACCCTTTCAAACAACAACAATTCTGAAACAAAGCTAGCATCCCTGATGACAACTAGAGACCATTAATCAGAACATTTTATATATTTGTTGATGTCCTTTTCTAGATATTCCTTGCATCATCTAATTACCAATATCATAGATCACACATTACCTCCCTATGATAGGTTGAACTAATCTTAATGAATTCATATATAATATTGCTGTAGTAAGAATACCCTAAAGGAACAAAAATCCTATAGTTGAAAATTGACAAGATATGGATGGAAGCAATTCAAGTCTAAATAGCCAAATCATAAAGAGCTGCTTGTAAGAGATTGTGTGTGCAAAAACATCACTTGAACCTATATTTTCAGACATCACATTATCGATGGTTTCACGGATCCTCAATTGTTTATCCTGTAATCAGCATGACCCTATGCACTTGTTTTAAACAACTGGGTTATTCAGCAAAAATAAGTTTGGTTGATAGCCATGTATTTCTCATCTTCATGCCAAACCAAAATAGACAGCCATCATGGATGGATGCAATTCACTTACATTATCATGGTTTTCTGTTGTTTTAGAAATAAAAAATGCTGGCAAATGTTTTGCCCATAATCAGATGTCACTGAGAACTGGATGACTGAATGCTTTAACGATTCAGTTCGATCTTTTTGAGAACTCACAGGTATAGCCATGGGGCTGTTTTATTGGTTTATCCAATATGATTTTTATTAATTAAAACAAAAAGCAGCTTAGAATAAAACAATTGGGCTGGGTACCATAAAAATTAAACATTAACAAAAAAAATTATTGTTATTATCATTATTACCAAATTGAAAGAAAAGGCATCAAATAGTTGTAAGAAACTGACAATATAAGTCAAGCTTATGAGCATCTGAATGAGAATAATATATAATATAAAAATCATACAATGGCCAGCAAATTATTATAAATGAGTGCTAGTTTTGTTCGTGTAAAAGAGAGATGCCGAAGTTTAGTTGTCCTTTTGGCCATTAACCTGAACATTTAGTAGCACTATAGCTACAGAGTATACATCTATAATGATTCACTGAAAGAAGATTAGTAATTGCTTAAATATCTCATAATATTATATATATATATATATATATATATATATATATATATATATATAAAAATGGCACATCATAACAAATATAGCCAGTAAACATAATAAAAAAACGCATTTTACTGTATTTATCATGTTTTATGCCAATGAGGTAGTAAGAAGAGGATTTTTAATATCACAGAATATATATAAATACCAGGATATTTAGAACATTTTCACTGTATGTATAAGCTCTATGTTAATTAAGTATAGATATCAGACTGTAGTGTCAAACCTGTTGATACTGTCTCCAAACATAGTTTTAATGATCTGTCTCAGAATGGCAACAATCCGACTACGGAACCACTGGTTACGATTTCTCAGATCAAAAACTTCATCCATCAACAGTAACATGATGCGCATGGGAATGTTTTCTTCGTCATTCTGTATATAAAGGAATAAATCAGAGAAAAAAACTAAGTGAATTAAATTCTAATATTTATCTAATTATTATTTTGTAATAAAATCAAAACGGTTACATATTTCACCAAACCAACAATTTCCTCATCCTATCCTACGTTTCTGTAATTCTTGGTAGCCTAATCATCGAAAATCCAGCAATAATTTACTCTAACCATTGTTTATTTCTATTAATCGACTTGTCAACTTACAAATATCGCATGAACATAAAAATGTATGGTGCTGCCAGTCATGTTGAGTGCGAGAAATATTTACACCAACATAAAATGATTCTGATTTAAAATTGAACATTTAAACAATAAAAACCGGGTTTTAATATCAACCAAATAATTCCACTTTTCATGTTAATTCTCCTGAACATTTACACGCCTTAGCTGTGAATGACTTCGCATAAATTTATTTATTGCTATAGCATTAATTAACAATTATACTTCAAGGGCCAAATTTTCTATCAAATGACTAATCAATCAGATCATATTATATGTTTATTTACCTCGGTTTCAAGTGACTTGCCCACTTTTCCACTATCCACAAGATCATGTTTAACTGGAACGGGTGGTGGCATGGCCGGCTACAAATACATACGACGACAAAAGCATAATGTTCAGAATAATAACAGACTCTCCATAAATGTGAAAATTAACTAAAATTAATTTAATCAAAAGCTAAATAATAACAAAGATAGTTAGAAATGACAGAAATAATGAACAAATGAAAGACAGAGATATAATAACTAGCATGCATTGATTATAGTTTTATATTCCATGCTAATTAAACATGCTAAGCATTTTGTAAGGGTTAATGTTGATATAATGGGATAACCATGAATACAATGAAGAAATTATCATTAACATATTGCAATACTGTTGTTAGAAGTACAGAAATACCACTACATGTACTTAATTCACCTTGTAATACACCTAAATGTTATAAGAAAAAGGAGAGAAATGTTTTAACTAATCCTACACCTTTAAGGCTACATTCTAATAATCTACACATCTGATCCAGATGCAATGGAACATAATATAAACTATATGGATAGATAATAATGCGGTACATAAAAGTACACGATTCAAACAGACAGTTTTACATTGTTGTCAGAGTAATGGTTACCGACCTCAAAAGAATATTGTTGTATCAGGTACTTTCCTATGTTTGCAACACATTATTTATATCCTGTAATGTAACTTTTATTTCCTAAGTGAATCAGATAGCAATCATTCAGTGACAATTCAATAAGATTTATAAATACCATGGTAACATACTTTTATGCATGCAATGCACAGGCTACACATTCACACACTGGTCTCTTTTGCTCAGGACTCTTATATGTTGAAACTTCCCCACTATGAAATTTCACGAGCCATTCCCTATATATACATAATAAATTATAAATTTCCTGACACCATATAAATATTCTTACAGTTATGTGCACCAGCACTTATATTTTCTTATAACTTTTAAATGAATGTGGTTTAATGTCTTTTTAACATTACAGATCTGTTATCTAGTATTGCGGCAATCTCATTGTCATTTGTAAACTTGGTCTGTATTTCTACTTTGTTATTACTGCTGAAAATAATTGTACAACATTGTATATCCTATGCTGTTTTGAAATAAATTATCTATATATATATATATATATATATATATATATATATATATATATGTATGTATGTATGTATGTATGTATGTATATTCTAAAAGCTTGTACCAAGAAGAAAATTATAGTTTTGGGTGTCAGCAAATATGAATAATCTCATACTGTCTGTTACAGATCAATGTCTGACATATATATGGCTATCATGATTTGATTTTTTCTCGCAGTAAATACTTCTTGCTGTATCCAATATCAACCTGGAATATGACAATTACTTTCAAAGACACCTAATACTTGTTCTTTTATGAGACGTATTCTCTACCTTCTCTTGATTATCAAATGACCCTCAAATGAATGTCCATGCTACAAGAATCTAAATCAATACCAAATAATTTCCACGTTTACAAAAGAGGAGTTCTCTTATTGACCTAACGTTCTAAACCAAAACCAATCAGTGTCAGGTAGATCAGAGTGATAATCATATTTGTTAAGTTATATAACTACACCTACATGCTAGATGCAGAAAATTATTCACAACCATTCTTAACAAATGTCTCTCTATATATATATATATATATATATATATATATATATTCAGGGTGTATATTCTCATATACATGCAGTGCCCATTCACTTAGTGATATTTAACGCATTAATTTTTCAAGACACATCATCTATCTTTATATTCATTCACATTCACTGGTGTATGTATTTATATTATGAAGAGTTAAGGTAAGCACATATACGCATAGCAGGCTATCAATTTAAGACCAAAGTGGTGTGTGCAAGCACACACACACACACACACACACACAATCATACACACACACAAATGACAATCGTATAGCTATATTCAACCCAAGCCATGAGCTATATATTGGAAGCCAAGAGTTACCAAGCTATTCTCTTTTTATCTTAAATATACCAACAGCTATTTGACACCAAGCATGTTAAGTCATGTAATAATCTAGGTATTTGGGTCAGGTTAGAGGGCACAGTTTCTACCTCAGTATCAGTAATCTGTAGCTGAGATGGCAGGATTGATGATATCAAATCCTGAAAACTCGGCTGAAAGTAATCAATGCCTTTGGAATTAGAAAAATGCCTTTAGATATAACCATAACATATTAGTAAATCATATTATTATAATATAAAATATGGATATAATTACTCTTAAAGCCAGAATTTTCATTAGATTATCAGTTGTTTTTTATAACCTCCACCACCGTAAATATTCACATTAATTTAACAGTGATTCGCGTTAAGCGCTTATTTACATTTAGCCTAGCATCAATTCCCGATAATCACTTAATGTTGGTTCACTGTTAATTTATCTCTTTAAGTTTAACACTGCTAACAGTCAACACTTCACTGCTTTAACTTCATAGCCTTATTGCAATAAGTAGCATGTTCAGTTGTTACGATCTGTCACACCATAATTTCCACAAGGTAAACCAGGTTCACTACGCTGCTGAAACTCGGGACCACAGCAGCTTATGAAGTGCTCACACGAGGTAGTTACATCATGTTTTAATTTTAAAAGCAAGGAAAATGGAAACTGATCAAAATTAAATTATTTTCACATTTTGCAGTTTTGGGGATTTCACGCATCATGTAATTTATATATTTGGAAATACATCGATATATGACAAACACCATAAGATTGAAATATCCTACAGACACGAGTGTATGGCTTTCACTGCTCATCCGGTATTCTTTTTAATTAAGTATATATTTATTTTGAAATTCTTAGTAGTGTCATTGTTGGTGTGCTGACGTATAGCCAATTGTAACAGAAGAAGAAAAACAATGCAAATGATGGCTTTGTTGTATATATGATAGAAGATAGTGTAGTCAGTTATGTTGTACATTAGAATTATTCTATGAAACCAATTATGAAGTAGTGCATTATACACAAAGAAAGTAACAGACTCATAATTAACCACTGCCAAATACTTGAGTACAGTTTCATAAAAGCAGTGAAGTACTTGATCAGTCATTACCTGGAAACATTTAAAAAAGTCATCACAAAAACAATTATCTGCAACTTCTTGCCAATAAAGTATGAAGTAATGGAAGTAGAACAGCATACCTTTACTGTTCAGTCTATATATGAAAATAGGTAATTGAATTCCATGGTCACTACTTTTAACAGGTATCAAATCATGAATATGTTTTCGCAGTCAATAAAAGAAATAAGTTTTCTCAGATATAACTGCTAACTGACACACAGGTAACCAAAATACGAAGAAAAAAAATCAACCTTCATAGCAGTATCTTCAAAACAGTAAATGACAGAGACTTTATTCCACCTAAAACTATCTTTGTTCTAACTATTATTGAACACTGAGCCAAACTAATGGTAAATTTAGCAAAATTGTAACTCCACCATAATCATTTATTTTTTGCACAATATTCTATCATCTATGAATTATTTCTACAAATGCATGCTTAAAGAAAATATTTGGTGAAATACATAATATGGGACAATAATAAAAAAAACACAGCTCTCCCCCTCCCCCTCACTCTCTCTGATTACCAAATGAAAATGATACAATAAGAATTTGTAAATATATCTTCTGTATGTACCTCAGTATCCCAGTAGTCAGAAAATCAGAACTGACATGATAACAATGAGAATACTGGTCTTTTTAAACAATTAAAAGGTGGGCCATCCTCAGTATTATGACTTCAAACAACCATTTATACAGGACAATACAAGATATTGCAATTGGTGATCTAAAGGAACCTCGATATGACAGGATTTCACTTAAATGTCAACAGACTTAAATCTACCCGAGTTACAAGTTAAAATTCAATTACATTTTATTTTCATACATTTTGGTGATCAGTAGGATCCAAGTTCTATGGTTTAAATGGACGTTTCTCCATCCAGAAGTACCAGATTAGAAATGCTATCACCTTACAATTAACACAAGGTAACTGACATTTATTTGTACAACAGTGTCTTTTCATTCTTATAATTTGTAAATTTATGGCAATATCTATTGATTAAAATAAATTGGGTCTTTTAAACTTTAGTAGCTACACCAAACAAAATATATTCTGGAGAAACACATAATTGATTGTTTATGAAAATCCAATGATGTTTTATTAAATTATAAACTTTAAGATTCAAACGCAGATGAAGTCTCACAAAGGAAACGGTAAAGGAGTTCCAACACATTGATAGACGTTTTATCTTTAACTTGCTGTTGGCTGAGAAAGATTAACTGATAGTCATGTACAATATATAACAATGGAAATAAGTGGGGGTGGGCTAGGAAAATTTAATTATTGTTTAATATATTTTCTTCTTGGATGTTTGTTGACATTCTCGCCTTAATGGAGAACATATGTCCGGTTGACATTTCTCTCTCTCTCCCTCTTTCTCCCCCCTCCTCTCTCTTTCTCTCTCTCTCTCTCTCTCTCTCTCTGACACATTCGTACACACACACACACACACACAAACACACATACATCTAAATAATTATCTATTAAATTAGGTATTGATGCAAAGCAAAATCAACTTATTTTTACAACAACCTTAATTCACTATTCCCAGAAAAAAAGCCTATTAATTGCCATAACACACTGACTTATTTTAGAACAGAAGATTCCTCCCCAAATCGAAGTCCCTCAGTGGCATCTACATTACTATGGGATTATAACCATTTTGTTTTAATCATCATTAAAAATGTACAAGCTAATTATCTGTAAAGCAAACAAAACCCATCCGCTATAGTCTATAGTCACCTATAGTAACCTGTATGTTCAATACATATAGCACAAGGTTTATATACAGGGAGTAAGCATCAAGATTTCTACCCGACTAAATAGTTTTCTTCTCTTAGACTTCAGATATGCTGTGTCGTTAGCCTTCAGAAAACAAAAACAGGTAAAAAAATGAAACACTTCTAGCATTAAATTACATATCTAAATGGTAAGCATCAATAACAGACATGGTTAACATAGATATCTTGTGACAAGCAAATGTGTATTGTGTTTAAGATTAGGGCATGTATAAATACAATTTTACCATTTACAATCTGAATTGGCAAACTAACAGTTTTATGACATTACCCCTTATTAGGTTTAAGGTGTTTTAATCATATGGTGGGTCAATATTTTAGAATTTTCGCGCTGACCATTTATTGCAATTCTCAATGGTTGCAGCTAAACATTGGTAGCTGTTGATTTATTATAGATTTATTATAGAATGCATAATATTTAAATAACAAAAATCTCATTAGTATTAATATTAATAACACTGAGTAGATGGCGGTGCCTTTATAAACTGTTCAGATTGATTGAAACAACTGATAATAATATACATCCATGTCTATCTGACTTACCTAGTGCCAAATATAGCAAAAAGAGTAAATGAGGTCCTGCATTCTACAGATGATTAAATCGTCTCTTATTCATCACATTTGGCAGTAAATTTGAACAAATGTCAACATTTAAACAGATACACACGTCATTTATACAACAAAAAACATTTGACTATTTTCTTCTTTGGGAATACAAATTTAAGAATAATTATTCGTTTGTTAGTACGAGTCACACGTGGAACATGTGTCTAAATGGTTATGACTAGCCAGGAAAAGGAAATGATCACAAGTAGCATCCAACAGACAGAATTAACATTGTGATTGAATATCCATCTGAAGGTCTGCAATACAGAGTATGAAGTCCCATCAATTAACGAAGGACGTATAAAAAGGCAGTACTGTACACACAACGCGCTAACCATGTATAGTCAGCTAATATTTAACACCAAAAGGATAAATGCCATTGAAAAATAAGCTAGTGTAAAAGATCCCAATTTATTGATGCCAAATATAATCAGAGATGTATTGGTAAAATGATCCGATATAGATATCTGCATCGGTGAAATTGATTTAGACGTCAATATATTAATGTGACCTTTGGTTATATCTAAGTTATTATGTCACCAATGAAGGTCTATCCTTATCCATTGTTATTACCTACTACGTGTATGTCTTTACTGGTGTACACCTAATGTATGTATTCTTTGGTTCGTTTGCAATAGATCATGATCTCTTTGTCTGTATCCATGCCAGATTATAACCGTCAAACAAAATACTATTTTCTGAATATAAAATAAAACCTCAATAGGCCAATTAGAAATATAAAATTGGCTGTACACATACAGAATTGATATAGGGCAATTTCTTGAATACACAGATATTCATGAAACATTTGAGATGTTCTATAGTCATGTTTGGAATAATTAGCCAAACCAGGTCATATTGTTTGGAAAACAAACAAAACATAATTGAAGTTCTTGATTTAGACAGTATTCTAAACATTATTGACCTATATATATATATATATATATATATATATATATACAAATTTGCTGAATTATTTATCATTCAGACACCTTTTTATTGCAATATCAGAAACTTCCAGTCAACATAATCCCTCAAGACTGGCTATTGGTGAACAAATGGTGACGTGGTAGCTTTTTGCACATGCAGTGAAATAATAAGGTATATGAAGAATATCACACACACACATACACACAATATTTAATGGGGTAAAAATGAACCAAATTATTATAAAGTGGCTTGATATAAATGATATAAACAGCAAAATTTTAATTTAATATAAAGCAAAACTGATTATACATTAAAATTTAAACAAACAGAGAAACAATTAACATAAAGCACTCAGCAGACAAATACTGATACAAACAATATAATCATGCAAATAATTATTAAACACGTAATGTCTAACATCACATATTATCTATCATATATATTATGTCAAGGTATAATCTTATAATTATGTAGGAAAATACAAAACTACAATGACACAGTAAATTAATAATATAATATCAGTTCAGTTAGGTGTTAAATTAGGAAATACCCTGTGTGTGTGTGTGTGTGTGTGTGTGTGTGTGTGTGTGTGTGTGTGTGTGTGTGTGTGTGTGTAAGACCACAAAACACATCACTGGTAGTTTCAAATCTATATTAGGATAAAGTGAGCTGTTTGTTTTTACATAATATCAACCCAAAATGGGGATGTATAACTTACGCCTTTAACATTCAGGATCTTGCCAACGCCATCCAGCATGTTGTTTGGTATTTTCTTTATACCACCAGACATCTTGGCAACACCATCAACAAAGTTATCTGGCATTGATCTCACCATGTTACCAACATTCCTAACTGAATTCTTCAATGGATTAACGAATGTATCCATCTGAAATAAACAAACAAACAAAAATAATAAACTTTACAAGCATTTAGCTGAAGGTGTCAACTTTACAAGCATTTAGCTGAAGGTGTCATCAGTCAGTAGGTGATTTGGTAGCGGCTTAAATGTGAGTAGTCTTTGAAGATGATTTCCTGTATCTGAAATGATTACCTATGGGAAGGTAAGCACCTCTATGGCCTGGTGGGTAAGAGCATGGGACTTTCTAATTCATGGTCATACTGTGCGGGAGGTCGGAGGTTCAAATCCCAGCCATACCATTATAGTAGGAGGAGTTTTTTCAGGCAACTGGCAAGGTTTTCTCCACCGAAAATGCCATCAGCTTCAGTAACTGCCCAGATTTGGCATCAAACACTGAACCATTGATGACTAGAATGACGGTTAACTTTTAACTGACCATACAGAGCTGCATCACTGTCAGGTGATGGGTCATGGAATTTTGCCCCTGAAACCTTTTCACCGCCATCAAATTCATTGAGCCCACTGATTGGCTTGACCCATTTGTCACCTGTAATCAGCTTCATGTTATTGGTAATTTACAGTGGACAGTTGACTTTCCATGAAATGACATCATGGAAACTATTGTTAATTGGAAATCACAACATCAAAACAAAACTGGATCCACACGAACATTTAATTTAGTTATTTTGTTATTATTAATAAGAACTCCAAGATTAACAAATTTAACCTTATTTATATATATATATATATATATGCAGCCTCCTTTAGGAATTTAAAGGGACAGTCTACTCTCATAAAATATTTTTTAAATACGTAATGCTTAAAACAGTAACCAAACTTTCCACAATAATAATCACAAAATATAGCTGATATTATAGATATAGGGAAATAATCCAAATCACTGGACAGCTGCCATTACAGCTGCACTGGAAGCCAGACTCAAAGGTGGCAAGGAGAAAACTGAACTGCTCTGACATCACATCAGCACTTTCTAGACTGATGCAGATTATAGTTTCTCTTGAGTGTTAATTTCTGAGCCATTTTGAATCAGCTTTCTCTTGTCAGGTTCCTTCTGGCTCAAACTGATATGGTTGTATGTCATTCATGACGTAATTTTAACAAGATAATGCCATTTAGTTCTGGAATAATTCTTAGCTCACACTTGTTTACATGCTTTTGTTTGGCTACAGACTTCAGGTCAAATGGATATGCTTAAGTGACATCAGCATTCAGGAGCTTCCGGTCTCTGTCTAGCTTCAAGATGGCGACATCCACAGGCTATTAAAAGTCGATTAATCAGCACTTTGAACTGGATTATTTAATATGTGGGTGATCGTTTACACATTTTGACATTATTTATGATATTTGTGAGTGTAGCTGTATTAATCCTGAAAATTTGAAATGAAGGTGGACTATCCATTTAAAGATAATATGAATACATCTGTAAATTTACTGCTTTCAACGATTTAATCAAATGGCTTGATAGATGCAGGTTATGTCTGTAACTTGTCTACTTATCTGTGCAGTACATTACTTAATGAAAACTTTCCAAGTCAAAATTACTGGTGTATGGACTTAAATAAAAGGGTGAGTGGGCTTAATCATGTTTGGCAGTTTAACTATGAAAACAAACATTTTAGGTAGGTGAGAAGCTTTCAGTAGCAAATGCTCCCATTACCATGGTTACATGTCTGTAGTCAATACTGATAATCAATTATCAACAGTTATGACCAACAACAACAGCCCAGCCAGTAACTAGATCTAGCACAGAATACTAGAAGCCCCTTGAGGGAACTCTCAATAAAGTTGATCAATGCAATATGTTACTGATAAATAGTACAAAAAGGTAGAAAGACAATTTTGTTTTCAGACCGTTTATATATATATATATATATATATATATATATCTAAAAGGCAAAAGACAAGCCTTTACAATGTAATAGAATAGGCAGATTTAAATAAAGCACCACTTAAATCTATTCTTTTAAATTTTCCCATGTGCTTCCATAACAAAGACCAAAACTTGCTATGACAATATATTTTTGTTCTAACATCACCACAAGTGGCTCAAAATGGTGGTCATATCACTTATTATGACTCAATTTACTCCTTACATAGTCCAACCTACTTCATTCAGTAACACTTTAATTGTGCTGATTCTATTTTTAAAATAAAAGACAAGAGATCATTAAGACAGTAATCGCTTCAAGTCGTGATTAAATCAGCAAGACAAGTTACCTTTAGTTTGCTCACATTTTTAAAATATTCCCTCAATATATATCATTTTGAACATTTCACATCAATAAGCATACCTTCTTGGCAAGCTGGCTCTTTTCATGTTCCCAGTGAATGGCTTCGAGGAATGTATAGACCAAGTCAAAAAGACCTGGATGACTCTTCAAAACAGGTGCACTGAGCAGGGTCTGACAATAAATTGAAAATGTTTTAATATAGGTAGATTGTATCCTTCATCGGTTCTCTGTTTTAGAATGTTCATATTTGAGATTTACTGTAAAGTACTGTAATATACCTCTGAATATTTATGAACACCTCTTTTAAATACACATCAATATTATTATAATCACCGACATTATCATTATTATTAGTACTATTTTTCTCTTTTCACTCATAATAAAACACACACACATACACATATATATATATATATATATATATATATCCTTAACATCCTTAACCATGTGCCAGCCAACTACTTGAACTGGTAAATTAGACAAGAAGGCCCTCAAACACCACATATATATCGTATATGTACTAAACTTGTGGTGTAGTTATAGACCATATAGGCAAATAAATTAAAAATTACTGATGTTTGCTCAACAGAATTGCCAAATATGGTCATATTATGGCAAATGAGCATCCTATAAGGGTCAGAAAGAAATCTGTCAAAATTTGTGTTATTTACACCCAGACAATTGAATAAACAGCTCTGAATATGGGCATAAAATTATAGCTAAGATTCCCAAAATTTCCTATGCACTTAGCCTATCCCTGGTAGAGAACCCTGCAGATTGCACTAAGCTAACAAAGAATTACTGTTCTGTACTGAAAATGGCAAATTATAACATTACAATGTATTTGTGTAACTAGCACTCAATCTTTTAGAACAGCATTGAATCTAACTCTAGGTTTGTTACACCATTAATCTTCTTATAATGCAAAGCAATGCAAAGCTCTATAAACAAGTACTGTTACCTGTAGGTAAGCATTCAGACCAACTCGGCGCTTCTCAACAAAATCTTTGCTTGTATTGTTTATGACCTTTTTGGTTGGCAATGATATCCCTGGTAATGTGTCAAACTGCAATACATATTAACAGAATGTTCACATAATAAAGACGACGTCTAGGTAGTAAAATTGATACAAAACCAAGATAGAACAGATTAATAATGATACACACGACTGATTAGATGTATAATTAGGGTAGACAGAAAATATAGTTCTGCCCCTGAATTAATTTGATAATTATTAAGCAAAGCCATAACATATCATAACATTTTAAGTTGTTATTAAACAAATAAAACAATAATAATAAACTACATACACTGGCCGGGTTTAAGCTGAGTACAATAAATAATTTATCGACTTATGATTTAGTTGGGTTTACTAATAATAAAAATGGTGTTGTCATAAAGCTTGGATACAGAGAGAGAGACAGACAGAGAGGGGGGGGGGGCGGGGTTGAGAAAGCGAAAGTCAGATAGACAGACAGAGACAGTGAGAGTAGGGGAAGAAGCAATATTAAGAATTTTTTATAAATATTTCTAACACAAATAAAGTTATCTGTGGAATACATATATATATATATGTGTTTATTGGATAATGCTAACATATCCTGTTAGTCATGATAAGCCTGATCACATGGCATTAAGTTCAGCAATTTACAAACCTTGTCTTGTAAAATCATATGGAAGTCATGGAAGTCACTATAACGCCTATATACATCCCATATCTCTTCAGTATTGTCTGAATAATGCTTTGTAACAGTTATCAGGTAGACAGCATATGCTTTGCCATGTTCCTGACATATACCTAACAGGAAAAAAAAGAGATTTGTGGAAAATATGGTATAATGTTTATAAATTATTATTACTAGACAGTCATTGTTGTATTGCTAATATTAGTGTGTTCATCATCAACACCATTGTTATCAGCAGCAGCAACACCAACAATAACAAAACAATAATAACATCAATAATAAATACAATAATAACAACAGCATCATTCACCAATTATTTCACATAAAACACTAACTGAAAAAGAGTAAAACATATTATTATTTTCCACTTAGTTTTATACCCTGTGTGTGTGTGTGTGTGTGTGTGTGTGTGTGTGTGTGTGTGTTTTTAGGGTACAGATAAAGAGGCAACAGGCACAGAGCATCAACATATCTAAACATCATTCGAGACCTACCTCCATAAATCTAAATGCAAATACAACTATACATACATTAATCTAAAAATAAAATGTTCCATACCTCCACATATTGATAAATGTGTGCGTATACCTAAGCATGTGTCTGGTCTACTCATCAGCCTGTGGGTACCAGCTAATTCGCTTTTTGTACGCGACAAATATGTCACGCCCACAGGAAAGCGGCTACATGCAGGCTACGTACAAAAAGCGGAAGCACGTAAAAACATACCATTTGATACCACAGCTCGCAACAAACAACACATGCGTGTGGTTCAATGGTGACTTGCTACATACATATCATAAACTATTTTGACACCACAGTTTACGTTCAACAGTAATTTTCTGTGGTCCAAAAGAAACCTGTATATAAAGCATTTCGACACCTCAGATGCTGACCTCAGCTTTATTCTGGGTTCGAATAACTGAATAAATCCTACTTATATGAACCATGTATCAATACACGTCCGACTGGTCTGGCGTCGAAGTTCTTCTCTAACATAAGTGAAAATTTAAGCCTTTTATATAGCCTCAGCATGTTAACATTACAGTTTGTTAATAACAAAGAGAATGTACACTAACTCAGTATGGACTCACTAAAGTGATTTAACTAAAATAAAAACAAAGTAGCAATACTGCACAATGGATTATTACTGGACTAGAACGAAATATCGTCTCAAACCTGAGTAAATACTATGATTTACTCGAACCTAATAGCTAATCCTCATACGTTTCCATTCATCGCTAAGTGAACGTTCATCCACGCCTAATTTAGTATCGCTAAGTACATGCAGTTAGGTGTGGTGGGATCTAAATTAAAGCGCCTATCCACTTGATCTATTTGACCCATGGTCGAGAACAGTGGATTTCAGGCAGATCTCCGATACTGCGAATGGCACGTCTTCATTATAATAGCTATACATTTAACAAATTTCCTATATCAGTGTAACCTAATTACTCATAATTTGGGAAAAAGCTCTATCTGCAGCTTAATACCCATGGAGATGCCTGCCGGAGTAACAAACGACTCCAGGAGTATAAATATGTGTGTATGTGTGTGTGTGTGTTCCTGTATGGTTAATTGGAACAATAAAGCTCTGAATATTTTCAGGTGAAAGAAAAGATAATACCCACATCCATTAGATTTATAAAGGGAGTTTGACATGTGAGTGGCTGAATACAGTTTAAAGGAACAGTTCACTCCCAGATATTATGACCTAAATGGATAATACATATAAAAGTAACCCAAAATCACACATTAATATAGATATTAATAAAATAATCCAAATTACTGAAGGGTTGCCATTAAGACTTCCGCAAATGCCTGATTGTATTACAGTGGGAATGAATATACAGTCAGAATCCATTAATCCAGACAGTGTTTATCTGACAAATCCACCATCTGACACATTATTGCCTGTGATAGATTTAGCTCCATTATAAATGACTCTTTAATCCGACAAAATCGTGTTCCGCATTCTGACTTAATTTTGCCAACAGTATGTGACATTTCAATGTAAAATTACCTGGATAATCCAACAACATGAAAATGTCGCCAAATATTTCTGCTGGTTCAGTCATGCAAGAGACACCAACAGTCATTAACCTACCCACCCATGATAATAACCAATTCCAATCATACTCGACCATACACACCAACACATGATGCTTCCATTACCTGTGGCTATCTAATAGTAGTCAATCATAACAATTCATGGGTAATTAAAAACACAAACGTGTGATCTTTCCAATGAGCAGATCATGAGTTAATCTGATGAACTAAGTGACAGGAGTATTTCTTTATAGCGTCTGTAATTAATAAACATCAAAATGATGAATGGCTTCAATGCCATTACGCATCTTGTGCAGGGTTATTGAATATTGATTTAAATACGGAGGTATATCTTTATGATTTAAAAATGTGTGACAGACTACCGGTATGTCACGGACTCGATATTCCGACATTATCATTTATTATTATGTGACAAACCTTATCGGATTAACGGATTCTGACTGTATATATATATATATATATATATATATATATATAATATCATAGGTCCCGGCCATTAAGCTGAGACTTTGTGTCAAGATTTTGACCCTTATTTTTTTTGGGGGGGGTTGTCTTAATGGCTGGTACTATTTCAGTGTTAAGAAATCCAGTCATTGGGAGTGTTAGCAGCCGTCTAGAGTCTAGACTCAAGAGTCATTTTGATTTAAACTCATGCAGTCATGGAGTCAATATAGAAGTGAAACAAGTTGATGATAATTATATATGATTTTATTATGAAAATCAATATTTATATGTAGAATTATCTGGTTTTCGTAATTATGGATAAATGTTGTTTGACTCAGTAGCGCATTTCACAAAGGCAGCGTCGGTAACAAGACAACTTGTACCCAAGAGCATCAAATCTCGTTTGTTTGGCAGCATAGACTTTAGAGTACCCCCATATACATATTTTGTATGGGCATATTTATACTAATAACAGGATAATTACTGATTAATTAATTTATTTTCATTAGAGAGTTAGTTACTAACTAACCTCATATACCGGTAATTTACATTGTCTTGGTTATTGCCTCATTAGTGACTAAATCATACCATCAAAGGCTCAGTAGTAATTGACAATATGTTTAATTACTTCTAAGTCATTGACTTCATAGATATATGGTTCATTGAATGTATAATAACCCCGTTAATTTAAATTTGAGGTCCTACGTATATGCTAACAGTTTGTGTAAACAATGGTTATAATTTGCCTTGATCTATTGACAGTATACAAAACACATTGGTATGAATAACGAATTACGAAAACAAAATTCAAAATGTCACCTGAAAATACTATAGGGAAAAGTTCAGATTTTTAGGTCGGCTTATTGGACGGTAATGCCATAAATCATGATATTTTAGGCCTAAAAACCATCCTCGGCTTAATGGCCAGGTCAGCTTAATGGCCAGGACCTACGGTATATATATATATATATATATATATATAATCTGGATCCACTAAAGCATAGTTTAGTTTATACCAAGGAAGGTGGATATATCACAGGGGGTGCTTGGCTCACAAATGTTTGGACTGAAGATAGTGATTGATTTGGGATTTTTCGTAGAGAGTCATAGGCCCTTCATCATTCAGGAACATTCAAACAAACTTTTAACACTGCATTTTTCAGAACCCGAAACATTACCAATGACCACTAATTAGCCACTTTGTCTAGTAATTCAGTTATATAAATTCATCCATGTTTATGAGAAATACACTGCAATTCACAATCTGTTACCTGCATCTAGAATACCAAATCACCTACCTGTATTGGTAATGTTGGCAGAGATTGAAAATGTCCGAGTTGGAAGTGGTGCCATAGGCTTTAGATTCAGTTTAGATTCAGTTGATGACAAGCTGTCACAAGATGATGCCAGATCTTCCATTGACTGGAAAACAAAAAATGTTGATGAGATAGAAGCATCTGGTGTTGGATGTATTCAGTTTATTAACACCTAGCAGCCTTACCATGATCATTTGAATTTTACAGACATATCATTTATGCATAAAATATACAACTATTAAAGCATTTAGATAAAAGGCGTCATCCTAACAGAACCCAGTTCCGCAATTGTTGACAGCATCTGAACATATATTATAACAATCTTGAAAGTAGTAGGTTAAAGTAACGAAGTTCAAACTGTAATGCAACAAGCAGGAAAAAGATTTCTGCATATTTTTATTTAAACAAATTCCTCATAAAACAAAAGGCTTTACATTAAAGTGAATGTTATCCAGGTGTTGGTGCCATTTTTCAAGACAGCGCTTTATCCAGACACCTTTCAACAGCAAACCTAAGCAAGCACACCTACATAGGTACATGATGCAGAAGATGGACTCATTACATAACAAAATCTTAATGCTGTAGGTTTAGTATTAGTTATGCAGAATGAAGCGTAATGATATCGTAGCAAACACAGGCATTGCGTTAGTGATTTGATCAATTATACGTCGCCGTGTAAAATTAGTTATGCTATCAATAATGACATTCATAATCTAGTCACTGAAATAGTTTGCCATGTCAGAATAGTGGTAGATACAGTCAGGAACCACTATATAATAAATTCACATAATACAGATTTATGTACTTCATGATTAAACTTTAAAACTTTCACAAACAATGTCTGTTACAGCAGATGCAGGCTAAATATTAGCCATATAAAATTAAAATATGACTGGGTAGACATAGCCGGAAATCCATTTGTAAACATACACAAATACACACACAAATACATACAAAAACACACACACAAACGAAAACACACACACACAAATACACACACACATTCTGCATTTAACACTCCCAAATGTCCATCTATCCCATTTCTAATTGATACAAGCTAAAGTGGGGATTTGACTGTACCTATAAGCAGAACCAGAGTGACTTAATGGTGTAAACAATACAAACCTGTAACAAGTTCCATCGTTCACTCAAGAGCATAAGTCTCTATTTATACAGAGAGAAAAAATGGAGAGAGAGAGGGAAAATGATAAAGAGTGAGAAAAAAGCAAAATGAATTACAAACCAACATTAACCATTACAGGTTATCAGGCCATATTTACAAAGGTAATAGCTATTGTAAATATAAACAAAATACATTGAGAACCGTGAAAACTATTAATCTATTATTAGAACAGTGAACTAGATATGGCAATCTATGGTTGGTTATAATCACAAAATAAACAATCTCAAAAATAAAACTCTATATGACCGGCTACATATTTCATATACAAGAAACCCATATACCACTCCACATGCCACATAAAACAGATTTGATTTTTTAAATTATATCATTTATAAATAATAAGATGCCAAAAATATTTAGTGAAGACTGAGTTTTGACAGTAGGATGTCATTAAACATAAATTTCCAATCACCAACAAATGTTCAATAAATGTATATTTATTTAGAAAAGATATTCTTGCCATATTTAATTCAACCATTAAAATCTAATATCATTGAGTGAATGGGAGCATGAGTGAGTGAGTGAGTGAGTTGATGAGTGAGTTGATGAGTGAGTGAGTGAGTGAGTGAGTGAGTGAGTGAGTGAGTGAGTGAGTGAGTGAGTGAGTGGGTGAGTGAGTGAGTGAGTGAGTGAGTGAGTGAGTGAGTGAGTGAGTGAGTGAGTGAGTGAGTGAGTGAGTGAGTGAGTGAGTGGCTAAACTCTGCTCAATCTAGAAGACACTTCAATAATTTCAAACAATAATGATCTTCTGACAGCCAACAGAACATCCCATTAAAGGTGATTACGTTATCAGTTTATACTTACTGCTTGTAAACTGCTTGATTTAGAAGAACTTGAAATGGCATCTGGAAAAATAGCAATACTTACTGCTGAACAGCCACAAGAAAATATAGCAGCTGATGCAAACATCAAATAAAAAATGATTATGGGTTTACATCAATTATTTCCACAAAGACTTTTAAAAACTTACTTAATTATAAATTTAAGAAAAACTATTCTAACTTCATACACAGCAAATTATTTAATGAAATACTAAGAGAAACATCTTCTAATTTCAGATATAAAATGCTAAACCTTACTCCCAGAAAAACAAATTAGGTTCTGTTCTCAACTGGGTAACCACAGATTCATCAATTCTGCTCAAAGGTGATGTTGTTGATAACTATAAAATCATCAAAATGTCTATCTGACAAGATGAGCAATGTACTTTACCATCTTCAGACATTAGTCCATCATCTAGCTTCTGACAACTTTCCTTGCCACACAACAGGTCTAACTCAGCTAACAGCTTAATGTACAACTGGCTTTTACGAAAGGCTGGAAAGTACTTTCCATTTTCTTGTATATAATCACAGGTCTGAAAAGAAGAGGGGCGGCAATATTAGAGATGAGTCACAATATGCAAAGATTTTCATCATCAGATCAATAGCATTCATATTAAGGTCGATATTATCATTAAATGAACTGAACTGCTGGTGATAAGTGATTTTAATGAACGCCACTACTTCCCTAAATCAAACCTATATTAGTACCCTTCTCATTATCAACTGCATTAAGTGACCTACAAGTCGGGGTTTGAATCGAACTCATATAGTCATAACTGTGTTTGTGGGATGTTTCTCAGTGGAGCTGGCCCATAGTAATGTGTCTTTGGTAGGACCAGTTCTAACTCTAAAACAAATTACTGTATAAACTCGTATATAAGTCATACTTTTATACTCCGATATCAAAGTTAAAATTGAGTGCGTCTTATACCTGGGACATACTAAAAGGGAAGGTAATATTTGGCATAATTTAGGGGGAAATACAATAATATTCTTTTTCAACATTAATAACAAATATATGAACAATAAACAAATTTATTAGGTGTGTTTTCGCTGTTGTCATGATAACCGCCATGTACTTCGACTTTTGATATCCATCTAATGCCCACGTTTGTCACCTGTATGTCAATCGGGGGCAATCAAGTATAGCCTCGTTTATGTTTACTATAGCATGTGTTAATTTAATTGGCTGCTTGTCATCCGACTGCTGGCTAATCAAGGTCGTTTGGAGCTGTAGTTAAAATGATGATGTCAGAAAAAGCTTGGGCTTAACCATGTGAAAACAACACAAGGTAATCTGAAATGCCTGCTTATATGACTTATAATAGTGGCAACATCTGAAAGCGTTTCAATGCATTTTCCTTTCATGTAATTATTCAAAAAACCCATGTAATCGTGAAAGTAATCACTGATTGTTATTACATTTACAATGTAATCGATTACTCTGCATCTGGAAATGGCGATTAAGATTACCTGAAAACATGTAATCGATTACAATCGATTACGATTGCCCCAACCCTGCTAGAGAGCCAACCCTCAGAGATATTTCCCATTTGGGACCATTGTTGAGGCTAATCAGCTCAAATAAACTCAATCGGCTAAAACCTGTGCACAGAAACACAAATAATGAGTTGACTATTCAGCAACTATAGATGATCTGCTGAATTCTGTGTCATTTGAAAAATCCCATCTCTGGCCTCAATACTAAATAAAGTATCAAGTACAGGTGAAAAAGTTGATTGTACGTTATTATCTAGCACCTCCTCAAGATAACAGCTCCACACACAATCTGCATATTATTATACCTACCCTAGCTTGAACTTCATCAAAGATGGTGTCGGAAGGCTGTCCATTTTGGATCTGATCCCATAAATTGTAGACTGACTTTTCATCCATCTTTAGACGTGGTGAGGCCTAATTAATAAGCAAATAAATCAACAAACGAGCAAACCTTACTGGAGGTTACATCATGGATACTGAAAAGAAATGTTCCTGTTGAAGAAAGGAAACTACGATACTGTCCAGGAAGACTAACTGACAATATCCACCTACACAATGTAAATATGTTATGAAGATTGAAAACTGTTGAATGCACCATAAGAGTAAAGCAGGTTTACCTTTTCCGACAGATACTGGTTGAATATTCGTATTGCTGAGTCCCTGAGTGACTCTAAGTCTGGCTTCTCCATGTCATTTTCTGCCAACAGTGATGCAGAAATTAACTGCTCAGCCGATGTCTTGTAACACTGCAAGTATGTGGAAGAAACTGTCTCCAAAACACATCCGAAATAAATTATAGTACTTAGACCAAATGGAGTTAATGAATAAATAAAGAACTTTACATTAAACACCATATGTTATTGATTACGTTGGTTGGTAGACTCAGCACTGGTTACACCCGGAACATATGCCTAAAGGGCGATGTGATATATTCACATTGTAAATCATAGAGAAACATATCCCAGAAACATAGTAATTGTTATATTAGAAGTTGCTCATACATAAGCAAACCTATAATAAACAGGTAAAGGTGTAGTCACAAGGCTTTAAAAACTAATTAAATGTTATTTCTCATGTAAAATCTGTACAGTTCAGAGTTCGGAGTACTGCTCGGAAACATATCCAAAAATTACGTAAAAATTTGCATTTTGCTGTTTTACTTCCACTTTTGTGCACAAGGTAGGCTAACTGGGCTGAGCTACCTCCAAAGGTAATGAGACAAAGTGAAAAAATGGAACACCCTTCTGACATAGCCCAACCAGGTTTGAACCCAGGTGCTATTGATCTGTGGTATATCAGAAGAAAATACCCCAAACTCTTTCAGATGTAACACACACACACACACTGTGTAGGAAAACATTAAGAAGAACAAATCCACTATAGAGCCACAGATTATGTCACTTATTGCTTACTGACAAAAACTATTTCTTTACATGAATATCAAACAGATCAGATTACCAGATGAGGTGTAAAAAATGCAGACGTTTCAACATTAAAAAGGTGAGTCTTAAAATTAGAGGTAAAATCTCAGTTCGAGGACAATACATCTTAAGGTTAACGCTTGGTATCAACAATAACTTCAAGCCTGTGTATCTCATTGTCCTCGTTGGACTGCAGACTTTCTTTGATCGCTCAAGATATTTCCTATGTTAACATTTAAATAACTATAATTTCACTGGCTACCACCAGATCATACATCACTAAACTAATATTGCGGTAAGACATCGTAAATGATGTTGCTGATGGATGAAGAAAGTATCAAAAGAAAAGGAAAAATTTCAATCCAGAATGAAAATTTAGGAAAGGTCATTCATCAACCATGATATAAGATGTACAATATTATGTTATTGCTACAATAATTAATCATTACAAAATTAAACTTATATGGATTTGTTGTTTTTGTTTCATAAAGATATAATTAACTTTATTAAGTCTATTCAACGTCATTTTATTTTGAAATTTGTCATGAATTTTGTTTACTGTTATTTTAAAGGGGGTGCCACTATATAAGCAATGCTTCAAGCATCCTCCTTTTTCAACATTCTATATGCCTTTGGGTGTCATTAAAATTATGTGATATGAATGTTGACATACGGAAATAAACAATTTGAACTGAAATATAATTGAATAAGCCAGAGAATTATAGACATGAAGGGCAAAGCAAGTAACTATTGATAACTGTAACGGGAACTACCAAAGAATTAACATTAACTATAAACATACCTCTATGGTGAGATAAAAGAAAAGATAGGCTTGAGCTCCAATACTCGTCATAAACTCAATGAAGTAACTCAAAGCAACATTATTATTGAGCACAACGTCAAAAGGCAGGTTGTAGAGCTTCTGGCCAGGACGTACCTCAAACTGTCAAGGAAAAATGATATCATAATACTAATTAAACTTTATATAGACTGAATGTGAGAAAACACATAAAGTGAGTCATGTTAAAGTGCACAAACATGGTAACTTGAATACATTTGCAACTCATCCAAAACTTACTAGATGTGCGGTGAATATGCTGTGTATAATAATGTATTTTATTTTTAGGATGGAAAAACTTTATATTAAATATTAGCAGGTACTGATTATTTTTTAGGAGTAAAATAAAATTTAATTGTGTTATCGCATTCTGCTAACAACAACGTGTATGTTTGCTGAATTAAATTAGTGAGAGGACTATAAATTTGCATAAACTCTTATAATGGCTGGGCATCAATGAATGTTAAAGGTTCGACACAACACTTCTAATACATCTCTGGCTCTCAATGCTATATCATGTTATTTATTTACAACGAATCACACTGAAATAAGCATAGATTACAAGGATTTGTAATGATAACAACAGGACTCTGGAAAGATGATCAAGCTACACTCATGATATATCATCATTTGCTATCGCCATCCAAAGACTCACCCCAAGACTTCCTTCAGACTCATCAACACCCTCAACAAGACGTTTTATTCTTGTCTCACAGATGGCCTGCACAAACATCAGACTGCTAAGCTGCTGCTTTATAAATGTATCTGAAGAAGGATCACAGTGCCCAAACTATTAACAATGTATTCCTATAAAAACATGTGTAAGTACACTGAAACAAATTTAAAACACATATCAAATCAATGAGGAACGTTGCCAAAAAGAGTTCGCTAGATGGTGCTGCTTCACATTGGTTATTCTCAAGCTGTGGATTATAAGAAGTTTTGTTTTTAGTTGTGTTTCTTCGAAGTTATAACATATACAGGATCAACAGCTGAACAATATATATTACCCACTTAGGGTGAATGAATATAACACTTAATATGATTAATTAAATACAATATATACTTGTATATAAACAAGGTTTTAATCCTGGTAAAAATTGATTAGCTGTCTTCGTAGTTAGTTTTATGTGTAAATATCACCAATGTCTTTGGCTGTGAAATCAGTTCTACATACACATATCTCTACCACTAGTTCAATGTTCTTGATCATTTCAATATGCCGGGTCAAAAAGAAAACACCATTTTTCTGAAAATAAAATCTCTTAAAAGTTTTAAATTCTGCCTCATCTTTTATTCAAGTTAGGCAGTTTCCCATGATATTGACTGATATACTGAACCCGTCTTATATATGAGATAGACTTATACACAAGTATATACAGTAACAGAAATAGGTGCAAATATTTTACAATAAGGGGAATGCCAAAATAGTAAGAGCTCAGTTAGAGTATGTATTTTTGGTTGTTTCCAGTTGTTAAATTCATTTTATTTGAAATGTAGAATTTTATCAACTTTTAATTATTATTATGTGGGTGGAATAAGGCATAATTATTTTAAGTTTGCAATTTCTTTGACTACGTCATGAAACTTATGAAGTTCCACACTATGTGAATAATAAGGCATTAAGAATGATTCTTTGACAAATCTGTTTTCCAACCTGATACTTTAGCTTTGAATGTTTTCAAATGGTCGACCAGCCAATAGCAATCATCAGTATTACAGTAAGCGGAATGCCGAAAGCTTATGGCAAAGGTGGGCTAATGCTCAACCACAGTAAATATTTTCAGTAATTTTCAGTTATTAAATATTTAGATTTAATTTTTTTTTAATGTTTATCAATCAGGAATTAAGCACCAAATAAATGTTCACTTCTCAAGCTTAGATCAACTACCTGACACAATGAGGAATTACTAACCATAGATAAGGTTTTGGGTTATAATAAATACAAGGTGTTAAAACTGTCTTTTCATGACTGTCAGAGTCTATGACATTGAAATATTTTCAGTTGACTTCATGTGGAAAATCATATATATCTTCATTCCAAATAATCAGGAGCCCAGAACTCCCATTTTATATCCATTTCCACAGTACATTGTCCTACAGAAGCCCTGACTATATATATATATATATATATATATATATAATGTTTGCTATCATATTGATATAATAAACACCATATATTCTAACACCTGTCTACTGGTGGGAGACTAACACAGTTTAAATTAACAGACCAAATCCATAGAATTGTTCCTGTTTCATACCATCATCTCCTCCTGTATCCTTTGATCTCTGTCTTACTATATCTTGATCAACCTTCTCTTTAACTGCTTGTAATTCTTCAATATTATCAGATGTCTTGAGTGCGGTGAGGAATGTCTCATTACTGAATGATGTGTCCTTACACTGTAACAACGGGTTACAAATATCACTGACACAGTATATAGTGTGTGTGTGTGTGTATGTGTGTGAATTAATTAATAGATGATGGCAGGCATGAAGACACCGACAAACCTGACTAATGCAGAGGTCATACTCACAAGCCATGAGACCTTTTGGTTTATATAATCAGGATCAGACACCATATCAATTGTCTTCTGGAATATACCATTTACCAGCACCTCCTAAAAATAGAACTAACATTATTATCAATCAACACAAGATTTCAACAGAAGCGAAATACACAAATACAATTACTGCATACCAAATGCGACCAGCAAATTGTATTCGGTCATAATCATTATGCTATGGTAGGTATTTTGACACTGCACACAACTCAGAGAGGCTGTCGCAAGATCACTCACCCTTGCTATATAACGGAATGGTTTATTATGGAAGTCTCCTGGAGGCAGCAGCAAGAAGAGAAGCACTTCAGACAAATCTTGGAGATATTCTGAGAAAAAAAAGAGAAGAAATAAATGTGTAAAGATCTCTTCCTTTATATTCATGAACAAGCTTCTGCTTAACAAGTAATAAATACACAGAAGGATAGTCCAAACTAATAACTGTATTAGGCAGATATGTCATATTTTCAAAAGATATATAGAAATAATCCTGAATCCAGTCCACCTCTTTTTAAATTAACACCCAGGTAAAATTTTGAATATATATTATACCGAAGACAAAATCATTCTTGAATAGTTCTCGATACTGAATAATTATTTATTCAGAAACAATTAATAGAATTCATTATTGGTGTGTTTGTTATTAAACATATAACTTTCAGCATCTATTATATAAACCTTTAGGTGTGCGAGCAATCATGAATGAAGAGATCTTTATTTAGTTCTGTACTATAGTCCAACTAATATTAACAAATGAAAATATTTAAAACCATTTTATTTGAGATAAAGAAATAAATTTTATTTATATAATTTTATTTATATACACACAATTTAAATACTTTTAGACATTTTACTTACGACGTTCACTTTCTTCACATGTGCAGATCATATCACGACACATATTGTTCTCCATTTCAGTTTCAAGATCAAAGAAAATAGATTCAAGATCAGCTGGAGGCTTGGTATCTGGAAATTTATTGCATTTATTCTCACTCCACAACAACAGATAAAATATAAATTTTAAGTGAAAATAATATATTACTTATTTCAACTACAATACTCATTCAAGGTAATTAAGTTTTTTTAAAGAAAAAGGAATTTATATAAGTGGGTGACCAGTTTGTTTAGCCTTTGCATTGGAAACACCAAGGACATATGGCCATGGAAATGAGCTTATCCGACTGAAGCCTTTTTGCTGACAGATGAAATATATCACAGTCACAGACAACCATGAGATTTGGCCCTACGGCCTAAATAACTGTAAATCAGTGTGCAATCAGCTGTGCCATTGAAACAGCCAACAATTAATTAGGTGAAAACATTTCAAGATTGATCATGACTTCGTGGAAATAACTTCATGGCCTGGGGCTAGAAAGGTGCGGGACAAGAAAATAATGCTTTGTGACACGATATTAGTAGTGATAGCATGATTTGGAAGTCACTGAATATAATAATAATAATGTATAATTAATAAAGCGCCCTTACTAGCAGGAGCCATTCAAATGCACTGTACAAATAATATGTAATATAATAATACCCCAAATAATGTCTGTAAAAACCCTGTAATGATTTAAAAGATAATAATTACTTATCCGTGAAAGCGACCTTAAATAGGTGTGTTTTTAGAAGAGACTTAAAATTTCCAAGAGACAACGCATTTCTAATATTTGCCGGCAACTTATTCCACAAAGTGGGGGCTGCAACACTAAATGCACAATCACCATATGACTTGAGCTGAGACACTGGCACCTGCAATAGTATCTGACTGGATGACCTGAGTTTTCGGGATGACTTTCTAATGGAAACCAGTTCAAACAGGTATTCTGGCGCCATATCATTAATAGATTTATAAGTTATTAACAGAATCTTAAAATGGATACGCTGTCTAACAGGTAGCCAATATAGTTTTTGAAGAATTGGGGTGATATGTTCATATTTTCTAGTATTTGTTACAATGCGAGCTGCACTATTCTGAATTCGCTGAAGGCGATTAATGTTATAATCAGATATGCCATATAACAGGGAGTTACAATAGTCTATACGAGATGTAACAAAGGTATGGACTACAGTTACAAGTGATTCTTGTGTCAAGAATGCTTTTAAACAGAATATTATGATGACACAAAAGTACAAACAATCCTTTGTCTTCCAACGTATCTAGATATACATAGCTTATGACTAGCCAAATACACAGAGAAATGTCTATTATCATTATCAATGTATGAATAAATGAACAGATGAACTGAAAACATACCATCTTTCCTAGTTTCCATCAGTTTTTGTAAGGCTCGCCGATAGAGCCTTAGGTGTGAGGCAAAGTCATCCACTAATCTAGTAGTTATATAAGGAACTAAATCAACATCTTTGGCCCTGAAAAATATTATTACCAAATGAAGACAAGGACAACAGACTTTCTCATTAAAACCAGCAATTTAAGGTCAAGATGATGATTGATGTTTTACGGCCACTTTTGTGCACATGGTAAGCTAAATGGCCCGAGTGACCTTCAAAGGTAATGAAGTGAAGTCAAAGATGAAACACCCTTCAGATATGCTCACACCAAGATTCGAACTCAGGTGGTAGTGATCTGTGGTCCAATGCGCTACCAACGTGACCACGGAGGTCAGGAGAAAAGAAACTTCCAGGTATGCCAATCACTAACCTTTCAGAGAAAGCTATAATAACCCTCTGTAGGGTAAGTCGTATGTCGTAGCCAAACTCTTCATCATCACTTATACGACGATACCATGTGTGTATATAATCTCTATATGTGTAGTCTAAGATCTGAAACAAATGATTCAATAACACAAAGGTGATATTTATTAGTTACCAGAAACAGCTGCATCATCTATTCCTGTTTGAGAATTAGTTCCATATTAATTACAAGAAAAAAAATAAGTAACGGCTTAAATTTTCACTCCAGTATTCCCATTGGAATTAGCATTTCTAAGATAAATACCATTGTTATACAAACATATATCATTTATCGCCTTGTCTGAAGTGCCTGGCAAGTGTTCTATTTTTACTACCTTTTTTCGGCTCAAAGTCAAACCAAACAAAACTAAGAAAAAGACAGCAGATCACATTCAAACCCGATTAGCCATCACTTTCTATTATGCAATCATGTTAATATAATTATACAGGTTATCACTGATGTTATAACATTTTACTACACTATAAGTATCCATCACACAAGACACTACATTTCCCTTTGGATATGCTATCACTGCTTTCAAAATATTTATCAATTTCATGGCAAAGAATTTCTTTTATGGTCAACAGTACACATCTGAGAGAACAACTGAACATGACAGCCAATCTGGTGTGTATTATCATTGCTATAAATGATCCATGTTGCTTTAATAACAATACTTTCAGCCAAATAACTGTATGGTGTTTATAGCAATGGGTGCGGTTCTAGTGCTGTTTTGTGTGAAACATTTACCTCCTGTAAAACATCATCTATGATAAAAGAGCCAGTCATGCGTTTATCCATCTTGTATTTTGGTTTTTCCTTCTTCACGTCCTCGGCCAGCTAAAGAACAGATGATCAAAATGAACAATAAGATTATTGAAAATTAATCATCTCCACTACAAAATAGTCACAGACTTCGAGTATATTTATTGATCTACAGCTTCTTTAATATAGTCATAGATATACAATATCATAAAACCTAAACTGTGTCACTTTTCTTAATATATTTTGGTGATATCCGTCAAATTACCACACATAGACACACTAAAATATTTAACTAGTCAGCTTGTGGTATCAATAAACTCAGCCAGTCATGAGTAGCTGAATTAATAATGCATTCTGGGGAATCGTTTTAATAATTTAAGATTTATATGTCATCCATTTATCACTAAGTAATTTCTTCCTAAGTAACCAACATAGAGCATTAGATATTAAATAGCCAGTGTTTAATTAGAAGCTCAACAAATAGTACACATGAATAACAGAGAAAATTGTTACTGCACTTCCCTTTCAATTTTGTTCTTACAGTGAATTAATAGAATATACCTTTGCAAGGCCAACACTTGGTGGCACCATGTCAATATTCACCGTCTCCTGGTGCCATGTTGTATAACGTGTCTTGCCATGGATGAATAACATCAAGAAGAACCTGAAACGTTTATATTATTTGTATATTTTAGTGACTAGTCTAGGTCTGAAAAGTTATAATAAGTACGTACTGGTATGATGAGAAATATAGCTAAATATGTGGGATATTTAACATATTTCACCTGGAAAATAAATTATTTCAGATGTCATCAGTACATTGAAGTGAGCTATAAATTAACAATAATACTTTCTGATGAAGGTCACACCCTGCAGTGTTTGTGGTAGCTTTGCAGCAAACATTTCATTGATGATAGTAATTACTGAATGAAACAGTGCTACAACACGGACACTATCACACGGTTCCCACAGCCAAAGAAATATTATTTTCCAAGACATTTCCTGGATAAAATCACCATTTTCCAGGACAAATTATACGAGATTTAAGACGAATAAATCACGATACAAGTGAAAAAGCAAAGCATATTTATTCAATGTATTATCGCTTATTGACATCTTATTGACATTACAGCCTCCATCTCACCCTTTCTAGCTGTCCAAACCATCCACTTTTATTTAAATCTAACAAACATAGGATATCATGTCTTTTAGTGATCCTATTTTAAAGCATTTAATATATTGGAGATTATTTATATTATCTAAATAAGTGGTATATAAATACATTTATTTTGTTACTGCAAGGCAAATAAAAGGTCTGCCTGTGTACTTTTTAATAAACTATTACTGGTATTTGGCAAAGATGCAGTCAGTGAGTCTCATTTACACATACATTAATTTCCCTACTCGTGTTATTATTTCAAATGTTTATCAGCCAGTCAGAAAGTCTGACTACTGAACAGCTGAAGCATAAATAATCATATTAAAATTAAATTCTTCATACAAGTACTCTTTTTCTTCTACAGTCAATGTTTTCTTCTGAAGGCATAATATTTATTCACAGGCTTTTTGTTCTAAGTGGAATTATTTTTCTCAGGCAATATTTCTTTCCAGGACATTTCCTGACTAAAATTCAAGGACATTTCCAGCCCTGGAAAATATTTTTTTTATTTTCCAAGTTTTCCAGGACATGTTGGAACACTGTATCAATCAGCAGACATGGAATACCTTATATCTTTTATATCTAAGATTGATATTAAATATATTTTGTTAATATATTTTTTTAAATTAAGTATTTTACCATATCTAGATATTTTAGAAAAATAACTGATTTTTAGATATGTTTAAGAAAAATATTCATAACATTATTATTAATTACATCAAGTTAAAAATGTAATATTCAGTCTTCAAATTGCCTAGCATTTCAGCTCAGTCTTTCCATACTATTATCCTGTGATTTGGAGAAGAGGTTATTTTAGATTAAAATATTGCATTATAATATTTTAATAGCAAGCCATTACTCAGCTTTGTATAAGTGTCTCGTTAAAGTGAATGATAGCACGTTGGGTTGAAATCAACTGTGATCTGATGTGAGCTGTATACTCCTATGGAAGTAGATCTGCAGACTTTAGGCAAGGGAATTATTGCATAGACATCACAACAAAGCCAAATTATACACCAAAGTTCTAGGAACATCTATTTTGCTGAATTTGTTTTGTTAAAAAGGGATAAACAAGGACCAGTAAATGAGTAATCATCTTTTTGGCCTTTTGTGAGTCACCTGCACATACATCCTAGTTCCTACATTTAAAATTCTAACCAAACTACTCACTTACACCATATAATATGTCAGTAATGGCTTTCTGCTTGGTAATGACAATTAATTCTTAACATTCAAAATGATGCTCTATTTGAAGACCTAATAATATACAAAGAGTTGTTAGAATATTACACTTTTATTTCAATTCTATATTTTGAATGAAAAATGTTTTTGTACACTAATTACTTACCCTAATATTAAGGCTACACTGTACACAAGCAGCCAGAGGAGTCCCAAAGGACCAAAACTTGATAAAAAGAGGATCAGTGCCAGTCCAAGCCATCCCCAGGTACTGACACTTACACTCATCTGAAACATTAACACGGGTAAAGATAACATTACCTATTTAGAATAATGATAACAATAATATTCTAAAGCCATCAACATTAAATCCATTTATTTAAGGTTATTCAACTTTAAATTTTTTTAAACCCATAGGACTCAAATATATAAATTTCTTCAGGGCAAAGCCATTTGTGCCTTATTTAAAATTATATTAATCTCACCTCAAGCATTACATGGAAAATTGAAATAAAATTTATTCATTCAAATATACATGGAAAACATCTTGGTTATGAATATTGGTATCACACTGAGTAGTGGTTGATAGATCAAGTCAGCATATTATAACATATTTATTCAATTATGGATCACTCATATGATAATTCCAATTAAGAAGATTATTTTGCAAGGTGACTTTCCTAGAAATATTTGTATAAACTGATGACAGTTCTCATTTTTCTGCTTTTGACAAGAGTATCAGACACCTGGTGTTATCAAGATAATATCTTCCACAAGAATATACGAGACAACTGGTATAATTTGAGCTTTTAAAATTCAATGAAGATATGTCATTTTGATTTTTTTTAATAAGTATTTATCCATAAAATTAAAATTTAAGAAACATATTTACAAAAACTCTTTTATTTCAGGTTTAACAGTCAAGTGATAATGTAGGTAGTATTTATTAACTGGACAACATACAGTTAGGAAAAATAATTTATATTTGATTTAGGTACCAAAAAGGTACAAAAACATGATTTACACATAAGTAAATGCTGATGGGAAAAGGCACCAAGGCAAACTTTTTACAGTCTAACATACTCGGTGATAACATAAATTTTGATAAATGTCAATACATTCGAAAACCATGAAATGCAAATTGCATTATATCTAATTATCACAACTTAGCTGTGGCACAATTGATAATAGACCACTTGCATGGGCCACCCCACCCCATGCAGATTGCTGTGGCCTGCAGCTCATGGGCTGGGGCAGCTGGCAGGTCTAAATAGCATTTTAGTTTTTACCATATTTTCCATAGACCACTATTATGATTGTGAATTTAAAATATAATAATAAATATTGCTGAAATGTACTTGCAGCTTGAATGCTGAAAAAAATGTTATGATTCATTATGGCATGGTCTCTTTTTAAGCTCAAACAACATATACCTACAGCATTGTGGTGATTTTCATATATGTGGTACTGTGGTCTAAAACAATTATTAAATGGAATGGCAAAATTTATCATATGATATTAAACGTAACCAAGGACACCAGTATTATTTAATATGTTTGTTAATTATTTAATAACCTTTTATAAACTTGATTGATTGATTTATAGGAAGTTAAATCCACTGATTACAGAACACACATTGGTAATGAGGTTTATAAATTGTTTGCATAGGCTGCTGATATTTTTGCCCTAATAATTCTTGATACCCAACATTTCATCGACATATTGCCATGTACATTAAGAGTTTCACATTTGGTATTAAAAAAGTCAGTTTTCAATTTTGGAAGGGTTTGGATGGATGTTTCACCATAGGCCCAACTTCACTCTTGGTGAAAATGTAATTTCAAAGGTTGAAGCCCTTGAAATAGTAGGAGTAAGTTTTACATTGAATGGTAATTTTATTAACCAAGCTCAACCCCGAATTGTTAAATGTTGCAACAGCTTGTTTGCTATGTCTGATGCTGACATGTGCTATCCAGGTCTAACATCAGACACAAAATCATATCTTTTAAAACCAATATACCACCTCACATTATTATATGGTTTAGAATCTGTTCCTTCAGGTAATGCCATTATAAAACAATTTGAAAATATGCGAGGTTCTATTATGAAGAGAGTGTGTGTAGCATACTAAGAAGATTGCACCATTCCCAATTATTGAAAGCCCTAATATTAACAGAGTTGACAGTTATTATTTTAAAGTCAACCAGTTCATTACATGACAGAATTTTCAAAACATATATACATTTGTATGTGATTTATGCATTCATTATCTGTCAAAGTATGTAGAAACTGGTGAAACATTCAAGGACACTATTATTGATCATGTTGTTAAATTTGACCTTTAATTGTCCGATTGAATGTGTGTTTTCTACATCTATAATGTGCTGTTTTAACAGACAGAAAGGAAGTCAGATTCAAAGGCGGGAAGGAGAAAATTGAAATGCTCTGACATCACATCGGTGCTCTCTAGACTGATGTGGATTATAGTTTCTTTTGAGCATTAATTTCTGAGCCATTTTGAATCATCTTCCTCTTGTAAGGTTCCTTCTCACTCAAATTGATAATACCGTTTAGTTCTGGAATAATT
Source organism: Paralvinella palmiformis (assembly GCA_025642065.1). Taxonomy (NCBI): domain Eukaryota; kingdom Metazoa; phylum Annelida; class Polychaeta; order Terebellida; family Alvinellidae; genus Paralvinella; species Paralvinella palmiformis. The sequence continues at coordinate 145,609 of JAODUP010000757.1, read as the reverse complement.
CTTTGCTCACACTTGTTTACATGCTATTGTATGGGCTCTACAGACTTCAAGTTAACCAGATACACTGAAGTGACGTCAGCTTTCAGGAGCTTCCAGTCTTTGTCTAGCTTCAAAATGGCGGCATCCACAGGCCAATAAAAGTTGATTAATCAGCTCTTTAACTGGATTATTTAATATGTGGATGATCATTTACACATTTTGACATTATTTATATTTGTGAGTATAGCTGTATTAGTCCTCAAAATTTGAAATGAACTTGGACTATCCCTTTAACTGTTTTATTAACGAAAACATTTTAATGTATCTGGCAATGTCATGAAAAGGTTTTATTAACAATTACATCTAATACAGCACACTTGAATATCATTTTATAATTCAATAATTATAATGCCTAGTCTGTTGTATGATCTAATCAAATTGATGTATGTCATTCATTTTTACTTTGTTTTTCTACTGATTATGTATGTATGTATACATGAAAATGTATTATGCTTGTATGTATGTACTGTATCCTCACTGGTGAGGATTCAAATAAATTATTCCTAGGCAGCTTGTCTTGGACAACTCTGCCCTGTTATGAGACAGCTCAGCCCACTGATGAGACAGCTCAGCCCAATGATAAATGATACGACAATGCCAAATCAGTTGGGTAGAGCTAGCTTCAAACATAGCCCAATCAATGGCATGATTAAAAAAGCAATTATCAATTGATTGATAATTAATTGTTGGTGGCATTTGTCAAAAGCATATTCAATGTATAATACATGGAAAATTTTTTGGAAAATAAATGTTTTATTCAAAATTTACTAAAATTTTTTTTTGGGGGAATATTGGTTTCATGATTATTGTTGTTTTTTTTAACAGATAAAAAAAATTTATTTATTAATTTTGGTTTTTAAAAACTAAAAATATAATTCCAATTTTAAGGTAAAAGACCACCAATCTACATGGCATGCACTTATTCCATATCAGTCTTGTACTGCAAGTAAATGACCACAAAGCTGTTAATATATATATATATATATATATACATATACAAATATTAATTAAATTTAAATTTTACACCGGGCTGATTTATCACCTTCCTTTTTCGGGTTTTTCACTTTTTGGGCCCAAAAAATAATTAAGGTTTAATTTTATCATTTTATGTTATCGTCTATTAAACTACAAACACCAAAGAATTGTGGGAGAGGGGATGATTTTGGCTTGGGATAATTTAATGGCCAAAGAAACCGTCTATCAACACTTACACTACAGTAACAGTTCCAAGACTGCAAGAGCCTCTACAAATAAGATTTAATAATGATAATTCTTTGATAGATCTAGATTCTAGTCTAGATCTATTTACTCATAAATAGTGAAATAGCTTTAAAAGTTAAACTCTAAAACTGGTACTAAGTGAAGTCTAAAACAGGACCCTGACGCAATTGGATTTCTTACCTTCGCATGAAAAAGTACCATAGTTTAATAATAGCGGGTTGGACTTTCATCTAGTTGTCACTCACGACATACGATGTAAATGTTGTATGTGGGAATATAACATTTGGATTGTTGAGATCACTAATATCGTTTTAACAGACCTTGATACTTATGATTAAATAATTAATAATGCCTTAATTTTGGTCAAAAGCAGAATTGAAATTGCAAACGTTTCATCCTTAACTTAAGCTGATTAATGTAAAGTTGCACATAACTACACAGGTACGTATTACATGCTTATACACCAACACAGACACCTTATTAAATAAAACCACGGAATTACGCACCCTGATATCCCTGCACCAACCAGATGTTATTAGTCTACCCAAAAACAATAATGCATAAATAAATGGATACAGTTCGAAGGATACGATCTATTCACCAATCTAAATGATAACCCAGGTCGAGGAGTAGCCATATATGTGAAGAACTATTTCCAAAAAACTAATCTGCACTTAGAAGGACAATAATAAATCAAGGAATCTGTTTGGTTTGAGATTAATCTTCAGGACAATGATCAACTATTAATCGGAACCATCTACAGATCTCCAAACAGTAGTGCCGAAAACCACAACCTTCTACAAAGTATTATTAACAAAGCAACAGAAAGGAAACCAAGTCACTTCTTGCTAATTGGATACTTTAATTACCCAGAAATTAACTGGAGACTAGGTACATTGTTTCAATATGTTCTATTCAGTAGAACAATTAATAAGTGATAACGCCAGTTGAGAACGCCTGGCTTTATTAGTCCAACAATAGACAACAAATCGGTAGGTGGCACCACAAATAGGGTGATATCATTATATACAAAGGAGTAGTAGTAGCTGTGCCACAATATAAGACTATACTGATATAATTAAAACTAGTGGATATTACAACACTGGACTACTGGACTGAAGCATTAGATAATGATGACTTCATGGATTGCCGCTATCTAGACCTTGCTAAGGCCTTAGACTCTGTTCCCCATCACAGGCTTCTAGGAAAAGTATATGGATATGGCATCAGAGGAAAGCTTGTGACATGGGTCATAAGTCTCCGTAGAAGGTGTATCCTCCCTACTGGCACATGTCCTAAGGACCATACCACAGGACAGTGTTCTGGGACCCCTCTTATTCATTATCTTCATCAGTGACATGCCAGAGGTAGTTAACAGTCTAATCAGGATGTTCGCGTATGACACAAAACTATATAGGACTGTAAACATATTTTTATTTTGATGCCGAGTCTGTGACCAGACTATACACATCACTGGTTCGACCCCACCTCGAGTATGGTAATGCAGCTTGGAGGCCCCTCTAGAACAAAGACATCACCCTACTTGAGAATGTACAAAGACGTGCCACTAAGTTAGTCCCGGGCCTGCATGATAGGGAATACGATGATAAGCTGAAACAATTAACGCTACCAAACCTTCACTACCGTAGGACAAGAAGCGATATGATAGAGCTGTGCAAACATACACATGACATGTATCATATAGACGCCAAGTACATTAAATTATATCAGTCACAAACGGCCAAAGGGCATTCATTCAGATTAGCCAAAGAACGCATAAACAAAGGGTACGACAAAAGTTCCTCACCATAAGAGCAACTAATGCATGGAATCAACTCCTAGTTGAGATTGTAAATGCCCAAGTCTGAATACCTTTAAAACACGGTAAGATAAAGCCTGGAGTCGATGGAAATACAGCCAGTAACCGGTAAACACATTCTTTCAATATGACAGTGTGACCCTAGGTCTGCTAACAGGCTATAAACCTAAACTATATGCAGAAGAGGATAAGTATAAGTAAGTAAGTAACTTGACTTTGGCTTAGAGAGCACAGTCAGTGGACGACGGGCTGAGGAAGACATTAGGTTGGGGGTTAAATTAAGGAGTCATGTAGTTCACATCAAATAGTAATAAAGCATATCTAATTAAATGAGTACTTAGTGTACAGTGTAGAATAGTTCAGTGGGCTAATATCAGGGGAATGGGAAAGCCACGCCTGAAAGGTTTTATTGGAACCCATAACGGAGTAGGACACATAAACTAATGCTCGACACACGTCCAATAAATGGAAATTCTACACCAGAGAACTCACCAGCAACATACTAGTCCCTACAAAACAAGAACACATTTAAGAAACTTACAGATATTATATACCAAAGATATTACACTCTTAAATAAACTACATAAATTAATTACAGCTCTTAATGCATGAGCCTGAGATTTGTATCAAATATAATATGATGTGACTTCGTCTTTATTGATAATGCGCTAATTAATGAAGTCAAATCGAATTGTTGTCAAGCTCCCACTGCTGCACATGAACCGAGAAAATGTGATTATTACCTCTTCACGAACTTAGAAGATGATCCAGTAAGTGGAATATTATATAGAAATATATACATGTTCTAGCAGCATTAAGTAAGAACTACTGATAATGGGGGGATTTCAATACACCCAACATCGAATGGAGTATAGTCTTTAAAATGACAATTCAAAATCATATAAGCCAACTCTTCATATTTCACACTTTCCGGAACTAGCACAAAATCTTTTGCTCGGTCAGATTCTCAATATAGAGATCAAGTATACATTTTTTAAGTACCGTAGGTCCCGGCCATTAAGCCGAGGACGGTTTTTGGGCCTAAAATATCGTGACCAATAAGCCGACCTAAAACTCTGAACTTTTCCCTGTAGTATTTCTAGTCCAAGTGACGTTTTGAACACAGAAAATAATTTTGTTTTCATAATTTGTTATTCATACCAATGTGTTCGGTATAGATCTAGTGACAATAGATCAAGGCAAATTATGACCACCGTTTACGCAAACTGTTAGCGCATACGTAGGACCTCAAACTTAAATTAACGGTCTGATTAAAAATTCAATGAACCGTATATGAAGTTCTCTCTCTCTCTCTCTCTCTCGCTCAGGCTTCTTGTGACAAGCGTATTTTTCAGCCACAGAATTATAAGTGACTGAAATTCTCTCATCACGTTTGATTATTGTTTACGGTCATAATAGAATATAGTCCGTGGGCCCGAAAGGCCTCCACCCCACCCCCCGTAACCTATGAAACCTATTTTATTTTGTTCCTGGAACCTCTCCCAACATGAAAAATGGATGCCACCGTCACCAAACTGCGATGGACTACCTGTGTGACGTCATTTTCAAAATGGCGTCAGTGAAATTACCGAAATGACGTTTTCGCCTATAACTCGGCTTCTAGGATAAATAGAGACGAGATATTGGTGTTTACGCCAATGTTTTTGAAGATGAGGAATCCAATGATGACACTGAACAATCGCTATGACACTTGGTTAACTCGAAATTCAAAATGGCTGTCATTGAAACCAGCGAAAAATCACATTTTCTGCGATATTTTGACTTTCACGATAACTAGATAATTGGTCATGGGCTTTAGGCCTACATTATGATATATGTGATTTAGCCTGTTGTTATTTAATACCTGTCGGCCATCTTGGAATTCAAATTGGCTGCCAATATTGCCAGATTTCCTATTGTAGTCGGTCATAACTACATAATAACTCGTTCCATTATTTGGCATTTAATATAAAAAATGGACATATTTTGAAATAAAGAGCTTTATTCAAACCCATCAAATCATCCAACAAAACAAAAGCTAAATGACAGAAGGAAAACTCAGCTTGACTAGAAGTATATTGACAAGAAATAATATGATGATTATAACAAATGAAGTGAGCTATTGTCACAACCACTATACTAACAATAATGGTCCTTTTCATAGAGATCGGCAATCCTCGGTAAATCGGCCGACCAATCAAGAGCTGGCTACCCTTTTTCGAGTCCTTTCATAATAACCGTCAACGGGAACCGTGATTTATAGTATTTTACTCTATTAATATTGACTTTGGTTGCCATACTGGAATGCTATTCCATAAAATAAAATACGATTATCTGTTTTTGACAGTTTAAAAGCAGATTAGTTAGTTGTGACTGCAAACATAAGCAAAAGTGAACTGCATTGTAAGAAAATAATCGTTTGTTCCTGGTCCCTTCCCTTCAAATTTATTGGGCAATGTAGAAAGTATATTCAGGCTTATAATATAAAATATTGAACTCACAACTTATTTCTAACTGTGGCCTAACAAATAAGATAGCTTATATTGATATTTTAGACGAAAAAAAACAACATTTGAAATACAGATGGCTATTTCGTATTATTAAATTCACATTAAAATATAAATTTAACTCATTTCTCACGTATTTATGGGAGACATCTGGATATTCTAGAAAGAAGAGGTTTCGCCGGATTAACGTAAAGTATTATAATATATTTTAATAACCTTATCTACTCTCATCACTGGAAAATTACTTTAGTTATATCCAGAGCCGGGGTTTTCTGACCTAGCTGAAAATAATTCAACTGGATTCTTATCACCGGGGTCAATCGCCAACCTGCCTCTGAATGGCGAGTACTTCGGGAATCTACGGAATGAAGAGGATCATTGCCAATAGAAATTTTCTCATAAGAATATTCTAGTTAATCAGTCCACGCGATACACACAACCCGTGATATTGATAGTTGTACAAGTGCTAATTACTCATCTCCAGTATTATTATAGACATAGATCCCCACACATTTTGATTAGCAATTAATAACAGTAATGCTTCAAAATAATAAAATACTGCAAATGTCGTTTCACAAAACTTTATTGCTCATCACGGTTTACTAATGAACTCATAATAACTAATAAAGAAAAACACCGCCATTAAGTGATTCCATTAAACTAAAATGGGATATGGTCATAGGTAAGGTTGGTGTTAGTTTATGTTAGGGTTAGGCTAGGTTATGTTAGGATTAAGCATACAGTTAGGGTTATACACGTAGAAGGCAAAAGGTTTTATCATGATCGATAAGGGGCAGAATAAAAGTGTGCACAATGTTTTATATATTTTTATCTTTTTTACAATCATACTAAGACTGTTTACTCTTGACTTATATCTAACAGTTTTCTGTAAATATCTTCAGCTGATGTCATCACTGATAAGTCTAATGATATAATCACATATCGGTGATAAAAGTCCAGGATCATATCTTGGCGTAGATATATATATATATATATATATATATATATATATATATATATATATATATATATATATATATATATATATATATATATAACATAATCTATGGGCGTTGGCTAATTATAAACTTCTTCCCAACAGTTGAATGTGTTTACTCGTTGTTAGGCTGAAAATGTAAGTTGCCGGCTGTCACTATTTGTAGTAATGAATGTAAATGATTTAGCCAATTTTAATCAACATTTATGTTGTAAAACCTTCAGGCATTTAGTTTCAAGCGAGAATTGAAGCAAGTCACGCTTATATCTATGTTATATATATATATATATATATATATATATATATATATATATATATATATATATAAAATTATATCATGTGTATGTCTTCATTGTTATTTTGCGCAATTTCTTGCTTTGTTTTTCGATGAGAATCCCACCCTCTGGAAAAGTTTCGACTTCTTGCTGGGATCGAACCTCTGACCCATGGCACCAAGTGCCGGGTGCTTAACCGCTAGGCCGCCAGAGCTTACTGTTCTCTCTACAATGCGCAAGAGTTAACAAACACCGTATTTTAACAGACACAGAGAATTCTTGTATCACTGATTATTTATAACAGTGTCAATAAACGCGCTAGGTTTTATGTTGGAAGTAGTCTTACTAAGTTTCCCAATTACAATAGTAGGAAAGTATATACATTTGATAAAATGTCACCCTGAATTCAATCCAGAATTAATTGCACATCTTTTTTCCAAAATAAATATGCGAAAAATATATTGTACGTATTTCAAATATAAAATCTTAGCTTTAAAAACTGGTTGTAGCATTTTTTGTCGTAAAGAAACTCTGTGCAAATGTTTCTCTTCACAGTTCGCGGAGATATGCTGCAATTGGAAAATACTCAAAATGTCCACAGATAGCGCTAGAGAGTTATGGATACAAATGTGGGGTAAATGCCGGCCTATAAGATGCTCACCAATAGACTTGAAAGAAATGTCGATAGACTTCGCCGATTGTGAAGAATGGATCTCAAGCAAAATGAAAGTTACGCAGAAGGACATGTATTTCAACGATTCTCTGGAAGATGTCGTTCAGAAACTAATGCATTGCTGCAAAAGTGAACTTTGAAAGCGCGAAATGTTTCCGGTCAAGGAGCATCATATTGTCGGATCGTTTCGCGATGGAACGCGTGGAGGCAAGACAGCTGAACTTGACATAATCGTCGAGATTGACGAGAACCAATTTGAACTGGTAGGCTTGCCGAAACTGGGCTCTGAACATCGCAGTTTTGAAACATTCGAGATATCCCGTACATGAAACGGAGGCGACCGGTTGGTTAGTGCAGACCAATATCTGGACGAGTTCGGCAGCACCCTAGAAGAGATCTTCGAGACGTTACAGCTACCAGAAGGTATGAAGCACGGCGGCTATGCTTCACCGAAGTTTAGCGGAATTCGTCGCAATGGCCCCGCTATAACAGTGTTATTACTGTGGCAAGAGGGACTCTCTGATGTGAGATATACCATCCAAACTCGTCAGATGACCGTTAAACCATCAAGACAGATTCCACTTGTATTTATTAATGCGGCATATGCGCCTCTCTAACCGGTACAAAGATTACGGAAAGGTAGTTGTTTGAATAATGTAATGGAATCTTTTTTTGTTCTGTTTCGATCTAGCCTGTTCTGATTTCTATCGATTTGGTTGTGGCGTTCCAGGTACCAGACGATGTCAAAGAACGCGTTCGTCAAAAGATTCATAAAAAAACTGTACGCCATCAGAAGAGAGAATCCAACCAATTTCCGACCGGACGTGAATAATTTGTTTCTGGTACCGCAAACACCAAACGGACATCGATGAGAGTTAAGCACCTCTGCCTTTGAAGCCGATTTGCTCTACGTGCTGTCAGAAGGTTCCGCTTTGAAGCAGTCCATCAAGTACATGAAGCTCATAGGTGAAAAGGTGGCTGTTAGAGCCTATCAAAACGAACCGTTGTTTTCGGAAAGAGTTCCATTCGCCGGAGTGTTTGAATCGTACCGGCTCAACGGTGCGGATGACAATTTTCGCAAAGACATCAACAAGGTGATGAAGTATGCGCACATCTTTTCATCGGATGACGTGGCCAGCAGATTCCACGAAGCCTCCAAGCCCCCTATTTCGCTCTGTTCGGCTCCACTTAAGCAGCTGGCCTTCAAAGCTGCGGCTACATTGCCCAGCTCACTTCGGGATGCCGCTGAAATAAAAGAGACTTACTTGATATCCGAAGTATTGAAAGAGATCGGGTAAGCCGAAGATAGATATATCAGCCATTACTTTATTAAAAAGAGATTGGTAATTTGGTCTGGTGCCGGGTTTGCTGTAGAGAAATTAAACGCCTACAGAGAAATGGCAAGAACGGCGTCTTGTAAGCTTGCCCAAACTGCAAAAACATTCAAGGTATGTATGCATATATATATATATATATATATATATATATATATATATATATATATATATATATATATATATATATATATAGATAGATAGATAGATAGATAGATAGATAGATGTGCACAGACTTCAGGCAAAACACAATGCTTCGTTTCAAAGCAGAATGTTTCTATAACAACATCAGTCGACCATATATCTATCACAAATGACGTGGCTTTATGTTGCTGGTTTATTTCAGGCGAATCACATTGCGAAAAAAACATTCACCCGTACGCTTACGGTCTGGCAACGTGAATTGCCTTGCCAACACAAAATATTTGACCCTGAATTTGTGCCATATATAAAAGACAGACTTGAGAAAGGCGATATTTACTTGTTTACAATTCAATTTATTACAAATAAGCTATATAGCTATTGTTAGAAATTGTTATTTTTTAAATTCATCCAATGTCTTAATACTTCTTATTTTTCTCTGTCGGAGTTCAAAGGGCAAGAACGAAGGATGAAATGATGGATCACGTATATCCGTTTGGAGGTTAACGTATACGTAAGTTGGTTGCGGCGTCTGACTGCGCCAGGACACGCGCGTCTGATTGGTGGAATGATCAAGGGCAAGAGCCAATCATCAGATCGCTCTGACATTCGTTCTGCCGGTTATTTGTCTGTTCGCCCGCGTGTGCCTTCCTCCGTTCGATCGAAGGTTTTCTGGGGTTTTCGTTCCAACTTTCGCACATTCATCTCTCCATTGACTACCGATTTCTGCCTATAAAAGTAGCTTGGTTACTGCTTCGTTCACATGTTCGCGTGACCGTGACTGTCAGGGAGATGTCGTGCGGATGCTTGGTCGAAATTTCAGTTAGATCTCATTCCTACTTTGGCCCGTGCGCACAGTCGTGCACATGGTCACTCGTCAGTGCGTGTGTTTGGTCCATCAGCTGATCGATCTTTCCAAGGATCATTCTTCCATTTCAACGTTCGTCTGTTAGCGCAATCAGCCACTGGAACGTGCTAACCTATTTGTCTACTGCCGAACGTGTGTGCTATGATCAGTACCGGGTTCGTCCGGGTCAAGTGACCCCACGCTCGCTCGTGCGTTCGATCGTATGTGCATCCGACCTTACGATCTATTTATCAAATATTCGCCGTAACTGATCAATCCCTCGCTGGGTCGAGTGTTCACGCGTTTGACGTCCGAGCTTGTTTGTGGGAATGCACACCTGGATACTGGCGAACTCTGGTTCAGTTGACTATATCTATTTGCTGAAATAAGAATTTCCTGATCCATCCATAATTTATGGCATACTAAATCATGGTTCATCTTTCTTTTTTTTGAACTACCGAAATACGCCGGGGAACAGCCAGTTTCAAACAGGGCCGAATATTGCCTTGTCTGTGTCGAGGTGAAGATATGTGACCTTGAATTACCGTGTAAACACAAGATGTGTGGTGGCTGTTTTCGACTTTACGTGGAGAACCGACTCGTAAACTATTAAACGATGGAATGTCCAGTATGCCGAATTATCTTCTTGGATCGGAATTGGTATCAGAGTCAGGTATATATATATATATATATGTGTTGTGTGTGTGTGTGTGTGCGTGTGTGTGCGTGTTTTAGCTGTGTATAATAAGGCACGGCCGGTTGCCGTGTTAAAAATCGGCGCCGGGGGACTAAATCCGGTATTTCTTGCTGAGACATGTGTAATGTCTCACCAGTCCCCTATATATATATATATGTGTGTGTGTGTGTGTGCGTATGTGCGGCGGCTGTCTTTTAGGGCCAATGTAAGAACGTTATATCGTTATTACAACATGTTTATTAGTTTGTTATGTAAATGTAGAACCTATTTGGTTTTCTTAGGGTTGGGCAAAAGCCTTTTTTACTGTTTGTGGATACTCCGGGAGTCGTTTGTTACCCCCGGGGGCATCTCCTGGGTAAAAGGGGAAATTTTTTCCCTTTTATGATTTTAATTACACTGATATGGAATTTTTTTAAATGAAAGCTATTATAACCCCGACGTGTCATTCCATTTCGGAGATCTGCCTGAAACCCCGTTCTGACCATGGGTCAAATAGATCAAGTGGATGGGCCCTTTAATTTAGATCCCCCAACCTAACTGCATATACTTAGGAACGCTAAATTAAATTGAACGGAAACGTATGAGGGGTTTGCGTTAGGGTTTGAGTAAATTAGTATTTACTGGTTTAGACGATATTTCGTTTTAGTCCAGTAATAATCCATTGTCGTATTGCTACTTTGTTTTTTTTTTAGTTAAATCGCTTCAGTGAGTCCATACTGAGTTAGTGTACATTCTCTTTGTTATGAACAAACTGTAATGTTTGTTAACACGCTGAGGGTATAAAGGGCTTGAATTTTACTTATTAGAGAAGAACTTGACCCAGACCATCGGGGGATTATACATGGTTAATATAGGTAGGATTTATTAGTTATTCGAACCCCGAATAAAAGAGGTCACATTTTAAAACTTTTTTAAAGGTTTTTTTTACCACGAAAATTACTCTGAATGTAAACTGTGGTGTCAAAAAATTTTTAGTGTAGAAATCACCATTGAACCACACCATGTTGTTTAGCCTGTGGGATCAAAATTTTTTTTTTTATTTTTTTTTACTACCCCAGTGCCCTTTCCCGTGGGCTCTTTTCCTCAAAAAAATTATGGGTTCCCGGTTTTATGGTGAAAAATTTTATAAACCAATCTATAATAGGGGGGTGGGAAATTTTTTTTAATTAATTAATATTTTTTTTGTTTTGAAGGTAGGTCTCGAATGATGTTTAGATATGTTGATGCTCTGTGCCTGTTGCCTCTTATTTTCGATTAAAGTGTATTTTTAATGGTATACGCTCAGTTTGGTAGAAGTCTGTACTTTTGTAATGCTGTAAATAAGGCCAATTGTAAACCAAAGTTTATTTCCGAAGCTGAATTATATTAATAAATCAGTCTTCATCAACATCGTATGGCTGAATTGTAATTGCGGTATAAAATTTAACGCTGTCTCCATCTCTGTGTGTCTGTTAGCACACACACACAAAAACACACACACACACACACACACACACACACACACACACACACACACACACACACACCGTCCCTCGTTAACTTGAGGTGTGTGGAGGCATTTAAAGCTATTTTGATATTTGTGGCTTTCACTCACACCCATTCACAAATTTCAGAATACTGTATACAATTATGTTTGGACAATTATTAAATTAGTAAAATGCGGTGTTCAATTATCAATGCAATTTTTTCGGTATGTCAATGATTTAACAAACACTTTAAATGAGAAAATGGACTTTAAACAGTTTGTAGATTTTGATAAGAACATAACAAGATGTAACAGACATTCTAAATAATAAATAAAAGAATAAGATTCGATTTAAGGCTAATAATATTTCCAAACTTAAGAATAATAATATAGTCCATACTGTTATTATTAGTGGTTGGTTGATTGATATCTTTCGTTTCATAATCTATAATCATGAAACGGGGATAACACACGAAATTGCAACCACTTATTTCCAGGTGCATGTATATATTTACAACTGAATCTGAAATGAGAAAAAGCCACCGTTATTACTATTTATTATTATTATTATATATTTATATATATATATATATATATATATATATATATATATATATATATATGGAATACGTGTCTGTATTGGCAGATAGTCTGTCTTTTAAAGTCACTAGCCTCATTTTGGGTTAAATTAATAATAGACTCAGATTTTCAAGATTACTCACCTACTTACGCATTCTGATCTTGAGTGACATAGACCTCTTTACCAATAGTATCTTCATTTTGTGTGTGTGTTATATATATATATATATATATATATATATATATATATATATATATATAGTTATATTGTTTAGTGTTTTATGGATAATTTCTTACAATGGTGCGGGGCCATTTAAGAAGGGTGTTTCATCATTAACCTCGCCTCGTTAGAGAACATATACATGATAATTCAATTTACAACATTACAGTAATTACAGAACATTGCATAAATCATCCAGTAATAATATTACTCTTTTATGTGTATTAAAAATATGGCATCAATAACATATTAAGAACAGAAAGATTGTAAGGATCGTTCCTCAATAAATGCTGACGAACACTCAGTTATGGCATCAGGTGCATCATAACGTTTCTTCATATTAGTGCAAACACGGCTCGAGTAACATTTGTTGAACATATATTTGAAACATCATATTTATCATATGTTATGAACCCGAGACACAAGATAGGAGTGATTTTTCAGATGCCTATAGATATGCGTTTTAAAGAGATACAAATAAAATGACCTCTCACGAGAGATGATAAGCAAATCTGACCTAATTCAATCAAGTGAGTTAACTTCTATAGTCGAAACTATTTTTACAACATTGAGAGCATTGAAAAGAAGTGTCTTTTTGCCAAATTTTTTGCCAACCTAGACCTGGATTTAGCAATTATGTTTGTGATTTTTTTCCCTTATTACTAACAGATTTTTTTGAAACATGATTATAGTTATACATACAGTGGTCAAAACTGGTCTAATGGCCGAATTTCAAACACAACATTAACAAACATTGATCAGGAATAAAACCGATGGCCTTCTTAAACAAGATCTCATGAGACAGTGCATGAGGCACAATATCATATCACATCATCAGCCAGCGATATTGCGGCAGTGGTACCTCTACCAGGAATAAAACCTAACTGTAAATCACGAAACTCACGTTTACCCAATACACTGAGAACATATAATTTGAGAATCTTTTAAGGTGTATCTAACATGGTTACTGGTATTTAATATTTAGCAACGGTTTGATCAAGCTTTGATTTTTTAAACGAATCAGGTACAATGCCAAATTTAAAACATAGAGCATCACACTGAGCCAGTAAATAACATTCGAATCAAGAGCATGTTCTAAAGGCACAGCCAGAATATAATTTCGTAATAAAACTGACAAGCATGGATTCTGACATTACATATTCATTAAAAACCCTATTTTTCAGAGTATCATATCTGTTTTGTATTTCACGATTAGCATCAAATAAAACAGCGGTCATGTTGTTCAAGATATCAAAGTTTTGCTAAAATATTCATGGAACTATAATATATTAATATTTGTATCATATTGGGAAAAATCAAGCTTTGTCCTACGAACACAATTTAACATTTTTTATTACAAGACGTTTACAATGTATTGATATGAGTTGATATATGGTTCAATTAACTATTCATAGCTTTATTACAGGTATAGCTATATGCTGTTTTGTAGCATACGTGTATTTAGCTCACATTGTACACAAAATTTGCTGTAAAATATCAATATTTAAATTTTCAACATGCAGTGATGCAAGCCAGATGTCTACTAAGCTGTTATATGGTAACTTCCAGCGTATAATAATAATATACTACAACTTGTAGAATCTAGAATAAGTTACAACAATCCATTCATTGGCTCAATACTTTTCAGGGCATAACAGTTAATAAATTTAGACTTAGTTTAGGCAGTTTCATGGTATTTGATACTTGCAAACCTATGTATCAATGCATTGCACAGCCTTCTCATGTAAATATCCATTAAAGTAACGGGAAGTAACACGTGAAAACAACTGTTAACATAGACCAAGTGCGTTTATTTACCCCAAGTCTCATTTTCGCACAATCGGGTCAGCATGGATGACTGTCATATAACGGACAACTGCAATATGTCGTTTCAGGCTAGTGAACGCTAACGGTGTCTGTCATATTTTATTTTTAGCCTGGAGGATTCCCTCCTGTCTAAACAGTTACTTCAAACGCAGGTTATCTTAAATGTCTGATCTAGCAGATTAATCACAATTCCATTGCTGAACTGGGCTAGAAATAATTAAATGATTATTCATAGTACTGGCAAGCTAGGTATTTCGTTCATAGTAGTGCTTTCACTGAACATTTATCCCTCACATGGTATTATTTTAAAATTAATGTTAAGGCATCCTGGTTACGACACTTGCCAGAACTATTGGTATGTCCATAATCTATAATATACAATCTAGCGATAAATTCCTGTCATTATGACTTTGTTTTCTTGTTTATTACATTATTGTAGACAAATAAATCGAATGGGCAAGTAAATTAACTACGCGAATTGTCAAATGGTAATTACCCGGTATGTTCCCAGAACTGATTATCCGAAACTAGAACTGTAGTTGATTCTCCCCCACTAAGCCGCCATCTAGCGACTTCGTTAAACATCATTTTGCAGACGACATGGCGCGCACCTGGAACGAGGGGATGGACACGTTGTGATGATGATGATTAGTACTATAACTCTGATGAACGACATTATTTGTCACTTTAAACATGCTGGGTTGTCTTTATACACTTGCAGCTTGAAGACTGAAAATATTTTGATTCATTATGGCATGATGGTCTCCTTTTTATGCTGAAACAACATATACCTACAGCTTTAATTTGTGCTGATTTTTATGAGGTAAAGTCTACTTTAATCTAACCCAATTATTAAACTTTTAATGGAATAGAAAAAAAATACTAATACTATGATAATTATATGATGTTTAATGTAACCAAGGATACTTGTTTAAAAAGTATTCTTTCACCAGCATTATTTATTATGTTTGTTAATGACCTTTTATATTAACTATCTAGCAATTATTGAACAGACATGTCACTTTGGTAATGAGGTTTAGTAGATATGTGGATATATTCGAGATCAGCGTCAGCCATATTGGTCCGTTTCCGGCGATTTTTAGTTTTCCCGCCGCACGGAGGGTATCCCTACTATTTATTCGCTTTTCATTGGTTCTCGTTGTGGAATTCTATAAATCCTCGTGATTGACGTATTAGGAAAGCTGGACTTTAGCCGCGATTTTATCTTTTTTTCTTTCCCACAACCGTTTAGGGGAGAGGTGGGGAGGTTGGACCATCTTACACTTCAATGGTATAATCTAAGTATATGTGATACAGCAATCGGCAACAAGTGGTTTTCTACCGGTCCCTTAATGTTTAATGTTCCTAATAAGGTATTGATCACGTGATTTGTGACCCAATTCAATGTCGTAAAGGTTTTTTATATAAGCAAAGTGTCAGGAGGGGAGGTTTGACCGCATGTGGCGGGGATAATCGACCGATTCAGTTTGTTATGTGGATATCATTTTCACCTAAAATTTGCTGTTTCTTATCATTCTTAATCTTTCAGTATTCACTTTTTGTTTCTTATCACGCGTTGTCAATACGTACATAAATAAATTGCTATACCGTATACGAATAAATAACATCAACATAGTTAACTGAAATACGAAAGTCTGATTTAGTTTGCTTAGAATTTTCCTTTGCTTGTGATTGCATGTTTGAATCATGTTTTCAGTGTTGTGAATAAAGTATTACATAAAATTCAAACTGTCCTTCCAAATAATATCAACTCAGATAAACATATGGCCCATTGTTTTAATTACCTCTGTCAAAAAATATTAAATATACATAGTTCCATTCCAGCACCTTATCACAGGGTAAGCCATTAGTAGAAGAGTCTTGTATATCCATGATGGATACATTTGAGCCTTTTACAGAGACTGATATCAGACAGTTGCTGAAAAAGTCATCTAATGCTTTCTGTGCAGTTGACTCTATGCCTACATGGCTTGTGAAAGATTGTCTGGATTTTCTGATAAGCCCAAATACAAATATAGTTAATAAATTATTATCTCTGGATGTTTTCCCAAGATCCATGAAAGCTGCCCTTGTAAAACCATTAATAAAAAACCACACTATGGACTGTAATATTCTAAACAATTACAAACCTGTTTCAAATCTTACATTTTTATCTCAAGTTATAGAAAAGGCAGTTGCTTTCCATCTAAACAAATATTTAATCAATACTAGCCTTAATGAATCACTACAGTCTGCCTATAAAAGTGGTCACAACACTGAAACAGCCTTAGTTAGGGTGAAAAATTATATTATGATGTCAATTGATCAAGGTAAGGCAGTAATACTTGTTCTTCTGGACCTTTCTGCTGCATTTGATACAGTTGACCATAATGTACTTTTCTCTAGGTTAAAAACATGTTTGGTCTGTAAGGTAAAGTACTTGGATGGTTTTGATCCGATTTGGAAGAACGCTCCCAGAGAGTGTCTGTTCATGGTATTTTATCTGACATTCAGTTTTTGTTATCTGGTGTACCACAGGGTTCAGTTCTTGGTCCTCTGGTTTTCACAATGTATCTCCATCCTCTTGGAATCATTGCGCAGTGATATGGGGTTAAATATCACTTGTATGCTGATGACACACAGCTGTATATATCACTGGATCCTGACAATGATTTAAATTTCTCCTCTTCCTGAACAATTTAGAACATTGTATTGCTGATATTCGGCTATGGATGACTCAAAATCTTCTAAAACTTAATGATAATGAAACAAATATTATATATTTGGCATGACCACATTGTGTTAAATAGCTAAAAACATCAGCATTACAGATGGGTGCATCTTCGATTACCCCTAATGGGTCAGTAAAAAATCTTGGGGTTATTTTTGACCGATGTATTAACATGAATATGTGTCAAGCTGCCTATTACCATCTTAAGAACATCCACTTTGTAACTGTAGTTCATGCCTTTGTTACATCTCGTATAGACTATTGTAACTCCCTGTTATACGGCATATCTGATTATAACATTAATCGCCTTCAGCGAATTCAGAATAGTGCAGCTCGCATTGTAACAAATACTAGAAAATATGAACATATCACCCCAATTGAAAATTTTAAATCTCTTCTAAAAACACACCTCTTTAAGGTCGCTTTCACAGATAAATAATGATTATCTTTTAAATCATTACAGGGTTCTTACGGACATATTATTTGGGGTATTATTATAATACATATTATTTGTACAGCGCCTTTGAATGGCTCCTGCTAGTAAGGGCGCTTTATTAAATATACATTATTATTATTATTATTATTATTATGAATAATGCCAAACAAGAAAACCATTTGCAAATACATTCGAAACACAATTGAATTCTTATTTATTGACAATTCATCGAGGACATCAAATCATCTTCTACCTTGTTATGTACAAGTGGCGCTGTAGATGACCTTGTGGAAGCATATAATTCGGGTGTTAATTTTTTTTATTAATAAACATGCCCCTCTGCAGAGGAAAACTATAACCCTGAGGCCAAATGCTCCCTGGTATACTGAAGAACTTTGAGAAGGAAAACACAATCGTCCGAAAGCTGAACAAATGTGGCGGAAAACAAAGCTGGAGATCCATCATCAGCTATTCAGAGAAAGATGTTGTGAAGTAGGAAAGCTTCTCATAAGATCCAAGAGGACTTATTAATCAGACAATATAGCGGAATGTGGGAACAGTCAAAAATGTCTGTTCCACTAAGAATTTGACGTGACATAAAGGAGAAATCATTCTGACAAGCTGTTCATCTGATGAGCACTTGGCCAACAAGTTTAGTGATTTGTTCATGAGGAAAATTACAACCATTAGAGATGACATTGATAATCACAAATATGCAATAAGCGACGCTGTCGTGATGACTGCTGATATGAAATTAGAAGGACAGCCTGTGACAAAACTTGCGCCTGTCATTAAGTCTCCCTCAAAATCTTGTGAACTAGACCCATTACTTACATACCTGTTGAAAGAAGTGCCGGAATACCTACTTCCTTTGATTACGGCTATTATCAATAAATCACTGGTGGAGTCCAAGGTTCCGCTTTCTTTCAAAAAGGCCTATATTAGACCATTGCTGAAGAAGCCAAATCTGGTTAAAGAGGATTTGAAAAATTACCGCCCAGTGTCTAATCTGCCTTTCTTGTCGAAGATCCTGGAGAAGCTGGTTGCTAAGCGGTTGGAGACTCATTTGAGTAGTCATAGACTGCACGATAATCTTCAGTCAGCTTACCGTACCGGTCACTCTACAAAGGCCGCGCTCCTGAAGGTCCACCATGACATTGCTGAAGCTTTAGATAGGAAGTGTATGGCAGCATTAGTTCTGCTTGACTTCTCTGCTGCTTTCGATGTCATAAATCACAAGATCCTTCAAACGCGCCTTGAGCACTCGTTTGGAGTAACCGGAGTGGCAGATCTCCGTGTGTTGCCATAGGAATGACGACATCAGAAGGTAAGTGCCTGGATTTTGGGGTGCCACAATGATCGGTACTTGGACCACGTAAGTACTGTTTGTATTCAAAACCAATTGGTGCGATATGTAGCCGACATAATTTGCTCTCCCACTGTTATGCAGATGATACCCAGGTGTATATGGCGATCATGTCCAAAACTACTTGGTCCGACGCTGCAAAGAAATTGGAAGCTACAGGCTGATATCAGAACTTGGATGAGTGCAAACATACTTAAGTTAAACGAGGAAAAGACTCATTATTTTTAAACCAAAACATCAGGTTAGGATAAATGAGAAATTACGACTTCAGATAAGTAATAATACTGTTTCTGTGAATAACTTAGGAGTATAGTTTGATACATCCCTGACCATGGAGAGGCAAATAAATGCAATATCCAAAGCCTGTTATTACAAATTCATAATTTTGGGCATATCAGGCGGTACATCACATTGGATGCTTGCAAAACACTGGCACACGCCCTGATAATATCTCGGCTAGATTACAGCAACGCTCTCCTGTATGGTCTTCCTAGCACACTGATGACACGGCTACAGAAAGGACAGAATTCTTCTGTCAGGTTATAGTCACCAGCACTCATAAAAGAGAACATATAACACCAGTCTTGAACTCCCTGCATTGGCTTCCGGTTATATATAGGTCGCAGTACAAGATTTTGATGTACACTTTTAAGGCACTTCAAGAGACTGCCCTTCAGTACTTAGAGGAACTTGTCGTTCCGTATCAGCCGACAAGGTCTCTACGGTCTGAGTCTGGAGCATTCTTAGCCGTACCAACAATACGTGGAGTGACATACGGTAATAGATGTTTCAGAAAGGCTGCTGCAACCTTATGGAATAATCTTCCAATAACCATCAGAAAGTGCAAGACCCTTAATACCTTCAAGAAGAAGATAAAGACTTGTTTCAGCTTTTCCGAGCTGAATATATTGTGTATTTGACTGGAAACAATTATATATTTTTAAAGATGTAAATCTGTTACATGCATAGAATTATTTATTGTCAAGCGCCTTAGAGTAACCTTCTTACAGGTTACATAGGGCGCTATATAAATATTGTATATTATTATTAATTGAACAACATATAGTTAAATTCACTTAGATTACAACAATAGTCGGTTCGCATATGAAAGTCTAATTTAATTTCCTTAGAATTTTACTTATTATTGCATGTTCGAATCATGCTAAACCAGAAAACCATTTTCAAATACATTAATTACAATTTGAATTATACTTATTTATTAGTAGTTGGGCAACATAAAGTTAGATGACATCAGTAAATATAAAGTACCAGAGAGTTGGCTGTTCACATATTATCGGCTCAAGCCAATAAGTTAGGGTGCCGTAAACCACCAATCATCACACACACACATTTACAAAAGAAGTAAAATTTGATTATACATATCTATAATATGGTACATCGATAATGATGATTGATGTTTACGGCCACTTTTGTGCACATGGTTGGCTAAATGGGCAGAGCGACCTCCAAATGTAATGAAGCGAGTCAAAGATGAAACACCATTCAGATATTCCCATGGCGAGATTCGAACTGAGGTGGTATAGTGCTACCAACAAAACCACAGAGGCGCCCCAGACATATATAGTACATCGATGTTGCATTCATGTTAATATCACGACTCGTTCCGTGTTTGATCAGATTTTTGCTCTTCATCGTTCCATAAAACTAATAAATCTTCATTTCAACTCGTCCACAATTTGATTGATTTATTTACAATAAACGAAGACCCATATTTACAGCATATCATAATATTACTATTTCATTTGTACAAAGAAAAAAAAACTAAATATGCGTAGCTAACTAACAAGTCAGAGGAAAGTCTACCACAATACTGGGCTTTGCGTCTGGTGTAAATTACGCTATAAAACGTCACATAATCATCACCTGATTCATAAGACATTATCCGGATAAAATGATCTTACTAGCAGTTTATGTAAATTAGAAATACGTCACATAATCATCATATGATTTTTAAATGATTACCCATTTAGGATAGTGACAGAAATTATAGTCTGCAAAGAGCGAATCGACAGAATCGAGGGACGGATCGACCACTTTTGATTCCCTTGTTATTTCTAAATGTATTGACGTAAGCTTACATGAAAGGCACATTCTATTTCTACATACATTAATTGTTCGATAGGAAAACACACAGAGAGCTAATGAAGATCGAACACGGTGAAAATCTAACACAAACTGAATGTTGCTTACAGACTTTTGAAACGTTGACATCTAGTCACGGCTAGTGGCAAAAGTTCGAATTTTTTCACGCGCACTCAGTTACTAATTATTTTTCGGTATTGTATTGTTGTTGGTTGTTTCAAAGTAAACACAAAACAGCTATTTAGTGATATATTACGTTCCAACCTAAAAATATTAAATGTAATAAATAAAGAATAGGGTTTTAATGTTGTGTTCGATTCTCCCCTCCTTGTCGAACATCCCTACTTCTTCCCTATACATTGTAATTTATTTGCATTTGCTGACAATAGTACAGTTTTTTTCCTAACAATTTCTGATACCCAAAATCTCATCGATATATGTGCCAAGTACATTATATCATGCAGTTTCAAATTTGGTATTTAAAAGTTGGTGTTTAATTTTGAAAGAGTTTAGATGGGCCAACTTCATTCTTGATGAAAATGTAATTTAACATGTGGAATCCCTTGAAATAATGGGAGTAAGTTTTACATCGAATAATAATTTTAGTAACCATGCTCTATCCCGAATTGTTAAATGTTGCAACAGCTGAAATGTCTGTTGCTGAAATGTGATACCCGGGTCTAACATCAGACACAGTCATATCTTTTTAAACCAATATACCAACCCACATTATTATATGGTTTAGAATCTGTAAAGTCACTATAAGAACAATTAAAAAGTATGCAAGTTTCGATTATGAAGGAGGGTGGGGGGCATACTAAGAAGATTGCACCATTCGCAATAATTCAAAGCCCTCAGAATTATTAATTGAGTTGACAGCCATATAAAAAGTCTACCAGTTCACTATTTAACATATTTTCAAAACATGGGCACTTTTTACGTCAAATGAGCATATTTTAACTATTTTATTAATTAAAGCATTTTAACCATGTGTCTGGCAATGCCATGAAAAGGTTTTATTTGCATCTCATACAGCACAATTGAATATCGTTATATATATATAATAATGTCTAGTCTGTTGTATGCTATATTCAAATTGAGGTAAGTCATTCAATTTTATTTTTCTATTGATTATGTATGTATAATATGTATATATACATGAACATGAATTATGCTTGTACGTATGTAGCTACTATTTACCAATTGAGTTTCTGTTCAGGATGCAACGTACCTGTCATATCCAGGAACATTATATTAAACCTCAAAGTGATACGGTGCTATTTTTTATTTCACCATTCCTCGCGGCGTATTAAGAACACTGTCCGCTATGGCATCAGAGGACCGAATTAATAAAATTTTAAGTAGCTGATTTAGCTACTTAAATGACATTTAGCTACTTAAGAATCAAATTGCTACCTAATATAAATAGCTATTTGTAAAAGGTGAGTTACTAAACAAAGCTACTTATAATAGCTACTTAAAATGACCAAAACAGCTACTTAACTAAACAGGTAAAAAGGTATATCTTAAATAATATTTAACTACTTAAAAGTCAAGATGGCGGTCAATTTCTTTCGTAGCTCGACGTCGACATCGTCGAAGAGAACGATTTTTTCACCAAAGAAGAACGTTTAATGAAGTTTTAGTTGATTTTCAGGTGGCCGATTATCGACTAAGTCGGACAATAATAGAACAATTGATCACTGGCTTTGCAGGGGCACATTTTTCTAATGTTTGTGCGCGGTCACACGCACTTACCTCAGAGATGCAGGTAAATATCTCGAAATTAAACTAGATTAGCCTACTAGAACTCACACTATAACAAAAATGTGTTGCCAACACCTTGTTCATTCATCACACAAGCATGCATGGAGTCTCGAGTCAAAGCGACTGGCGTTGTTGTTAATTTAAATCGAACATAACATTAGATGGAGTTACTCTATACCATAGTTTCAAACTTATTTCTCCCATGTTGAGGTTAATTAGGACTACATACTGTTGCAACAAATACATTCTACACATAAAGGTGGTTTGTGGGGTAAGCGACTTTACTTTTCTTTTTTTAAACACCACACTCTGACAATTTCACATTATATTGTAGTATTTCCAGTTTGATAAATACTTGTGGAAATAAAGTGTGACATGACCAAAAATTCAACTTTAAAACAAATAAATCACATTTTCAGCAATTATAATAGACTATAAATATGTATTTATATGCCAGAAATAATTTTGTGGGCCAACATGTATATAACTAAATATGTAGGAAAGTTTTATCACTTTTGAGTGCAATGGACAATTTTTATAATGTCATTATAATATTCCAACCACTTAATAATACAAGTATTTCTTTCAAGGTAATTTTGTATTAATGTGTTGGCATAAACCTAATACAATTTTATAATTATCATCTATATAGATATATTTACAAAAGTGTATAAATGCTGGTAGATCTAAACAATAAATTTTGACATTTTACATAGATTGTTTTTGTATTTTCTTTCAAATAACCACTTGATAAGGTACATATTTCTCAGCTTTCTCAGGTCAATTTCACAATGAGGCCACTTTTGCGTCTCTCCATATTAAATGCTACTCCAATTAAAAAATGATTTACCTGAAAAACCCTCTCCAATGCATAATTGTCCCAACCATAAATATGGCAACCTCATTATGTTTGTATATATTTAATTGTTAATTTTATTTATTTATTCTTTGTAAATTCAATTATATTTAGGCACTACTTATAAAACCTATGACTTGTATAACATTCAGACCCGACGCATGTTCATAGACTGATAGACTATATAATATGTTCATAGACTGATAGACAGGCACCCGGGGCAAGTAGGGTCTTATTTGTACTCATTTGAACTTATATGCCCTATCTTAAACTGGGTGTAGGCGTAGCACTAGTACTAGGCCTACTAGTACTAGACTTAGAGATCCCATCAATTTCGATTTGATTCATTACTTAGACAGTAAGTCAATTAAGTCAATATTTGTCAAGCATTCAAGAATCTCAAGCAAGAGCAAATCTTTACCGAAAGCATTGTAGCAGCCGAACTTTTGAAAGGAAGTGGCAATTTTAATCAATCGGCAATACTATTTTTCACATGAATTCTGCGCGAAATTTAAGTAGCAGTTTTAGCTACATAAGGAGCACTTTAGTAGTGCGGTTTTCAAAATAGCTACTTACGATTTAGGTAGCGATTTTTATTAATAGCTATTAAAGTTAATAGCAATTAATATTAGTAATTCAGTCCCCCAGGTGTATCATGACGTTTCTTCATATTAGTGCAAACATGGCTTGAATAACGTACATTTGTTGAACATATATTTAATTAATGAAACATCATGTTTATCACATATGTTATGAGCCCGAGACACAATATCGGAGTGATTTTTCAGATGCCTATAGATATGCGTATTAAAGAGATACCAATAAAATGACCTCGCACGAGAGATGTTATGAACACCTGATCTAATTCAATCAAGTGAGTTAACTTCTATAGTTGAATCTATTTTCATAACATTGAGAGCATTCAAAAGAAGTGGGGTTTTTTTTCTTTAAAATTTGTTCAAACCTAGACCTGCATTTAGCAATCGTGCTTGTGCTTTTTCCATATCACCAGCATATTTTTTTCGAAACGTGCTTACAATTATACATACATTGGTTAAAACTGTTCTAATGGCTAAATTATAAATATATGAAATACCATTACTATTAGCATTAGGTAAACTTTGATATAAACCTCTCTGATGGCTTCCCTTATACACTTTAGTTGGTTTACTCGAGTCAAAGCCCCTTTTAATTCGTACAATATTATTCTTATACTATTTTAACAACATTAACAAACAATGACCAGGAATTAAACCGATGACCTTAAAAAAAGATATCACGAGGCACAATATGATAAACAGCATCAGCCAGCGATACTGCGGTAGTGGTATCTCTACCAGGAATAAAACCGAGCTGTAAATCCCAAAAGCATGTTTACCTGATACACAGAACACATAACATCCCGTTATAGACATCGATATAATATAAACCAAAACTTTGATCAACATTTTAAATCAAATTAGAACAAAATATGTTCAGTGCTTGCTAAACAGCAACAGACGCTTACTAGTTATGCAGTTGTTTGTTTATGAAATCCCGTTGTTAAAGTGGTGACTATTTCAAGAGTACCCGTAAGCGAATTGAGCATAACATGTAATACAAAATCAAAATGGAATTAATGAACGGCAAACCAAACTATCCAATCTGTAGCATTTATTGATGTACTTCTATCTAAAAGAAACTCATTTTAACGGAACCATTTGGTTTTTGACTTGACAAGTCGATATGTATTCACTAGATTAATATTTCGTTTGAATTAATTGGCATAAAAAATCCATTAAAGATATTTAAATTTGGTAATATTATCGTTTTGTTTACTTATTAATTCATTAAGGAGAATACTTCAACTTCAACCTAAACTCGGCGGATATTAGAAATGCGTTGTCTCTTGAAATGTTTTAATCTGTTCTAAAAACACCTGTTCAAGGTTGCTTTCACGGATAAATGATTATTAAATTTTAAATCACTTACAGGGGTTTTACAGACTTATTAATTGGGGTATTATTATATTACATATTATTTGTACAGCGCCGTTGAATGGCTGGTGCTAATAAGTGCCCACATACACATGGCACAATATGCGCGTTAACAATCAATTTAAGATTATAGAACGATAATACACGCCGTACCCGTGTATTATGTATGGACTGGTTCCGCAGGGTGTATGCATACGTGCGTGTTAGCGTACATGGCGTAAGTATAATGTCATGATACATGCATCAAGCTAGACATAGCTACCCACACGTGCATATATATATATATATATATATATATATATATATATATATATATATATATATATATATAAACAACAGAACCAAATACAAATTCATATCTGTCAAATCATATTATCATATATATTATATAAGTTAACTCATTTATTCCTGTAAACACAATATTTAACTTTAATGTGTATTATATATATATATATATATATATATATATATATATATATATATATATAATAGGTGATTTATTTAAGCTGCTCACCGCCAATTACGGACTTCGTTTCTTGTGTTGAAGTATTTTATGACGTGTTAGATGTGAACCTTAATTCATCATCTGGATCAAATCCATATCAGTTTGCTGCTCGCAGTAGGAGCCACTGTAATGTCAACTAAACAAACAGGAGATGAATGGTCGGGTTTTGCTTAAATTTGAAATGAAATTCATATTATTTGATGGAGTAATGAACTGCATTTAATGTGGTCGCTTTAAACTGAAAAGTGAAATTAGTGGTATGTAAAAAGATGTGTAACACAGACAAGTCGTCCTTTTCTTTCGGCATATAGACATGAACTATATACGTTTCTATGATATCATAGCGAAGCCGCTAAGCCTTGGATCTGATCTTAATATAGTCAAAAGATGAATGCTCTCGTGCCGAGTTAAGGTTATCCGTATATAAAGCAATCCTACTTCATAATACCAAAGGCATCCGATGCAATGCAAGTTCTTATCAACTACGCTATCACTGTGGATTTATAGCAACTAGGGGCCTCTTCGACATCATCATCTTAACCAAGCCTCGACTTGGTGCCCACTGAAGAGACGAAGGATATGTTTCGCTTTGTGGAGGCGTTTGTTACGTTATGATAATCATTACGCATCGATTTATTTTTCATGAAACTAATGTAAGCGTATTTTAGTACGGAAGAAAATAAATATAGAAGCATGATTTTTTTTAATGTTCTTCCTGATATCACAGCTTCATATCAGCATCTCGGATTAAATGATAAAATGATATGTACGCAGTCATGGCCTGGATAAGGGATAACCGGTGGCAAGGATTGGATGAAATCGATGAGGATTTAAACATATCTGAATTTCTACCCGTCGTACTTAGCCCACAGCTCCAAAACCAAAATTATGCCCCAAATCAGCGTTAATACTTAAATAATGGGATCAATGATATCCCCACCAACAGGAAAAGGGTTAACCATTGAAACTAGGCGGACTAAGCACGTTCTGTTATGGCACAATACTTTCCGCAGCGTCTTCAGCATATAAACGCAGCTCTGAAAATGGCACCGCCTAGTGTATAATATTTACCGGAAAGGGAAATAGAAGACACCATTCGTCATCATCATAGCTCGATAACGAAGTAATATATTCGCCATTAACCATGGCTAGTATTAGTGAGGTGACCAAATTTGAGTGACATTATCCTCGTTATTGATGGTTTTTTTTTTTTACTACACCTCTCTCGCCGTTTGTTTTCTGTCATCAGTTAGAACGGACCGTGCTGACATGTTTGGCATATTGAGGTTTAAGCTGACGAGAAATATCATAGAATTCCGGCTCTTGATAGCGGTCCATCAGTAATACAAAGATGATATATTAGTGCTAATAAGCAGTCTGAAGCCCTCCAATGAAGTGATGTGAAGGCCATTTATTGTTGCCATTGCTTCTAGTATTGAACTGATCGCTAACATTAACTCCTAGTCGGTTATATATAATATAGTATAGATTATAGGTATTATTGTATAATATAATATATAAAAACTGACAACCAGTTTGTGTAATTTATTAATAAAATGTAAATTCATTGAAGTTGAAAAAATGCAAGAATAAGGTAACCAGTATTTTAAGAATTACCTAAAAATGTTATTGCAACAAGAGACACTTGGAATATAACTTGGAAGATGCTAAGTAGAGAAATAAGAAAACGAAAACAGAGTAAAACCAACAGTAATAGCATTTGTTGTGAATTGATAGCTTGGATTAAAAATATTTTTTGCTCAATTTGGAGCTTATAATTTATTTATGAATATTGAATAATATTTAGGCAACATGTAATACATTTTATTTATCTGATTATTATAAGAGATGAAACGCTCAATATTGTGTCAAATAAAGGTTTAGAAATGAGTACTCTTGTAGTTATATGAAGATAACAGTATGGTTATTATGATAATACGCCTATTTAAACTGTTTTAAATGAAAATTGCCGAAACTTTTCACAGATTCTTTAGCACTAACAGAACAAGTAGAAAACATTACTGATACTTTTAATAAATATAGAAGCAGGAGCTTTAATAGACCGATCCCACTACGACTGCGACACAAAGCGGAAAAATGACCGAAGCTCGACGTTAGGTTAGAAAGCTGCACCTGCTCATGTATAATCTAGGATTACAAGGCAACTGACCATCCCGCAGTAGATAAAGCTAAATATATAATAAGACGATCAGCCATCATCCACAAGACAATTTACCCCCCATCAGGAGACAATTATATGTCCTGCATGAAATCATGCATGAAATCAACAAACTCCCCTATAAGAGCACTTAATTTTCGCGGATACTAGAGACAAGATTTCTAATAGTCTGTGAAAAAACATATCATATCCAGCTAATCAACCCACAGATACTGTAGCATGTGTCATCCACCATGAACTCTTTTAAGGGGCCATAGTATCGGTGAATAGAGTGTTCGGCATTTATAATTCCACATAAAAACACATTTTGTTGTGTTGTTGGGGGTGGTGGAACTAACGACCACTGGACAGCAAAATCGGACTATTTTGTTAAGAGTCTAAGAATCTAATTATTAATACAATCTTGTTAGGTCTAACCTAAAGTCGATTTGTTTTATGCTAATAAAACCTACTCAAGGTTGACAGTTGCTAACAAAGAATGACAGCAAGCGTTATGTTAAGGACCAGAAGTCAATATCACTGTTATGACTAGTTGAAACTGATATTTTACTATTGATATTTGGAACTATCCATGTACTATGAAATAGGAGATATAATGTAGGATGTCAAAAGCCGAAACACCAAGCTTAACAGGTTACCTGAAAATGGCAGATGGCAAACTCACAGGTGATGATAAAATAAAGGCTGATTTACTGAATTACTTTTTCGTAAGCCTATTCACACATGAAAACAAAAAGACATCCCAGACTTGGAACCCAAATATCAGTCCAAGGATGGTTTCAACATAAACTCTTCACAACAGATATCATCGAAAAGAAACTTAAAGTAACCAAGTTTGCTGGACCAGATGGCTTCCATCCACGGGTGTTGAGTAAGATATCCTCCTCCATTAAACTGCCGTTGAGCATCATCTGCACAAAATCATATATGAAGAAGGACACCTACTTAGTGATTGTAAACATGCCCATATCACACCAATCCTCAAGAATGGGACAAAAGATGTTCCAGGAAATTATCGCCCAGTCAGTCTTACATCAGTGATAGGGAAAATGATGGAGTCTGTAATCCGATATTCACTCATGATGGATCACAACGTATTTTGTGACCAAAAGCATGGATTTGTCCCGGGACGCTCCTGCAAGACATAATTATACCTAGATTGTTCACCACTATGGTCCGACCACACCTAGAATTTGGGAATACAATCTAGCATCCAAGATTTAGGCGTGATGGGGGTAAGGATAGAAAAAAATCCCATACGATAAGCGGTTAAGAGCCCTAAGATTACCATCACTGCAGCACCGTAGGAGAAGAGGGGATATGATGCAGACATACAATATCATAAATGGAATTAATACAGTAGATAGAAATATATTCTTCGATGTAATTTTTTGGATCCGCCACCCAACGACACAGCCAGAAGCTGGTAAAAACATGCTCGATTTGGAAATTAGGCAGTCAGTCTTTAGCCAGAGTCGTAAACGACTGGAACTCGCCCCCAGCTGAAGTGATCGAAAAACCATCGCTAAATAGTTTTAAGTCTGGGTTAGACAAGTTTGGCTTGCAGAGCAGTACAATTTGCCACGATCGTTATGATTTAAATAAAGAGTACCAGTCAATACCGGAATAAACAAACAGGCAATGCCTCTACATTAGGTATATCTGGTATCAAGGTATCACGGAGATAAGCTGTGAGAAATTTCCATTTCGAAAATTATTTTGTTGGCATCCTACGTTACTGAAATAAAGTTCAGTTTATTTGTGTCTGTGTACAATAAAGGCGTGAGCTCAGGTTTTCCTGATATTTAGAATTCTTATAGAATTGTGACCAAATGTCCACTACCTAAATAGAAAACTATATATATATATATTAGTACATATAGAATGCAGCTATAATTGAAAATAAAGCATATATATTAGTATATATAATAAAATCTAGTTATAATTCTAACACTTCCGACGATAGCAGTAATGGTATAATTTTCACTCAGCCCAAATAACGCGACTTGCTTCGGTTGTAAAAACCTTTATCAAGTGCATGTGTCTAAAGTATTTACTTTGCCAGCAATTTTTATACCAGAATTCCCTAGCTAGTGTTTTAATTCAAACCAGAATCTAGAAACTGTTAGCCTTTATAGTCTATGTCTAGAACGAGCGCTTTACTCTAATCAAAACAATTATTTTGATTAGAGAAATTGAAAATAAGTCAATGGTCCAATTTTCCTTTCATATCTGCAAAACATGTCAAAACAGATATATTAATAGCAATTAAGTCTGTCTACTGAGATCTGACTGCTGTCACCGATCAAAATTTGTTGCAGCTTCGGTTGAGATCTACTTCAGGAAATATTGCTTTGTTTTACTAAAGTAATTACCAGGGCTGAGAATTTTATAATTGGGTTTAAGTTGCTTTACTGGAGATGTGTTAATTGTAAACCTATTCAGAGCTCCAGGAGACATTATTTTATATAACCTTTTTTTACATTTCGCTAGAAAGCTAGGATCTAACTAGATTTTTGTGTTTCAAATAAGCTAGGATGATTATATATTCATAATCATTCGACATTTCTTTTTGTTGGAGAATTTTATCATGTTGTTTAATTATTCTTGATCCCATGTTAGTCGTTTGTGAAAATCGTACCACAAATGGGACTACATCCTCACTTTTGTTTGGTTTTGTAACATCTGCATGTCTTTTCTTATTAATTAATGTACCTAGGCTATCTATCCAAAATGTTTCGCGATTTAATCTATTTACTTTGTCTTGAGTGTATGAATCTGAATTAATTGCATATATGTGGCCATTAATTATGACATGTACAATTTCTTATCAGTGCCTTAAGCCGCCCAGCATGCATGTGTGTGTGTGCGTGTGTGCGCGCGCGCGCGTGTGTGTGTCTGTGTGCAGCCAGACAAACAAACCACCAGAAAGAGAAAATACGTGTACAGGCAGATACCTATATCAATTAATACATTTTTGTGTTTGTCATTTTAAAGCCGGTCAATTACCTAATTCCTGCAACGAAATGAAGTTTAATTTATTACAAATAATAATAATAATAATAATAATAATAATAATGCACAATTAAATTTAATCAGATACAAATTTAAGTACTCGCTTTCAAAATTATCATTCACATCTAGAAAAATTACAAAACTACCAACCACTGACAATAAAATTTATTTTGCCGTAGTTTGAGTCATTGACTTTTTAAATTTTGAAAATCATTCTATTTGAAGTTTCCTTTTTCTGGGCTACCTTGATTTTAACAGAGGTCCTTTACGTTTGATCTTCTTTTTATCACAAGACGAACTCGGTTTTCGTCAGCCATGTTTTTTGTGTGTTCATCTTTACTGATATAGATGCTGTTTCTACGCACAGCTCTTTACAATGAGCATGGGCTGAGAGTGGATCTAAGTTTCCATGGTCCCTGGTTAGCACTGCACTCAAACAGAAAGTCTATTATCCCGACACGGTCGAGCAGCATCATGAAAGACCAAGCAACCAGCGAAGATGTGTACAACTGAGAAATATCGAACATTGTATTGGCATTTCGAAAATTTGTCTCACATTAAAACAATTAGCCGATATTAAGTTTCAATCGCTACTGTCGATGTAGCGAGTGGGCAGCGAAGACTCAGATCTTCATTAGCACAATCGTCATCATAATAAATCTCGAAAATTATAATCTGCAGTTATCAGTTCATTAATATTATGATTCAAACCAAGTTTTCATTTGGTTTAATTGATAATATCTTCACCTATTTGTTGATGTTCTGCCATTATAATATATTGTCCTTTCTATTATAAGAAAATAATTTCTACTATTACTTCAGAAATGTTGTGAATATAGGATTTATAGAGACATGACACCATATTTTCAAACTTATCATTTCTCAATGGAAACGCATGAATTTTTTTTACTGCTGTGCATGTTTGGCCTCATGGGTAGTGTGTGGGACTATTTACCCATGGTTATGGTCATGCCTTGCGTGAGATCGGAGGTTCGAATCCCGGCCGTGGCACTATAGTCGGAGGAGTTTTTCATCCAACAAGGCAACTGGTATGATTTTCTCCACCGAATATGCCCATATATTGTAAATTCTAAATTTATCTAGAATTAGTTCCCGTGGTGAAGCTGTAAATTACAAACTATATACATCTCCCTCATGTGAGGTTGCCAGCCACTGCTATTTCGGCCATTATATTATTTTTAAACATTGACTTATGTTAAAATGATTAAACAGACAATTCCTCTAGAGCTGACTCAGACTGATAGGACGTGTGATTAACTCATTACCACAATGCCAATTACTTAACCTAGCATTGAGAGCAACTAATTATTTTAAAGCTTAGGGGTTAATATATCTCCATGATTAATAAATAACGATATTAGTTGGCATTTAATAGATATGTAGGTTTGATCATCCTAAAGCTCTGCAGTTATTAGTCGTTTTAAATGCCAGTTTTAAATGTTAATCAGTCGGAATAACCGAAATCTTCCCTGGCATAGAATGGCAATATCGATAAAAAGGTAAATTATTCGTTATTTTGTTTATTTATTTTTCTCAAAAACAAATATTTTAGTATCAATCACAGCTGCCAACGTGGGGAGATATCAGCAGAAGCCATTTAGATTGGCTGTAAGGTCAAAGTAAGGGAATAAAATGTAACTGTTGCTCTGTTTTACGGCCACTTTTATGCACAAGTTAGGCTAAAAGGGCCGATCGACATCCAAAGGAAACGAGGCGAAGTGAAAGATGAAACACCCTTCCGAAATAGCCACGGTGGTTTCAAGCCAGGTGCTATAGATCTGCGCTACCTGTTAGGCCATGGAGGCGGCCGGTAAAAGTAAGGAAAAACAGGTACTGTATCTATAATAGTATAACACGTAAGACCTTTTTAACAGTATGCCGAAAGGATATCTTTCGATCGAAACTAACAACTGTCATCTTTTTGCCTATCGGCCTTTTAAAAGATCTTTCGAACTCTTCGTAATGGAGGTACTGATGTGACGTTTCCGGTTAGGCTCGGGAGGTGTCGCCACCGTGTCCATTCGTCAGTGAACACCAAATTCCCTGAGCCCATTTGCCACTTAGGATTTGGCATATTCGGTACAGATAATCGATGTAGCCTACTTCTGCGTTGTAGTAGTTTTATCTTATTGGCGTCTAACAAACAATTTTCTGTGAACTTATGTAATAAGAATTATTGTCAATTATCAACAATAATATCAAATAAATGTATCCAAGCATTCCCTTACGAAGTACAGAGCAATCAGATAGGATCCATGATACTGATGTCATAACTATAATGGTTTATTTTTTGTATAAACATAATGATAAATCTTATACGAAATGGAGACATGGTTAGAAAGACAGTCTCGATATGAAATCCTTCTGGATTTATATGTAATATTTATTTAATTCATTTACCAGGGGGATATATTCAAAATAGACACCATGCTTCTGATATTCTGTTTATCTGCCAGGGTTATATTAGTTTAAATTTTACATGATATATAATTATATGACGTTGAAAGAAATGTTGTAACTACCAAAAATAGGCATCTAGCAGAAATTAAAGCTATGACTGCATGATACAGTCATAACCTGTACAAGTATAGTGTTTTAAATGTGTGTTTATTGAAACACACACACGCACACACACGCACACACACAATTAAACTAGGTTAGACCAACACGACTGATACACTCACAGCATTGATAACACTGCTGTACAGTCATTTAACATGAATTCTGTTCTTGCTACAAGACCGTATTATTTTAATATTAAGGCATCCCGGTTACCTTACCATAACTATGGGTATGCCCATAATCTATAATAATGTCTGGCATTAAATTCCTGTCATTATGACTTTGTTTGTTTGTTTATTACATTATTGTAGGCAAATATATCGAATGCGCGATTAAATTAACTCGTCCAATTGTCATATCATAAGTACTCGGTTTGTTAACAGAACTGATTATCTGAAACAAGAACTGTACTTGATTCTCCGCCACTAAACCGCCATCTAGCGACTTCGATAAACACCATTATGCAGCCGACATGGCGCGCGCCGGGAACGAGGGATGGACACGTTGTGATGATGATGGTTAGTGCCCTGATCCGGGGAGCTGGGCTCGGAAACGCCGAGCCACATGCTTCGGTCTCATTATTCGTAGCAATCAATACAATTTGTTCCAATTACGCGCGCCGCTGTTTCGATTGGTTGCTACGCGTGTTTCGAGCCAGGTAACGGAGAAATACGGCGATAGAGGCGGTCCCCAGGTGGGTGGCCACATATTCGCCGGCTGTTGGCCTAATGGCATCTATGTCCTCGTGTGCCTGAGCGCTAAATAGCTAAATATGGCAAACTCGGTGTTTGTCTGTCTCTAGCACGCCCGCAGACCGGGAGGGACATGCCTTTTTAGGACCAGATCGGCTACTTTTCCCTTCGAGAAATAAATAAGTCGGTGAGGTAGATTTCGTCGGGTGAGGACGAATCAATGACTAGCTATTCTAGTTTGGCGGGTTCGGCACTGGTAAGAACCAAATCGGTTGACCCGTGGCCAGAAGACGAGTAAATTAACTCTGTTGAGCCGACGTCTGGCAGCCAGAAAGATGGTCTGGTCTTGCTGGACTCATTCGTTGGGCTTTGTTCGCTGTATGAAAACAATTTGGCCTCCATTGCACTATAGTTCGGTGACTTAAGTCACCAATAACGATGATACAGCCCGGCCTCCCTATCCCTCTTTCTATTATGTGTGTGTGTGTGTGTGGTGCCGAGAGAGCTTAAATATGCCTCGAGATCGTGCTGCCATTTGTATTACGCTACCAGCGTGATCCGATAGAGAGAGAGAGAGGGAGAGAGAGGAAGGACCGTGGATCTTGTAATTACTACAGTCTGTCGTTGACTGCACGCGCCCATTTAGACGCCAACCCCTAGGGCACACACACACACAGAGTGAGCTAAGGAGAGAGAGAGAGAGAAGGGAGTCTAGTCTCTGTTACCGTGGTGTCGCCAGACACATTGTCATGGTTACCGACCAACAGCACATTGTCATGGCAACATTAACACGCCGTATACAAGCTCACCAAACGGAATTATCACGTCGCCTCGTGACTGTTGTGGGAGGCCCGTGGTAGCTGGCAAGTTGGGAAATTATCGCTTCCCACTCGGCGCTAACGGATTTCGCTTGTCGGCTGTGGGCGAGGACAGGTGCTAACGCTTGTGGATACTGTCACGCACGCACGTACTCGCGCGCGCGCACGCGCAGGAATACGAACGCGCACGAACGCGCCCAGTTCCTTGGCTAATAGTTTGGCGCATACCTGTGAACTCGGCGGAATAGGTCATTGAATATTATCATGCCGATATTGGACGAGGCGGACGCCGACTACTGGGGAAAATAGACCGACCAGCCAACGGGGGCATGATGACTGGCAGACATACAGGTGAGAAGCCATGGCCGTGCTTATGGGATATAAGGCTAACCGTGGGCATTTTGTTTAATCATTTATCGGCAGTGTGGCGTTGGTGTATAGTATCGTGCGTTCGGACTTGTGGGCCTGATAAATGGGGATGTTGTTTTGGAATATGGCTTAATGAGGCGTTTTGGACAACTTCCGGCACATAGAGTCCTAGGCCACAACTGTGATGTCTGTAGTATGACTGGCTGCCGCTATATTATTATCTGGGGACAAAATACCTTGTGTTGGCATCATCATATAGCACTATATACTAAAAATATAGGGCACATTCCTATGCTGAGATCTGTGGCACCAGGTCTTATTTTACAACAGGATTCTTTGTATATCCATGTGATGCATTGCTTCAGTACTGTCTATATCACTGTGACTTAGACAGTTCTGGCATCGGGGAGTATTATAACCTGGCACCAGTTTGTTTCTCTCAACATAACTAGATGCATGTGTATGAAAGAACTAGGGTGTGTATTTGTCTCTTTGGTATACAACATATGTGTAATTAATTACACACTGAAATATAGCTAGGCTTCCTTTTATGTCATTATGCTCGTATGGAATGGGGCATTCGCAATTACTACTAATTAATTATTCACTCTATATGTGTGGTCCAGTTATTAATATTTCTCTATTTAAGGTTATGACCATCACGTGGGAAGTCTTAGCATTGATTTTATAACTGTTGTTAAAGAATCATGGTTATTTATTAGATCATTAAAGTAAAGCATAGAGATTAAAAAATTACAAGTCCAATTTGCCATCCGAGAATGTTGGGTACTTAATTGATAATTAACTGAAAGTAATTGATTCTACTTGAGCTAGTCACAACACTTACGTCTATTTTTGTCAAAGTCACTGACAAAATATGTACTAATGAGGTCTTGCACTTCTGTGTAGGAAAAGTATTCGATATATATATATATATATATATATATGTGTGTGTGTCCCTGATGAACCATCCATATGTTTAACCTCCATTTATAATTATCTGTGCCAGTACCTTTTCAGCCACTACTAAATAACATACATTCAGACCGATGCATACTTGCATGCATAAGCCAGACACCGGCATCATATTTTAATCATGTAGTGATAATATGCCTATCTTTGTCACTTCATGGGTAAAAGATGAACGATAACTGTGTGAACTTAATGGCTATCAGGCTGTGTCAGCCTGCTTCAGTCATCCTACATTCTTGTCATCTGACATCATGGCAATAGATGAAATATATAAAATATTGATAAATGGATCAGTGGCATCATCTCTCTGTTTGCTATTGCATGCATGATAGGTGCTGTGTACAAAAACTGCTGTCATTCAGTGAGATAGTCACTAATGGTAGTAAGTGAAAGGATTTTCCATTTGAACAGGGT
The DNA here is from genome assembly GCA_025642065.1 of Paralvinella palmiformis. NCBI lineage: Eukaryota > Metazoa > Annelida > Polychaeta > Terebellida > Alvinellidae > Paralvinella > Paralvinella palmiformis. Next base: position 108,186 of record JAODUP010000757.1, on the reverse strand, counting down.
GTATGAAAGCTGCCTTGGCATAAACAAGATCAGGTTTAGTTTTGTTTGCTGGTAGAGTTAAATGTGCAGATAATCACACCCTAGCGCTACTATTTAGAACTTGAAGAAGAATTAAATGTGACCAGTTGTACAGTCTAACATTTAAATCAGTGTTAAATCATGATAGGTGCTACCATATGTACAGAAATTGCTGTCATTCAGTGAGATAGTCACAAATGGTAGTAAGTGAAAGAATTTTCCATTTGAACAGGGTGTAGGAAAGCCCCATTGGCATAAACAAGACCAGGTTAAGTTTTGTTTGCTGGTCCAGTTAAACGTGAAGATAATCAATCCCAGTGCTACTCTTTAGAACTTGAAGAAGAGTTAATTGTGACCAGCTGTATAGTCTAACATTTAAATCAATGTTCTAGAAATTGGCACTTAGTGTATCTCTCTTCAAGACTTTATCAGCTTTATGTTAATCTCAGTCCCCAGATTGGGGGGGGGGGTTCTGCACTACCAGTATTCTGCAAATTTATTTCATTCTGTAACCACAGTGAAACAAGCTCTCATAATTTTATTTTATAGTTTTATTATAAATTAATTAGCAGGTAACAATTGATTGGCAGTCAAATATGCTTTCACATTGGGAGATCGGAAAAATTAAAACCATAAAAAATTATGGCGTTAACTATTTATGGATACCTGAAACTGCTGCTATGTATTATATTTCATTATTCAGATTCTAATGTGTTTTAAGTGACCTTGAATGGAAGAAATAGTATGTTTGTTATTACAGTGTCAGAGCTAGGAGGCTAGGTTTATTTGCCTGATAAATAGTCTGGATGAGGGTAGAGTTGGGGAGGAGATTTTAGTTGCTTCATCCTTACTTACCTTTCTTAAAGGCATGACTGCTTGTTACAGCAGATGTTGATAAAATAATCAGCAGTTCAATCAGGTAGTTAATGAAAAATACATAGTCATGAAAGGGCTTTTATCATAAGACCATATATCATTAAACTTAAATATATATATATATATATATATATATATATATATATATTAAACAGTCATAATGGTCATGATTGTCATATTACTGTTATAAGACAGATAGTGATTATCCTGATCAGGTGTCACCCACTGTGGTCCGCAGGTTTTGGTACTTGGAAAAAAAACGATAAATCTGAGAAATGGTTAGGCAGGATAGATAACCTTCCTAGCTGTGATGAAAACTAGCGTATATGATGTTATCCTGTTACAAAAATGCTGGTGAAATAATAAATAGTTTAAATATAGAAAAAGCTACTAGTCAACGAAAAATCCAGTCATATGAATGGCTTTATCACAGCACAGTTTAGCTGAGTTTTAATACGTTCAGGCAATAGCATGAATTATCAAATTCGTGTTGTTAGACAAACTCTGCACTAGGTGTTATTCACCATCGCATGTTTTTTAACGTACACTAAAACACGGTCTTCAATGGAGACTCTTCGTCCTCTGGCTGATTATATCATTAATTGGACTATTTAACTTAATGGCATAAATTGTTTTGATATGGAATAATAGTACAGTTTGTCCTTTGTGTTCTTTGGGACTGGATCTGATGGTAGGCTATTTAGGCATTATTATTATTATGTGTTATTATCTTTTGGTTTAGCAGTATATATGTCTCTTGCTGGAAGTGTTATTTTGCTAAAAAGGGTCACATTTAATTATCCTGTGGCAAGAGCTAGCTATGAAGAGTGATGCATAATAATTATTTACATGGATATTTTTCTTTAGATGCCTTTGAAATTGGCTGGTTTAGATTTAAATAATAATCTGTTTATTTCACATAGCATTTTATTCAAAACAAGCTCCTAAATGTAAAGCACTGAGAACATTAAGAAGTAGAAGGTTTTTCACATAATACAATGCATTTTTGTGATTGATACTTATATTTATTAATATTAAACCTGTTGATAAGGTACTTTAAATAAATAGTTTTGAAGAACCTTACCAAATAGCTCTTGACCTAATACACGTTTTATGTGAAGATATTCGAGAGACTGAGATTAGATCCCTGTAAATATTTATTATAATGCTACAAGGTCCCATGGGTTGGAAACATTCCAAAATTGAAACAAGGAAGGATCTTAGCACGCCATTTTACTTACACACAATTTTGCAAAGATCACTGAGAATGGCATTGTTCCTCTCAGCAATTAGGAAGTATCAAACAGACTACTATAATGTCAGAGCAATGTTTTATGTTTGCTTTTTGGAGTGCTTGCCACCAATTATGGGACACATTTCTGCACTGCTTGCACCTGCAATTCAAGAAAAAGATCAACCTTGACCAAGATTTTTTTAATGCAGATTTGCTACATATGTTTCTTATTTATAATATACAGATTTAATCTGGTTTTTCATCCCAGTGGCAGTGTATTACATTGCAAATTCAGTGTAACATTGTAAGCAAGATTCATAATTGTGGTGAGGTTCTTGAATAAGGCCATTTTGCTCAGGATTCTATGCAGTGTAGGTAGAAAAAGAAAATGTCATTTATTTTATTTATAAACATACATGCACACATCTAGTATATTATCATTCTTTTTAAATATGACTTGAAATAAATTTAAAAGTTTAACCCTTTTCACATAATTTTCTTCAAATTCCATCTAGTGTGATTTTTTTGCATTTAAGTGTAAAATGTGCTCTCTTACATCGACACAATTAGGACAACATAGTTTTAATCAGCATCTTGTGGCTTTGTTTCTGATGTGCTATATGCACATCATACCCATATTTATTACTGATAGACACATTCTTTAAGTTTTTTCTTCATGTGTTGGTCGTTTGGAAATACAAAAATTCCTCTTAGTCAACAAGGCACCAACATCAGCAACACATAATTCAGCTAAAGATAATACCTCATTCCTAGTGTCTCATGGCTTTAAGGCTATGCATACTTGAGTGTGATCAATCAAATCTATGATATGGAGTGCTGTGCCATCTGTAAATTTCACCAGATTTTTAACTGTAAGATGGATCCCTTCAGTACATCAAAGTAAAGATGCAGATCTTAAGTAATGTTGTGCAATTATTCAGACATAGTGGGCTCTTATGAATTGCTGAAATATGATTTTTAGGCAGCTTTTAGCAAGACTTTATGTTTGTATTTTTATAAATGTATTTTTCCAGATTTTATGTCTATGAGTTGTGCGATATCAACATTGATAAAGGAAAACCCTGCATAAAAGAATGAATATTAATTATTGTTGTTATATATCATTACTTGGAGTCTAAAACACGGCAGCACTTAATAAGTGTAAGGTAAAGACATATAGGTAATTAGTGATATCCACTGAAAGCCTTCATTGTAACTAGACAATAAATGTTCATTTAAATTAAATTTAACTAATGCAAAAATTATGGCCTCTACTTATAATATAGGACTTGTCCTGGGTAATGAGTATGGTATATATGAATTGGGTTACAAGTAAATGAATTACAAATATTATTACTTGCCAATGAGTTGTATCATACACAAAATGCATGTTTTATTATGTAGGTACATAGGGAGTGCCTTGTGTAAGTTTTGCTAAGATGACTGATTAGTTATTCTAGTATCCTGGCTTTTGTTAGGTTTAAAATTAGTTTAAAAAATGATGATTTAGGGTGAAATATTTGAATAAATGTTTGGTGATCAGTGGAAGCTGTTTGCTGCATTCTTTTCTGAGAGCTTGAGGAATGTTGAAACGTCAGGGAAACAATGTTAGGGTGTCTGGTATAGGCAGACAATGTAGACAAACAAGAACGGGAAGATTAGTAATTCTTATTTTGAGTACAAAAAGCATGTCATTTCCACTGCTGAATCAATACTGTATCAGATAGTATTTAATAATAATAAGTAACAATAATTATGTATTCCACATTAACTAGATGTTTAATTATTTCATGGCATGACTTGGTTAATATAGACGATATTGTTAGTAATTGGAAAATGAGTTATCTTCAATTGAACGTATTTCAAATATATAAATTGATCGGGCCTTTATATACCATTCTACGACAGCGGTGTAATATAATGTCTTGTAGTGTACTGATCATCCGCCCATCTATTCTATCACATCTCATCAATCTAGTGTTGATGTGACTTGAAGTATACACCAAGAAATGTTCTGCTGTGTTAGTGTGCTTGTTAAACTTGTGAGCCAGTTGAATGACTAAGATATGTCACGTTGCAGCTGTAAGCTTCCTTTATTCAGACCAGTCAAGTGTCATTAGTTTCTCTCTCTCTCTGTATGTGTGTGTGTGTGTGTGTATGTGCGCGCGCGTGAGCGTTATGAGATAATCAACTGACATATATTCTGATTACTGAACAAATACTGTATTTGTACCGTTCTTAGACAGAATGGTACAGAATCAATGATAAAAGAATTCTTCTGGTACAGTATTTTCTCAGTGTGCTGAAATATCTGGATACTATTTAATGAACATTAACTTATTGTCCTCAATTGTATGACTGCATAATCAACCATCGTGCAGAATGACATTTGATTTATGAAAATAAATCATCTATCTGTATTGTCATTCAAAGAATGCTGAGGTAACTCATGTCATTTAAGTTGTACTTTTCCAAATCATGGTTGCTCCAACATCTATTTTGTTTTGGGGTTTGTATACTGTTATTATCACACAGACGTTGCTTGCACCATCATTATAACACTTCCCACCAGAAATTTATTTAGTTCTGGTTTGTTAATCAATAACTACCACCCATGAGGGGCACTATGAATTAATAATTATCAGTGTTTTAAGAAGTCAGTAATGAGATTATGGGAGCCATGCTTTGGATTATGGAAGGCTGTGTGATGTTTGTTCAGAATGATGACATGATATTTACTAGCTTTTTGTAATGTTGTCTTGTCCTAATTGTGACCATTAGGTGGCCAAACATATTTCATGTGAATAATATTTTGTGGTATATAGAAAATGAATCACTAATGCACTTTTCTTGTTTGTGTAGACAGACAGTAGAAATTTTATTCAATGAGAATACATTTGTGCATTGCTGGTTTTATTTTGTTGTATATGGTACAAATCATACAAAATTTACCATCTTTATGCAGTGTTGCAGTAAGCCATTTCATGGCATGCATTGGTGTGTTTTTTAAATGGGCAAATTAAAGGCTCTTTAAGTGATCTTGTTTTCATGACAGTTTTGTTACTAGAGACAGAATCTGTCTGCCAGAAGTCTGATTAACCTGCTGAATATTATATTCACAGGACCACCTTAGGTTGGAATATAGGACAAAAGTACATTTCAAGAGCACTGTTGTGATAATATGAAAGGAAATGAGATTAGGTGTTAATATACTGAATGATTGAGAGACGGTCCTGATAATTTATACTCATAACTGTTAATAAACAGTATTAATTCTAATTGACTATTTGTGTCAGTTCAATTCAGTTAAATTAACACTAAAACAGTGAGTCACCCCACTGACAATTGATGTTAAAGTTTATACCTCTGTTTCTCAGCCATGTTATGTTTGAGTGATTTTCACTGAGTGTATTTTGTTCACCTGTTATTGTTGTATCTTATTGTCATACTGTGCACCTTCATGTAAAAGTTAACCAAAAAATTAAGGCATGAATTTTACAGAGTGCCCTTTTCACTTAGACGGAATGATTTTGAACTGAATGTGAATATACAGATGTCAGATGTTTGAATTGAGAGAAGTAACAAAAACACTTAACTGAAGGAAAGGGAGAATAAGTTTAATTAGTCTCCAGCTTTCATTTTTCGCTAAATATTCCTGTAAGTTTATCATTAGAGAAAGTGTGTGTGTGTGTGTGCGCCCGCGCGTGTCCATACAAACTAATGTCTTTTTGTCTACCTCACTAACATGTGACACCATTTTCCACAGGATAACAGTTCTTCGATGTCTCTGGTAGTCATCTATTTCATGCTGCATAGACATAAGGGATAACATCCAAGCTGATTCAATGCATCAGGCAAGCTGACATTAAGCCCCAGACTACAGCTCACTCTGCCACCACACCCAGTACTGATAGAGAAGGCAGGCTGAACATTTTCAATGGTCATACAAACAGTGCCACCTATCCTCATGCCAGGCCATAATAATGCTGTTTTGGTCACAGAATGGATTGCCTGCCTGGACAAACGGTGAGTATCTTTTTTTTGTTAATGAAGCAATCAGTCATACTTCTATAGTGACCAATGTTCAGCATGTAATTTAGGTGGTTGCCATGCCAGCTGTGTTGAATGTTCCCATGTGACATATGACTACAGCAGTATTTATGTATTTAGTCAGTGACATCTATATTTCATTATAGCTATTCGGTGTATGTAAAAAGGTTTGATTACATTTGGTTTTGCTGAACTTCATGCCATGTATCCAGTAGCAGTCACCTTCCAGGCAGGAAGAAAGGATTCCATTCACTGCTGGTAATGGTAAACCATTCACATGCTGCACTCATTTTCTTTGAGCCCCAGGCACTCTAAGAAAGTGTATGAAATGCACTGATTCCACCATAAATGACATTATGAAAGAAAGGGCAAAGGTGAAAAAAGCCCTTCTAATGGCTTAGTACAGTCAGATTATTCCAGTCACTGGGGATATACTGCAATAGGATTTGAGCTGGTTTTTAACTCCATAAATACTATAGTGTTTTATGAGGAAGGGACTCAGACTGGTAGGACCGGAGAAAGCACGTCTGCCATCTGATTAGCACAGCAACGTCTGATTGAGAGATAGAGTTGTGCCTAATGGGAATTGTTTGTGTAAGTTTTGTTTATAGTGAGTGGAGTTACTTAGCAGTCAATTGGTAGATAACTGTTCACTGATATCTAGCTGCTAGTAGAATAATACAAATAAGAAATTATTACACAATCTACTTTATAACAGCAGTGATATTGTATTTATCTATACATTTTATCTGTTCTAGTTCGGAGAAAGTACAGTTCTGTGCATTCCTGGACATATTCGTATATTAGCATTAGAAAACAGAATAACTTGCCAGAGACTTGGTACATGTATTAGTTAGCTTTCACTTTATGATCAAGTCTTACAATTTTTGGTGATTGGCAACTTCAGACTAAAATCCTAGCTTTAGATAACAATGCATTTGAATCACACCGTATTACGTTATCTCTCTATAGGGCACTTTATAATCTGCTACTGCACATATCACAACTGCATTTTGTTATCATGGATTAATTTACTGTACAATTATGATACACTCTTCAATTACTTTAAAGTTTTCTTTAGCAACATCTGCATTAAATTAATGGACATTAGAATGAAAAGAAACACAAAACACAGGAACTTGTACATTTGCATCCATGATGTCCATGCTCAATATGTGTAATATTTCGACTCTGTAAGGTACTTAATACCATAAATGGTTTGATTAATGTGAAGTGTATTTGATAATGACTACAGTCTAGTTGTTTCTTGATTGTCACCTGTTTTGCAGATATCAGATGGGATTTAATTCAAAGGGAATTACTGGTTCTGTGTTTATTTGTGTGTGTGTGTGTGTGTGTGTGTGTGTGTGTGAAAATGCAAGAGCTCATTAATATAACATCTGGATGATTCATCATGGTCCTGAAAACTGAGTAATGACTTTTTTATTCTTTGACGTGTACTAATCTCATCAGATCTTAAGTCATTGTCTAACAGCTCCTTCCCCCTTTGTTTCTCTCTCTCTCTCTCTCTCTCTCGGTGTGTGTGTGTGTGTGGGGGGGGGAAGGGGTAGAACAGGTGGTGATGGAAAGAGAGTTATGTATCATGATTATTCTTTAGACAAGTTTACTGAGAAGGAAAAAGGTTTTATGTAATTTTTTATGATTTCCATTTCGTCCACAACCGGTGTAGGCTCTAAGGTTCAGCGAGCACTGAATTAACAGTAGTTCTAGGTGTGCCCTTAGTCGTTCTGACTTGGTGTCCCTGAGGATATCAAATTAGATTTGTAGGTGGACTGCTTCTTTATCACAATTCTAATGTTGTGAAAAAGATGTTTTCTGACCAGGTTGGTTATAGGGTGGAGGGGAAGATCGGCATGACGTAGTAGGTATGCTCACAGCTAAGGGCAGAACATGGACGCAGCTGAAGAAGTCTAGCAATTAATGGTGTGGTCCCTTGATTGTTCTGACAAGGAGACAGTTTGTTGTCCATCTGTAATTGGTTTCATTAATTCACAGCATGTATTGTGTTTACCAGGACACCTGCTGTGGGTTTAGTCGTTTGTGTTACATAACTTGGCTGGTTGGCTTATGCTTAATGTCTATGCAGTTGACCTTTAATTGGATTTTTAGCAAAACCTAGGTCAGACTTGATTGCCACTGTGACATGTGAAGATGGGTTGCATTTATTATTGTTACAGAAAGGAATGCATGCAGTGTTTAGGTTCTCATGATTTAACTAAAACTGTTCCAGTTTCATTTTGTCCCTTATGTATCCACGGGAAATAAAAAAACAATGCCATAATCCTGGCTAAAACTGATTATGTGGTAGATTTACGGTGATGCGTATTTGGAGGAAGTGCTACATAATTATTTGTTAGCCAGTGAGATAGACGAATGTGTTGTGTTGGTTAGGTAGTAAATACAAAAGTGCCAAAACATATTATTAACTGATTACAACAATACAACAGGTGATTTTGGGCAATGCCGGACACTTATGAGACAAAGCTCAGTCTCTGGTGTGTGTCACAGGTTTTGGCCCTCTTACTATTGTTACATGTTTGAAGAAATTATTTCGCTGACCACCTGCTCCACTGTCTTGAAAAGTAAATGAATTTGGACTACAGAAGTAAATGACAATGTGTGAAAACCTGAAGTTGCTTATTTTTTAAGAATACAGGGAGTTCATAAAGTGTGTATGATAATATTCTCTAATTCATTCATTCATACTTCACCTCAGCTATTAAGAACTGATGTTTATAAAATAAATTCATCTACCATGAGTTATATCAGCATGTCACTGCTGCCTATTTCATGGACTGTGGTACAATTAGTCAGTAACTTGCCTATTGGTGCGATTCAGCATTAATGTTATGGAGTCAGAGTAGCATAGCCATACCAAGCTACAGTATAATACCATCAGACAAGTTAATTAACTGGATTGCATTAATAATGTACTCGCTCCTATTAATAATCTAAGGGCTATTCAGAGCCCTTTGTGATGAGTGCTCTAATGTAATAGAATCACATTGGAGACATCAGTGACAAATTAACATTTTGTTGGCAAAGTTGAAGCTAGATGTCCATACCCCTTTTCTTCTTCTCTGTCTTTCTGACAATCTTTCTTTCAAGTCACACAAATATTAAACATTTTAAATATACTTTAGAGATGTGTTATTAATTAGTTGAATTTATAATTAGTACAGATAGACAATAGTATAATTAGCTTTGTTTCTGTAAAAACAATAGTTCAGCATGCAAATGAATATATAAATAATATAGTGATTAAAGAAACAAGATCATTCATCGTGTAATAAATCTTTGTGTTAATACCTTTGGTGCCAGGTCTGAATAGTTTCATCATCTATATAGCTTAACTAACTACTCTCCTGATACAAGTAACTAACTGTATCAGTGTCCCTAGATAACTTATAGCGTAATGTTATGATTGTTTGCAATGAGCTGTATTGTTTACAGAATTAGCTTGATTCATACCTTATTTAGTTTGCCTATATACATTTCAAAATAAAAGCATTTGGGGTGTGTGCACAGAAGAACTGGTTACAGGAGGTGGTTTTACCTTCAGACTCGTGGGTGAAGAATACAGAATGTTTTTCAAGTGTGTGCTGCTAAACATTTCCAGAAGTTAAAATTGGTTTATATTTAAGAAGCTCATGTATTTTTATTAATAACACTAAAAACTATGTAGTATTTAATCATTATAGGCAGAGTTGGGCAAATGTACTCATGCACTTGTATTCATTGTGTGTACATATTCTAAGTACTCCATTGTACTTTTGAGTATGATTATTTATAACATAATTTATAGTATATTTATTGCTTAATTGACTATTAATTGTACACAAAAGTTTCCCTACCAGCTAATGTTACAAAAGGCTGCACTTTGAAAAAGGCACTGAACCATGCATACATTAAGTGCATACTAAATATACCGTGAACTAATGTAAGTTAAAGTTAGAAACTAAGAATACGATCAACAGTTACAAATGCATGCTGAAAAACCTGCTGCGATCTTCTTTAATGGCTGATCGGCTTACATAAAGTGGCCATGTGGGCTAAGATAGACTAAGCTGGTTATGCTTACAGTGAGTAATATGGTTTTTCAGAGTGAATGTTATCAGAAAGACACTTATAAGGGAGTGTGCGTTGTAGGATAATGCAGCTTATATAACACCATTCAGCAAGCTGGTGAAATAGTGACCAGTAATTCAGCTTCTGTGCTGCATTAATATATTTAACATTACCAATCACTTTATGATAAAGGAATCTTTGTATTTCAGGTCTTGTGACTTTTATTATTCCAATATCACCAAATATATGTAATGTCTTATACTTCATGATATGCTTTGTTGGGAATGAAATATCAACAAGATGCTTGTTTTATTGATTTCTTTATAATTATTAACGTCACATAACTGCTATGATTACATGGCCTAGTCTGGGTGAATTATGACAGCCTTAGTTTTTTAAAGACCAATGTGGAATATATAATTAGTTTATGTGCCAACCAGTGGCTTATATTTGTCAACACTGTTTTTTAAATGCCTTCAAAAAGCTGCCAAGCCAAATTTCACATTGTATACGTTTTGAATACAACCCTGGACCAGTCCAAATGATTTTTGTAGTGTATCCACTGGCTCATTGTCTCATTCACATGCTCACTAACTTGATACAGATATGAAAACTTATTAGCACCAAAGTTCTTATCTTTAAAAATATGTTCGAATAAAGGGTATCATCGTCTTCCAAATATAATATGCAGTTAGATAATAAATACAGAAATATATTTTAATCCAATTAACTTTACTGTTAATGATATATATATATATATATATATATATATATATATATATCAGGTTAGTGGTTAGTATGTATTCTTCCTAGCCTACTTATACCCAAGTGAGCAGTACTGCAAATATGATTTATACCTACACGGAAATATAATTATCTGTAATTAAGGTTTGTTGGAACTTAAACCAAGTTTATAATAACTAAAGGTGAATGCAACTGAAATATTTTATGCCAACAGATGAACACATCCAATAACAAAGATCTGTTGCAATAAAATGCAGAATAAATTTATTAGAACAAAAAACCATTCATTATCACAGATAGCATCCAAGGTAATCCACCTTCAGCAGCCAGAACTCAGTGATCTTCAGTACCATCACTTGTGGCTAATGCACTGAAACAGTGATTTTGCTACAAAGAGTCATCAATCACATTACAATGTTTTTATGGTGATTCATCAAGAGGCCTGAAACGTAGAAGAAGGACATAAGAATTAATGGTTGATAGATGATGAAAGTGATTGTTGCGAGGGTTGAGTGAGCTGTAGCTCTTCACTTGTTTTCAACAGTTTAATGATGTATTTTTTTCTTGCCGAGGAAAGAACAAATGCTGGGAGTTCTTCAAATTTCAACTGGCTTTGGAGACTTGGATAAATAATCTCTTCTATTTATAAGTCTGTAAAAAATACTGTTGTAAAGATTTTGCTGTTCTAACATAGTATTGAACTTAAGTAAATAATTATATACTGACTGAGCACAGTACTGTAGTCATTAAATCAAACGTCTCCTGGGATTTATAATATGTACATTTCTAGTGTACTCCCAATAATACCTGTTTTTTATTACATTGTATTTACCTATCTATTAAAGTAAGTTGTGTGTGTGTGTGTGTGTGTGATAGTTAGATAGATAGATAGATAGATAGATAGATAGATAGATAGATAGATAGATAGATAGATAGATAGATAGATAGATAGATAGACAGACAGATAGACAGACAGACAGACAGACATACAGATAGATAGAGAAGATGGATTTAAGTTCATTCATTTGTTCATTCATATATATATATATATATATATATATATATATATATATATATATCGTGCGTGCGTGCGTGTTCTGTATCACCATCATATTTAACAAGAAGATTATTTACAATATAATTAATGTCAGATAAGAGCACCTGTCAAACTAATTTCAGTATTATTTTCAGATGAATATTTTGCATACATTGCTTCATTCTCGAAATCTGTTTTAAACGTGATATAGGCTCGTACCCACAAAACATTTATTTTGTCAATTGTTTCTTGAGTGATAAAGTTTCTGATTGCCTTCATTCACTTTATGAGAAATTAAACTCTACTCTGCTGTAATATGAACTGTTTAGTAGTGATTAATTAATTGGATTATTACACAACTGATAACACATAGACACACACACACACACACACACACATACACACACATACACACACACACAGAGGGAGGGAGGGAGGGAGGTAGAGAGAGAAGAAGGAGATAATGTTTTAACAACACATTGCACAAAGGCTCATTTAGCATGGTCCCTTTTAGTAGCCTCTTGCCTGGATTAGAACCAGTCAAATCTAAGACCCTGAACCTGCAGAGAGAGAGAGAGAGAGAGAGAGAGAAATTGCATGTGTGTGTGTTATTGGTAGTTGTATAGCTAAAATAGTTAATAGTTAATTATGAACCACTGAATTGCCTTTGTTAACTAATATGGTAGTGATCTATCAGTAAGGCAGGTGCTATTGTGAACCACAACAGGGAGCCTGATCATGGCACAGAAGCATAAATCTGTCTGTATGGGAACATGGCAGGTCACCGCAGTGTAACTGATGATCACATCAATGCTTTATTATCTCATTATTTGTCTGTGTTTGCTTCATCCCGGCCAGTCATCTGTTCAGTGTAGCACCCGGCATCTGACCCTCAGTAGCTTCATCATCGTCTGTGCACCGCGCTCGTTGAGCAGTAGGGGCGAAGCTGAATAGCAGGGACAAATACATAATGAGGCTTTCTGTCAGGGTGGGATAGATGCGGACAGTCTAGTAATAATTATTTTAATTGGAAGTTTACTACTATTGTAACGGGGCAGTATGCAGAGAACAGTTGATAAAATAGGCGTAAAACACATTGATACTCTTCAGTTGTGTCGCGAACTATTAAGCTAAAATGCAGTGCTCGGCGTATTTATGTCACAGCACAGTTTTGGTGTTAAACTATTGTACAATTTCTAGTTGAAATAGTTTTGTTTTGGCCGGGTTTATGACAAACTTCATATCTGGTGTCATGCCTGTGTTGCTGTTAAACCGGCCATGTATATGTGTGCTATCAAATACGCATACCGGGGTATGCTAATTTGTCGGATTTCAGAGAAAGCAAGCAATCTGTGCTGTCATTTCGCGCTTTATCTGATATACCGAGTTCTGATTGACCGCTCTAGATTTTGGAGAAGGTCAGTGCTTGCTGACGATGTATAAGCTTGCTGATTCGTCCATGGGTAAAAGCTCCACTGGAAATCTAATATGAACAACCGTAGTTCTTTATATCAGCCGAGAGCTTATTATTTTTGGTTGTGGTAGGTCAGCAGCAGCAGGAAGGTGGTTTGTTCGTATCATCAGAAATTCCCAGTTTATAGCGTTCTTGTCTCAGAATTGATTAACAGATTGGAAAGGCATTTGTGAATGTTACGTGCTCACTGAATTAGTAAAATAAAATGAATTAGCACCCAAACTGAAGGTCACATTGAATAAATGGCAACAAGGGCTATAGATTATTTCATTGGTTTATTGCCGGTGGAACCCTCATTTGCCCTATAGGGATGGAAGCTGTACAGCCTTTCTTGAATCTGGACAATTTATTTTTAAAGCCTTCTAGCTAATGGTTATTTTGAATTACTTCTTTTGATACTGTATGAAGAACTTTATGAACACCAGACTGGAATTAATAATAGCTATTCTGGCTGTGACTGAATTAAGTGCTCTATATCTCTCTCGCTATCTCTCTCTCTCTCTCTCTCTCTGTGTGTATGTGTGTGTGTGTGTGTGTGTAATATTGACACTGAGGCATATTATATTTAACTTATTTTACTTCTGTCAGTCCTAATGCAAATCGTGGGCCTGGCTTTGTTTAGTAATACAAATGCTTTAAGACACAATGAGAATGAATTGCTGTGTTCAAATATTAGGCAGCTTACAGATAAAAAATCTTATCTTTTATGCATGCTGGCGGGTTGCTGACTCGAAATACCTTATTTACACATAAAGTGTCTGACTATCTGGGCATCATTTGTATCCACTGATCTTGCTCGCCACATTACCATCAGCAGATCTTGCGGTTGATTGATTCTGTCTTTTATAATGCTAATTAGTGAAGGTCAGCTAGCATTAGCGACCCGGCTGTGGACAACGGTGGGGGGCGTTTGCTCTCATTTTGTGGCGTTTCTAGTAATAAAAGAGGACAAGGTCATATTATCAAGTTATTAGTGAGCTCCGGTGGCCTAGCGGTTAAGCACCCGGCACTTGGTGTCAACGGTCGCAGGTTCGAACCCCGTAAGAGGTCGAAACTTTTCCAGGGATTAATTTCTCGGCTCACTACATCGTGGGTGGCTGACCACGTTAAATGGCGCTGCCGTCTCCACTGAATTATTTAAAATAAAGGGGGACGTTAAAAAAAAACCCTGAGGACGTAAAACACTCTGGCAGTGACCACCCTCAGGGTATTTCGGCTCCATCTTTCCGTCCGTACTGCTCCCCTGTGAGTGGTGGGGGAGGAGATTTCTCAACCACTCCAACATAGAGGCTGTGCTGATTAAGCGACAGCACGGTGGGGGGCGTTTGCTCTCATTTTGTGGCGTTTCTAGTAATAAAAGAGGACAAACATATTATCAAGTTTTGTCTGTACCACAAAGTGGCTAGTAATTGGGCTGCTGATGAGTGGAAAATGTGTTAATCTGTTGTGAGGAGTCACTGAGTACAGAGTATTGTAAGATGCATGTTTCGGTTAAGTGTGAAGGAAGGATGGTGGTGTGGAAACTTGTCCTCAGACCGTTGAGATTGTATTATCTGATAAATCATGATACGGTAACGCAAGTTAGATCAAACTCTTCAGTGAGTAACACACACACACACACACACACACACACACAATCGCGTGCGCACATGAACCTGGGTATTAATAAAAACTTTTGTATTTGTACACATTAAGTCAGTTGTCTTATTTTAACATACCAGATGGAACATGATAAACAAAAGACATGCTTATAGTCATGGCAAATAATAGGAAGTCAAGGTATTGTTAATCCTAGGATATTTAATTAACAAAAAGATGCGATATACCTCATAAACAAATTCACTTATTGTTCAAAATAAGTGCTTAATATATATTTGTACACATTAAGTCAGTTGTCTTATTTTTGTGCATTCTGAAATGTTTTTTTCCACAGATTAATGTGATCAGCTGTTTAACCTTATACTGGAACTGAGTGGTAGTAATATTTATTCCTAAGTAATGAATACCAAGTTACAGGTTCTTTTTCACCATGATTAATATAAAAATTATGGATTACTCTAATTCTATGAGTAATTATTCAATTTAGTATCTCTTCCTGGGCGAGTCATATTTTTAATGTATAATGTTATTTCTTGATTTGATACTCAGTTGCACTTTCATTAGATTATTTACTTCTGTAGTAAGCATTTGTTCAGTTATTATAAGATATACACAAATATTTTTATTTAAATATATTGTTGTTAAATAACAGATTCATATCGTATGTGTTGCTGTGAAGATAAATGCCAAGAAATGTGAACAGATATATACAAAGGATGAAGTTGACATGAATGGTCATATTGTATTATTCATGTCATCTGACCTATCTGTAGTCAGGTAACTTCTTTCATTACCTAAACATAATGAATGTTTCACCAATAGGTTATGTATATATGGTTACATTTACTACAATAATCAGTTGTTTATTATTTTTGATGACATTTAAAGATGAAACCGTTAGTTGAGAACATATTGTACAAAGACTACATTGGAGACATGACTGCGTGGGAGTTGTCCATGTGTGAAATATTACTCCTATTATAATAATCACTGTATATTATAGATTACAATATATAGCACTCAAGCTGTTTTTGCGTATTGTTTGCCTATTGTTTGCCTATTGTTGCAAGTACATTTTTACAGAGCTGCTGAAAAATAAATAATATTGATTTATCTCTCTCTCTCTCTCTCTCTCTCTCTCTATATATATATATATATATATATATATATATATATATATATGTGTGTGTGTATGTGTGTATGTGTGTGTGTGTGTGTGTGTGTATGTGTGTGTGTGTGTGCTAAAGCAACCATATGAATGAGATAAATGACATGATCTGGTCACACCAAGGCGTATGGCATCATACTGGAACACATTGGTAAAAGACACAGTGCAAAACTTTATCTCAAAGATGTTTTAAAACGTTGCTATTTTACAGGCAGTTTTGTTTGCATGGTTGCTAAATGAGCTGATTGACTTCCAAAAGTTATCAAACAGAGTGAAATATGAAACATCCTTCTGACATAACCAAGGCGGGAAAGTGATTACCATAAGAAAATATCAGATGTATTCATTAAAACTTCTGAGGGAATAGCTTTTCAGCAAAGTTACCTTCAATTCAAGAAATAACACCCACAGCAAAACTATTTATAGGTAGTCTTTTTTTAAACCTTTGTTCATTCAACTATCAATATTTCTACAATTAGTGTGTGTGTGTGTGTGTGTGTGTGTGTGTGTGTGTGTGAGGTGAGAGAGAGAGAGAGCGAGAGATGCTCACATACATATGTTTACTCTGCTGTGTCTGGTTAATAGGTTGAATGGACATTTATTCCTGATTCTCATGAGAATGATCTGATTTTATTATTTGCCAATAATACTCTAATGATTACTGTCATAAACCCTACATTAACAACTGCACCTTACATTTATGACTCTATAGCTAGTATGCAGACACTGTATCCTAAGATCGGTTCCATCATGATTATCACATGGCCGCAGTGCTCAGTGAACATATCTGCGTCTCTGGGTGGAGCCTGATAGGTCTCTGAGGGAATGTAATCATTTACTTAATGTTAGGTAATGTCATGCTTACTGTGTACATATTTGATCCATGGCTAACTGCCTGTTACACGATGTAGCTAACAGCAGCCTTCTGATGTGTTGTCAGGTGTTCGTTCTACAGCTATACGATCACTCGGTGATAAATGCTAATAGTGGGGATGTGTTGTTTTGTTTTCTTTTGTTATGGTTAGTGTTTTTGCCATTTCTGATCTGACACATAGGATAATGTAAATGTTAAGTGCAATGGTTAAACCCTGCTATATCCAACCAGAAATGAATCGCTTTGTAATTGGTTCTGTCAGTGTGTTAGCAGCTGTCATACAACTAGCTTATCGGTGGTAGCCAGATGTGAACACTCCCTGGATATTTAATAATCCTGGGATAGAACTAACACACCCAGCCGTTTAACATCGCTGTGCCTAACTACACATTTATTAACCAGTCGCACCATCTCCATCTACCAGTATTGGAAAAAGTAATTTTAACACCACCAAAATGCTGAAATCCTAATTAAACCGGATATTTTGTCTGTAATAACCATGTTATCATAGAAGTTTACTGAGTTTTGTGGGCCATTTTTCAGTTAACCATGCCTAAAAACTAACAACTTATAAACTTAAAACTAACATGTACGATTACGTCTCTGTGTTTCATTTCAGTTTATAGGAATGAACTTGTGTAGACATATAATTGTAGTATGATATGATTTTATGTAATATGAAGGTCATATCACTTTGGCATTTATTATATTTTGCATAACTCTCCTCTCAGGGTAGTGTTAATAATAATAAAAATAATAATTACAAAACTTCTATTGTGCTAATATCCTGGAACAAAATCGAGTTCAGTGGCGCACCTAGTACAGCGGTTGGACAAACTCATAGTTCAAGTACAATGCAAAGTTCACCAACAAATGATCAGATGGAGTGGAAATTTAGGAAGGATTAGCGAGTCTGAAAAGGTCAGTTTTCAAATGGTGATGAAAAGAAACTATGCTATTTGATGACTTAACATGTTCAGCGAGTGAATTCCAAAGATAGTCAATAGTGCAGAGTTTTAAATATATATATATATATATATATATATATATATATATATATATAGTCTCTGGGCTTGGGTGCTAAAGAAAGCATGGAAAATAGATATGCAGGTTCTCCAGAAGAAAGAGTTTGATAGGTAATACTAATAGTGCAGAATTTGAAAATGATGTGAGATCGAACAGAGAGCTGGTAAAGAGATTTCAGAGGTGGGAAAGAAGGGGAAAACCGAGGAACACACTGAAGTCTTAGAATATCCTTAGATGCAATGTCATAAAGAAGAGTATTCTTGTGTTCGTGTGTGCGTGCGTGCGTGTGTATGTGCATTCTGATGGTGGTGCTTTCAGTCTACAGATTTGCTAATACCCTATACCTATTTAATTTTTTATCATGGTACCATGTCATTTTTAACTGTCTGTGATGGACCTGAGTCATATGCATAGAACTAATAAATTGCTACTTAATTACTGTGAATTTGGCCAAGCTGAATGCTTTTCATTTATTGTTTGTGTCAAACAAGAAATAATTGGAGTGTTTTTGGTTTAGTACATAATAAGGTTAATTAAGTACAAAAATAGACGACTGATTATGGCGTTGTCCTGATTTCACCCAGACACTGAAGTAAGAAAGAATGTTAGTGGAGACCTTATTAATTGTAACATTTCTTCATGTAAGATATTTTGGCTTTTCATGTATTACTGCATGGCTAAAGTAAGAGACTTAACATTATTGTCAGCATGTCTGCTTCTATATATGCTCTCTGTTATTGGAATAACAGCCTGTCAATCTGTATGACACTGTTATATCTGTCAAAGTATAACAAAATTCACCATATGATTTTGATCAGGGTTCGAAGAGATGCAACATAATATATGATGTCTTGGTGTTTACTACTAGAAGTCAGATCCAGTTAGTTGATTTTCTTGTTGTCACATCAATACGTTGGTGGTATATAACAGACAGATAACTTTGAGTTGACTGAGGACAGGCTATATGTTTTGACTAAACATTTTATTACCCACATTATTATTGTACATTCAGTATACTATGTGCACAAAAGTGGCCGTAAAACATCAATCATCATCATAATTATCATTGTATTCAGTCTGATATATATATATATATATATATATATATATATATATATATATTGACGCCATCTCTTTGGGGGCAGAGATCATTGCCAATATTAAGTATTTCATTTAACAGCTGGTAAGGACATGTTCTTCATTAAGTTAGAAAACAGTCTCCAGAGTAATGGGTCCTCAGATTTGTTTACTCACCAGAGAAGTGGCTTCTGGCTGCTGACATGGTCAGACTAGTAGTCACCCCACTTAGGACATGCACACCACAAAGATGTCTGTATCTGACGACAGTTGACTAATAAATAGGCTGGCCTGAGGTACTGCCCTTTTTACAAATGGACAGCTCTTAGGATAGAATTGTCTGAAAATAATGCTTTTTTTCTGATGCCGACCAACAAGCTTAGCCCACAAACAGATTGTGGGTGGCATTCTCTCGTTGATGTAAGAACATTTTTGTGAATAATTTCCTGAAAATGGACCAAACCTGAAGGATCAGCATATAACATTATACATCTCAGTAGCGTATTCACCATAGTTATAGTATTTCACAAATGACTGTCGTAAAACATCATAACTCACAAACTCTTATGATTGAGGTATTCTGATAGGAAAATCCCCTCATAAGTTGAATTGAACCATAAAAATCTTTTGTTCCAGCTGTCATAGAGAATACTCTGCATGCTCTTATCTCCCCTGCTAGACTAAAATAGAATATGCTATTAGTACATTACTAGTAATATGTATATTGCACTCTGTGATACACAGATTGCCTGTGGCTGCATTGTTTATTCTGTGGGCTTGTGTGTGCATGTCTCTCTGTGTGTGTGTGTATTTTAGTATATATATATATATATATATATATATATATATATATATATATATATATGATTGTATGGGCTTATGGTACTAAGATCTATATATCCCTAATAATCTATACTTTCGTAAACCTATATATCCATAGAACTATGCATCCATAAACCTATTTATATTGTTATTACATCCGAATGTCTCATCTGTCTGTGGTATCCAGATTATCAATTTTCCTATTTGTAAATACAATAAACTCTGTTCTCCTTTTCTTTGTTTTCTTGCAATATGTGAGTGGTCTAGTCTCTTTCAGAATAGTCTAGGCAATATTTGAATGCACCATTTAGTTGTATATGTCACAAGAAATTAAAAGAATTAAGATCTGTCCTTAATCTGTTTTAAGCCAGTGAAGAATGAAATATACTCATCCACTTAACACCTGAGACACAGTCATGCTGACTTTTAAAAATACTAATTACATCTAAACATGGCAGCATCCTCAGGCACTATAATAATACAAAATTGTGTAGACATGCTCTTTCTACCTATGTCATGACACAACTCTAATAATATTCCAGGAACAGTTAATAACACTTCTCATTTATCACTTCCAAACCCCTGTGACAATCTTGTATCCTCTGAATAATGCAATTTTTCAGACACTCTCTTATTACTGAAAGTCATAAACCTTTTCAGTACAAACCATTGACATTAAGACTTTTTGTCTAAGCAACAAACAAGAAACAGGGGCACGTCGTACCATTTAAATCTAATACTGGATAATAAAACACAATCCAACACTTGTGTTAATTGAATTTAAACTTGATAGCGCAGCATTACAAGAATATAACAATTTCCCTAGTCCTTAAAGGCTTTGGGCGCATTCTGATGGTGTAGTGTCATCACATCACTAGAACACTGTGCTGCAAACCTCCAGGTTGTGTGTTTGAATCCATCCACTCCTCAGCCTGTGTTTGATGGATTCATTTCCCACAGCTACAGTGTGCCAGGTGTGACCAGCACCGAATCTAAACAACTGAACTCTACTTAATCCACACTCTCTGGCATAATATTTTGTTTGGTTTTTTAAATTGTTATCAGCCAGTTTCTTAATATGGTTAATAAATTTCAATATCTTCAACCAACTGTAGCTTAATGTATCAAATCTATATCAACCATCTGTACCTCCAGATGTATTATTTCTGTTGCCCTGTCACATGATGATAGATGGCTCCTTCCTTGAGCTCTCCCAGCTCACAGAAGTCTCCAACTCATTCGTTATAGGACATTCGTTATAGGGCATTCTTTGTTTGATCCATTTCTTCAACATGTCTGTGATCATTATTAGTTTGAGACTGATGGCCGTTGTTTGTTATTTTGTTTTAGACCTGCAGACCGTACGGGTGAAGACTTGGATATTATCTTTTCTCGTCTTCGTGATCTAAAAGCATTTGAGAAATTCCATCCACTCCTGCTGCAGCAGATCTGTTACTATAGCTACTACGAAGACCTCGAACAAGGAGTCATATGTAAGTGTCACCGACCATGGGTTTTTAGATATGTAGCAGGAAAATGTGATTGAACTGCTGTCTTCATCCTTCATATTACGATGGCAGTCCATCCGATATGAAGCATTTCATGATGAGATTCCGAAAGGAATAGATAAAGAACACATGACAAGCAATGAGTGATCTTAGCTGATCATAGATAGAACGATGCAGTGATCCATGACTAATCTTGTGGCAGGTTTTATAGGATTTATATTAACTAGACAACCAGTAACTGGCTACTCTTGACTGAAAGTAAAGCTTCTAGACATAACTTAAAGAAATTAAACAATCAATAAAATATGCCTGTTGCCTCTCAGCATGGCTAGTTCTAATTCACTGCTTGCATTCCATTCTTCAAAACGTTCATTCAGTGTGACATATATGTTGTCAGGAATGAAACTATATTATCAGTTTTCTTTCTATTTCAGTGTTCCGACAAGGCGACATCGGCACTAACTGGTATGCAGTGCTTTCCGGCTCGCTGGATGTTAACATATCTGAGACAGGAGAAGCCAAGGTAATGAATTGTTGTCATGTTGCAATAATTGGATGTCAGTGGATGGACTGGTTCACGTAGGGCTTTGCTGTGTTTTTCATCAGTGTTTATTTTGATTAGGCACACCTTCCATTTGTTTATATCCTAAAATAAGCAGTCATTGTTGTTTGATTATTATTTTGTCTTTGTTATGATGATGAGTGTACCACTTTCTTATTTACCTGAGCAGGTGATTTATTCCGACAGAACTGTGGCTTACTTTATTTGCTTAACTAATCTTAAAAGGATACAAAAACGTTTTGAATAATTGTTCCATTAACATGTGTGTTCACACACAGCTTATTTTTTTAATGTTTTTTAATCAATCATTCTTGTAAAACATTGTCGATACTAGTTCCTTTCTTTGATCAAACAGCTCCATTAGAATCAGTAATTCATTAAATTAGCTTAATTTAAATGTCCAAACTGAACTAATTAATTCTTACCACACAAAGTATTTCAATAATTAGAAGGTTCTACCACTGCTGCATGTGCATTCATTCCATTTTTCTTTCGCCCAGTGATATCTTTCACCAGTGATGTGTCTAAAATTATCTCTGTCATCGTAAGTTATGATATGTGGCATATGTCATCAATATGTTTGACAGCATATATAGCTAATATACACCATGAGGTTACCTATAAGAGTGGTGCTGGCCTTCAGTCAGAACTGTAATTACAGTGGTGCTCCATTGTGCTTGTTGGAGAGCTCAGCTACTACCTCACTCAGAAGAGTGATTAGCACTGTTGTCCGTTACTCCAGTGTGCCAAGTCACTTTAATACTGATGGAGGAAAATTGGTTCCTTTTTCCAAAATATCATCATATTGCTGCGTCTGCTGTATGTGAGCGGGTGTGTCTATGATTAGAGCAGAATTAAAACGTCTGACTCAGGAGATCTCTCTCTTGATTTATGGCAAAAATATTGATCTTATCTATCCATCATCACTTGCTAAATAGTAGCAGAATGTAATGTTTTTATAATTGTTTGACTGTTTTATATATATATATATATATATATATATATATATATATATATATATATATATATATATATATATATATATATATATACATTAGTGCTGGTGGCCTAGCGGTTAAGCATCCGGCACTTGGTGCCAGTGGTCACAGGTTTGAACCCTGCAAGAGGTCAAAACCTTTCCAGAGATTAATTTCTCGGCTCACAACATCATGGGTGGCTGACCACGTTAAATGGTGCTGCCATCTCCACTGAACTATTTAAAATAAAGGGGAACATTAAAAACCCCCTGAGGACATATTTGAGGACATAGGGTATTTCAGTTCCATCTTTCCATACTGCTCCCCTGTGAGTGGTGGGGGAGGAGCTTTCTTAATCACTCCAACATAGAGGCTGTGCTGAATAAGCCTGGGAATTCTCTCTGAACAACAAAACAAATAAACACACACATTTTTTTGGCATATGTAATTATTTTTAATTATGTCAGTGATAATTGCTCTATGCATGAAATGTTTAGTTTTTCAGCATGTTTTTATTACCAGTAATTTCTAGCACACAGTGAAGTTTCAAATCCATTTTTCCATATAATGCAGAACTCAGTGGGATGTGCTATTAGATCAACTATAAATAGTTAAAAGTTAAATTGGAAATTATTAGATAAATTTTTGTATGGGATAACGGTCTTAGGAAATACTATAATAGAATAGTCTGTTTAAATGTTCATGAATGCTCAGAACCTGTATATGCAGTAATGCCAGAATTATATTTTTTATATTCAGGACTCAGTTACCTTATGCACACTTGGCGTAGGTACGGCATTTGGTGAATCTGTACTAAATGATACACCACGCCATGCCACTGTCATTACAAACAAATATTGTGAACTGCTTCGTGTTGAGCAAAAAGATTTCAGAATACTCTGGGAGGTCAGTATAATGTACAGATGAAATATGTTTTATTAAACATAATTGTAGTTAGTGTGTGTGTGTGTGTGCATGTGTGCATGTCTATTTGTGTGTGTGTGTATCTATTTGTGTGTGTGTGTGTGTGTGTGCATGCATGTGTGCATTCATGTACTTGTGTGCATGTGTGAGCACAGTACAATATTTTTGCATACATATTTCTAAAAATTCCTTTATTTATTCAGTTGTCATATTTTTATATCTATCTTCCATTGTTTATTTTGCAATAAATAGTCTGAAAGATGCCTCTGTTATTGTATTGTTGTGAAAGTAGTATGTTTCTTCTTTACAGAGGAATAAACAACTGATGGAAGGTCTTATAACACATTATGCTGGATTACCTGTACTGGGTCAGTATTGAAAACTATGAGCAGTTAGAGAAAAAACTAATTCTTTGATGCTTAATAAAGCAATTACAGCTCTGGTATATGACAAATTAATAACGTGGATATTCTGCTCTAAGTACCTCTTATTTTAAAAACGATAGAATTGTACTGAAATAATCCAAGTGCTAAATGGTTAACCATTTGAAAAATGGCAAGTTCATAGCTGTGTGACTACGAGAGATTCGTCTCAAGATGTGATAAATTATTTTCTTTTTGTTCCTGAAAAATTAAGGGATGTTTATGTAGTACAGTCATTATTGCAGTGAACTTCTAGGTCACAAGATTAAAAAGTAGTGTTCCTTGTGTATGTTGGATATTCCATCCTTCAATAAAATGCTTCAGTGTTATCATCTCTTTGGTTAAAGAGTAATGACTCCCCCCAAGTATCTCAGATGAAACTGTATTTTATGTGACACAGAGTTACAGTCTGATGATTTACCAAAGTCAAAGATGAAACACCCTTCAGATATGCCCATGCCGGCATTCGAACTCAGGTGGTAGTAATCTGTGGTCCAATGCGTTGTTACCAGACCATGGAGGCACTCCCCTGATGTTACCTGTGAACTTGTGTAGAATGCCTTGTGTGGTAATTTCAGTTCTCTAAAGATTGTTTCATTTTAACACACACACACACACAGAGAGAGAGAACCCTTATTTGAAGGGAACCCTTAAACAGTCATGTACACTGTAATTTGTCAACCAACAAGTAGCACTAGCATAGATCCAGCCAATAAGCTTATTTTTCACATGCGTACCATAAAGTATTCCTGCTTGTATTTATTCACTTTTTGTGATAGAGGTTGTGTTATATTTTTGAAATACAGTTGGTAATAGATATATGTATAATCTTTTGGGCAAGTGAGAAACTTGTCATATATTTCTGTAATACATTCAGGAAACCCAGCTAAACAGAAAGACAATAACATTGACATACTACCTCCAAACAGTAATCAGACAACAAGGAGACATTTAGATAAAGAGGATATGCCAAATCCAGCAGCACCTATCACTGCTGTAAGTAGGACAATACTAAAATAGATAATGGTTAGGTCGTGAATAAACAAGAATTTAGAATCCTTTTATATAACAGTTGACATGTATGTGTCTATGTATGTGTCTATGTATTTAAATGTGTGTATGCATGCATGTGTGTGTACCTGTGTATGTGAACAATTGCTTTTTGGATCCATTTAGACACCTTCTGAAGAACTGGAGAGAGCTGGTCATGTAATTCGTACAGTCATTTTGGCCCATTCACCACACATGATCCGTGACCGGAAGTATCATCTGAGAACATACAGGAGATGTCTCGTTGGTAATGAAATGGTCGACTGGCTTTTACAACATGGAGCCATAGTTCATTCTCGTAACCAAGCTGTAGGAATGTGGCAGGCTCTACTAGAAGAAGGCGTCATTATACATGGTTAGTGAGTGGTCTCCTATGAGAAATAATTTAACTTAATGTATGTGATAATTACAGCCTTTAATTGGGATGTTTCTATATAATAAAATTTCAATTTCAGTCTGCCATGAGCACCAATTCAAGGATAAGTACTTATTCTATCGGTTTTATGAGGATGATCAGGGCATAGGTATGATACCAAATCCAGCTGAGAAGAGGGCTTGTGAGGATGAACTACCCGATGTCCTAAACTTACTCGAACAGATAGGTCCTGATGCCATGATGAGGATGATTCTCAGGAAACTGTATGCCAGCTCTGATGATCAGCTTTTTTACATTTTACTTAAGCACGGCATTAAGAATAATTATTAGCCATGAAAAATACCATTCATTGAATCAATCGGTTAGATTTGTTTAACAATATTAGTGAGCAACACAATAATGGCGGTGATGATGATTAATAACTATGGCTATTAATACTGTTTTTATTGTTTCTGTCTAATGTTTTCAGTCCTCATGAGAGAACATTAGAAGATTTAGAGATCATTTATGAAGAGCTATTGCACATCAAGGCACTGTCTCATCTCTCAACAATGGTTAAACGTGAACTGGCTAGTGTCTTAATATTTGAATCACATGCAAAAGCAGGCACCGTATGTAAGTTGTTTGGAGTATGTTTGTCTCAAATAGGTCATGCTATTTAAATAAACTCTTCTTGTATTAGCTGTACAACATTTACAGGTTGGGCTAAAAAGCACTCAATGGTAATAATGTATTAAGCATTGAAGCTTTAAACTGTATTTTATTATCTAATTTAACCAATGATTTATACAATGTTATTGTAGTGTTTAGTCAAGGAGATGAGGGCAAGTCATGGTACATCATAATGAAGGGTTCAGTGAATGTTGTTATCTCAGGAAAAGTAAGTCAAAGTAATATAAGAACTACATTATTAATATTTTTACCAATAATTTTTTATATTTCATGGAATCAGGTTGTGTTTTTAATTAGCTTTGTACTCATTATGTTGATTTTTTATTTTTGTCTAGGGTGTAGTGTGTACATTACATGAAGGTGATGACTTTGGTAAACTCGCCCTAGTAAATGATGCTCCCAGGTATGTCACATTCTACTTCAGAATGATGCTGATAAAACATAATGAAGAACATTTGTCAGCATCTGATAAATGTGGTGTTTATTTATATAAAGAAATCATTTAAAATAGTTCACAGTATAAGCACCAGGATAATTGGCATTTATGTATTTAAAAATACCTTTCATATGATTTCATATTTCAAGTATCAGAGACATTTATAGTAGACACTAATTACCAACACACACACACACACACACATACTGTTGCTAAGTTATAAATTCTGTATTGGTAATACAGTACACCCTCTTTATAACACCACATTTGGTATCAGAAAAATTTTGCATTTTAAAAAGGGTGTCATTCTAAAGAGGTCTGACTTAGAAAAATAATTAATAATCAGCTATTGCTTGTTGATTGGCTTTGAGGTGAATATCTTAATAAAGCAGCACATCTAGGTTCTGAGTCAAAGAGAAAGCTGCTTGTTTACATTTATGAGATTTCATTGTAATGATTAACACTTATTTGGTTATGGTATGATAGCATGTTGATAGAATAATTTGATTAATGAGTAACAATATGAATACACCTGTGGTATTAACAAAATTGCAAATAATACAAATTGGGTAATGATTGCAATTCAACAAATTTATTTTTGCGCCCTTTATCCATGATATGACTTCAGCTAAGCCTTGGTTTGCTTTGAGGGATAATTAGAAGCCATTGAGTGATACCTGTTATTATATGTGAGAACAAAACTTTTTGTATATTACTTTGGCTTTGTGTAATTAGTTTAGTAATTACTTTTATGGAAAACTTACCTAGTGCGTGATTGGGGGAATTAAAGAGGGAAATGGCAGATTGGGACCTACTGTCTGTTAAGCAAATAATGAGGGGGATTATAATGAGTGTTAATCCAATTTCAGTTTTCCCTTGGTGATAAGTGAGAGTGGCATTATAAAGAGTGGGATATAATCGAGGGTGTGCTGTATTCCTAAATGTTACCGATTTTATGTTGGCATCATCCTTCTTTTATGGCCCACTATTAACAACCTCTGTATGTTGTATGATAAAAGTCTGTACTAATTGAATCATTTGCTGAATTTATCTGTTTGAGATATCTGACAAATATTTATAACTTTTTTGTTTTTAGAGCTGCCACCATTGTATTATGTGAGGATAACTGTCACTTCTTGCGTGTAGATAAAGAAGACTTTAACAGGATACTCAGGGTAACTAAATACAGTAATATAGGTGTCATGTATAGAAATACCATATAGGGTTATTATATATAAAATTAAAGTATTAGATCAATAATGTTGTAAGTAAGTAATAAATATAATTCATATCACCGAGACATTTTTTTCTCTTTTGATTAAGTATGATTTCCTGTATTATGTAATGAAGATGAGTATAAATGATGATGTGACTGACATGACATGCGGAAGGTTGTTTGATCTTGCATTTCACAGGATGTAGAAGCAAATACAGTACGACTTAAAGAACATGGCAAAGATGTTTTAGTACTGGAAAAAATTCCAAGCAATATCAAAGCTCCAGATGGTACCATACAGTCACATTATAAGTGAGTTACTTAGTTGAGGCACCAGATATATTCATATGTTTATGACAGCCTACTGAAATCTTAACTTAATTAATTTAATCAATATTGAACTCTATGAAGGTATATGCATGCATTTGATAAGTAACTAAATTGATTAATATCAGTGATGCATTTATAATCATTTATTGTTGCATCAACTACAACATAACCTATTTTCACACTATCTTAGAATAATAATAAATTGACCTTGTATATTACATTAACTTAAGTAGTGATTAAAATAATAGTAATGTGTAGCTGTAATGTATTTATTTTATGATGTATTGTCTTTTTATAGGTATTCAGTGATGGCAGGTACACCTGAAAAGATGTTGGAACATCTGCTAGGAACTTGTATAGGTACCCCCTGTGATACGTCAGGTATAACAAGATCCTTTATTAGACTAAGTTGTACAGAGAATCTGTATATTAAAATTGAGTACTAAATTTTGCTTAAATGAGTCAGATTTTTTTATTTCTGAATTATTTTGCCAAATGTTTCATCTACCTTAGATCAAATCTATTTTTCCTAAAAGTAGTTAATGCGCTACTTGAAATACTTTTTATTTTGATGATTAATGAAGAATCTTTGTTATGCAACTTTCTTTTCTGGTTATTTCAGACACTTTCCGTGAAGACTTTTTACTGACACATGTAATCTTCATGCCAGCTAAGCATCTGTGTCCTACAC
This sequence comes from Paralvinella palmiformis, assembly GCA_025642065.1. NCBI lineage: Eukaryota > Metazoa > Annelida > Polychaeta > Terebellida > Alvinellidae > Paralvinella > Paralvinella palmiformis. The sequence continues at coordinate 78,935 of JAODUP010000757.1, read as the reverse complement.
TTATGGCACAATATCCTTTATTTACTAGGGACAATTATTCCACATTTTAGAATACAACAAAATATATTAAACATGGTGAAATCTTTTTCATTACTGGCGTACACACTACAAATGTCATTGTTTCGCCTTGACTTCTTCTACTTATCATGCTAATATGTCATCACAGGATACAAAAAAGATCTCCGATGAATATACTTTAGTTGATAAAAAACGAGTGATACAATTTGTGCAAGAGTGGGCAAAGACTGTCACTACAGCTTTTTGGGAAGACAAAACTATACAGGCATTTTTACAGGTAAGAAAACTTTTCTAGCTCTCAAAGAAACCAGTTATGACATGTTTTTGACCTACTGCATCTTGGAAAAAACAACTTGTTTTGATTAATTTTATTTTATAACCTGCATCTGATTTTAAGGCTTGTTTTCTATGAGCTTGTCCTGTAATATTGATAAAATATTAATAAGCTGTTCTTAAGTGATTCACATCAGATAATTAGCTTGAAACTGGACATTTTGAGAGCAGTTCCTGCTTTTAAGGATCATGTTAATTATTTGGAATTCATGATACTGGTGGATTGGTTATTATTTTTTTTAATTCATATTTTTGATATCTAAATTTAAGCTGTTTTTATTGTCCATATTTCACTTGTCAAGGAGCTTCAGAGTTCAGTTATGGAAGATAGCACAGAATTTGAAGAACTTGCAGAGGAATTCTGTTATCTTGATAGAGAAATACAAAAGTACAAAAGGTCAGTGAATTTATTACTAACACAGGTAACAAATTGAAGCTTATGCAGCAAAAAACTGAATCTTGTATGTGCTGTCTTAATGATATGCTTGTTGTGGTATGTAGTGCGTATACATATCAGGTTATTTAAGTAATGTAATATTTAGTTTGCTATAATATACAACAAATTATACATGATTCATATATCAGATAAATATTTCAGTGTTACTTGAATGTAATATAAAAATAAAATATTACTGTTTATCCTCTTTTTCTCATAAATAACAATGGCTACAGAAATGGAGTATGGTTTGTTTGGAATTCACAATGAAAGCACTCATTGCTGCAGCTTTATTTTAGGCGTAGTGCAATAAAAAATACCATCAGTACACTTTATTTCAGGGATAGTTTCAAAAAGCAATACAAGCTTTGTTAAAATTTTCCTGTAGTATTGAGATTTTAAAAGCGTATGCCATTTAAATAATGTAAACATATTATGAAGTAGCAAGACTGAAGTATAGAAACCACCAGTAGTAGCATTTTTATAAGATGTTAGCATGGACATGCAAGATACATAAGACCATAATCTAGAATGAGTATACAGATGTTTTTGTGATCATGATGGTAATGATACTTTCTACAAAATTTTAATGGAGATCAAAGGGACACGTTTTATCATACTTATGGTCTGCTCACAGGCAATTCATCAAATGCATTTTATGAATATTATTTTAAATTTTCATTTCGGAATACAATAATATTCTGGTTTTATCACTTATCAATTTTCGGATGAGGAGAATTGGATTTCGAAATTCACATTCCACTGAGAACATAACGTTCAACAATATCTGGTACCTTAACTAGGTATTCAGATTAAACAAGAATAATGGAAACAGAATAGGTATCGATTTGTTATTAGGGAGTATAACGCCTGTACTCAACCTGTAAAGTACTCTTTGAACAAGTTCAGCAAGTGATGCATAGAATGGAGTTGATATTAGTAAAAGATTTTGTGTTTATCTTACATTTTGTTTCTTGTATCAGACACTATTTAGAGAATCAACGCTATACATATATATTACAATAAAAATATAGAAATGGCTGGCAACTAATGGCACCAGAAGCCTCATAAAGAGATGAGATTTGTTAGGTGAAGCCAGCTTTCAAGTTGACATCTGACATCTGGTTGAAGCCATTTCAAAATGATTAACTGATATTTTCATAAAATATCTGTATACTCGAGTTATGGTAGTAATAATATTGTTTGGTTTGATAATGCTTATCAGTTTTCTGTTTTGCTGCCAGTCAACTCTTGGCTGGTGATATATTAGGTCTGAGTGAACACAGACAAGAAAACATGTTGTAAAATGTCATACAAGTTAAGTTGTTGGCTTACAGTTATAAACACCTAGAGCATATATATAGAAATATGAAAAATTAGTTCATGATGTCACTGCGGGTAATAATTTCGATGTCAAAATTGTGATGTAAATTTTTACATGAAATATTTTTGATTGATATGATATTTATATTGTTGGAAATAAGATTAAAACATGTTTGAAATACTGCATTTAGTACTTCAGAACAAATAGAATTTAACTTCTATATGCTTAGTGCACAAATTTAACAAAGGCCTGCTAAACTAAATTTTTCACATACCATCAGATCTCCTTTACTAAAATAGCATAATTCACAAACAACAATTGTTGGGTTTTTGTTTATTTTCTACTATATACACATTATCTTCTCAATAAGTCTTCTTTTATGCATAACAAAATTATAATTATATTGTTTTATCATTTAGCTTAACTCAGGTTGAACCAGACATTTTACTGAAGGCAAATGATACATACTTAACAAATATTGCACATCACATCTTTGATGTAGGTTGCCATTAGTGTTACTGATTTCTGAAGATCATGTTCCAAGACTACCACACTTTTTATAATAAAAGTAATCATGACCACAAAACATGACCAAACCTCTGGTAAATGGAAAGTTGTATTGTGAACCAGCACAATATATGTTTCAGGTTACCACAGTGTAATTATGTTAATTTTACTGAATATAAATTGCTCAGTAACATTACAGCAACAGCATTTACTATGTATAAAATTCTGAGAATGTGCTGAAATGGAATATGCTAAAATAATATAGCTTTTATTACTGAAAAATAGATTTAACAAGTACAATGGAAAGTAACAGTTATATAACTTGCTGTAACAGTAAACAAATGGACATCTTTTTACAATGAAACAGGAAAAACTAGTTATCTCTCATTAAAATCTTTGTAATCATGCATACATGTTTACAATAACAAAGTTTATCTATCATAAGAAAATATCATATATAATTCTTCTACAAGATCATAGTTTACAAGAAGTAAAAGATTTTTTACATAACAAAACAACTCACTATAAAATAAAAATATTAATGACATACTTCAGTGTCTCCATTTATAAAATAAATTCTAGAAGCCATGTGAAATATTGCTGCTCTTTGTTAACAAATGATACATATCTACAAACAAGCACACCGACAACAACAGTAAGAAGTGGTTGAGATGCTATGCTAATGTTCATATAAATAACACTCTTCGATATCATTAAATAAAATATGGCCCCATCCATAAGGAATGCTATATAAAAAATCAGCTATTTAACACCCCATGAACACATCCATTGTATTCAGTCTATCTTGTTACATGTTTGTTTCATGCTTGTACTGAAAAGATAATTGCAATAATGTTAATTTTATTACCTGGTTGAAATATCATAATGTTGCCTAAGCTATATGTGGAATGGTTAAAGAAGTATAAAATTATATGGAAGCTTAGCTCACACACACACACACACACTGTATATATATATATATATATATATATATATATATCAATACTGGATGATTATATTAATCAAGAAAACTACCTACCTCTTTTGAGTTGAGCTGTGGCTGTATAATTACAAATGAATGTCTGTGTGTTCCATCAGCGCTGCTGTCATAATCAGATTCACCATGACTATCTTCATGTTTGGGTTTACTTGGTGGTTGAGGACTTGACCTGGTAATGCTGCTTCTGTTGATTTTAGCAGGTCTATTGTCAATTGCTGCCTCTTCAAGTTTCCTAAGCAGACTGTCAGTATTTAATGTGCTGTTACTTTCAGAAGTGTTTAACTGAACTGCTGCATTCTGAGCAGTTTTATTTTCAAAACTAGCATTTAGGGATCTAGTTTTATAGTCATGAATCAGACGGTTCACTTCTGCATCATCTTCTGATGCAGTACTAGCATCTAACTCTGTTTCAGTTTCAGAGAAGACTCCACGTGTATTCACATATTCCTCCTCCACATATGCCATCTTTAGCACCTCTAGCCCTCTCTGGAGCTCCTCTATCGTGGCAGCAGATCCCTTTTTCTTCCACCAGCGATGCATCATATCATGCACCTGGTCATTGATCTTGTCTGGATGCCTGTGTTGTATTTCTTTCAACATGCGTAAGGTATCGCCATCTGATTGCAGGCCATCAAACAATATCCAGGCCAAATCCTTCCAGTTCTCTCCAATTTTGAAGAAGAGCAGCATTTGCTTTCCAGGATCAAGAGATTCTTGATCTTGGACTGCACCACCTTCCATCTGTTTCTGCTGATTGTAATAATGCTTTGCTCTTCTCAATGACCTTCCACGTGCGATGACCCACTGTGATCCGACACTACCTTCTCCAGTCTCATCCTCAGCTAGACCTTGGATGATTTCTGGAGGAGGTTGCTGATCACCCATCATGGCTAGATACATAGTCTTTGACTTCTGTGTTTGTGTTCTGTCCACCTGCTCCATCCATAACTTTGCTGCTGCTCCATAGTTCTTAAAATCAACTGGGCCTGGATCCATAAAACGAGGAGGTAAATCTTTGTGAACTTTGCGACTAGTCCGATGTTTTTTGTCCACAATAGTGACCTTTTTGGCTGGACCAACAGGTTGAAAAGCACCAAAATATTGTTCATGTGAGAGCTCAGAAGGTGGCACATTAGATGGTGAACTGTACTGGGACAAGCGAATGTGCTCATCATCAGATACTGACTGGCCATATGATCTGATCTGATCTGTACCAAATTGGTCCGATTCATGGGCCTCAGGCATGTTAACATCATAGCTGACGTCCTCCATGTCTGCATCACCTTCTGATTCTGTGGTCATACTACGATGACGTTCATTCCATAATTGATCAATTAGCTCACTATCATCATAGCGACTAGTGTTGATAAAACTGCGTTGAGATCCTCTCCAGTAGACTGGTACAGGTCTGTAAATCCCCCGTGTGTAGTTGATTGGTTTATCACCATGTGGTTTTATCACCCTGTGAGGTCTGAGTTCGGACTGCTTTTCCATATCATGACGAATCTGCTGCCAAGCAGCTTCTTCCAATGACTGGCTTGCAGTAATTTTTGGTGGCCTGTCACGTTTCTCAGCTGCTCCCTTACGAAAATCACCATAAAAACTAATGGATTTTACACGTCTTGATTTCCTTACAGACTCATTGTCTGACTGGTGTCCTGCATACAACTCTCCTAAATAAAATAAAATTTATATATTATTATGTATAGTTGTTAAGTTAAGATAATGCTGTAATCTGCTTTTAACAAAGTAGCTATTATAAATACCATCGCTTGGATATGCTCTTCTTATCCTCCTCTTCACTGGTTGCATATGTCTGGGTGATCTTCCTTCTGATCCAGCCCTTGCTCTTTGATCATACTGTTTCCCCTCTGAGTTACTGCGAGGTCGACCAGAAATCTCCATGCTAGTATGAGGTGATTCACCCTGAGACAAGTGTGGAGAGTCTCCCATGTGTGGTCCACGTGGCGGTCTTCTGTCAACCTTGACTGGAGCTTTTGGCGGTTTGTATGATGATCCAGCCGGTGATTGTTTATGTTCAACTTTACTAAGATCTCTTGTGGCTGATCTTTCAGCTGTCTCCTCAACAGGAAGGGGTTCAGTTGGGGGTGGTGGAAGCCTACCTTGTCTGCTGCTGTTTGGCTCTAGATCAGTTGGATCCTGGACAGATTCCAACATCAATTTCATTTCATCTTCTTGTTCCTTTTTCTCTTGCCACAGTTCACTCATCAGTGGGGTGGTATTCTCTCTACCTTCTCGAAGTCGTGCCAACTCTTGCTGTAGCTGGGCATCAGTGTTACCAGCTGGTGGCAGGGCATCTTCTCCCAGTAGTTCTGGCTCTCTGTCAATGGAATTTTCATTACCTTGTGATACCTTTGATCGTGTTCCTCTTTTGACCTGAATACGTCCTGATGTTGATCGGGTAAATAGCATCCTCTGATCAGATGTGTCATCTTGTGTTAAATCACCAGATTTCTTGCTCATTAAGGTCAGTTCTGAATAATCATCTCCCTCTATCTGTAAATCATCTATTTCAGTGTCAAATGAGGGTCTTGGAGGTAAGTTAGGTGCTTTGACTTTTCTGAAAATATAGTCTGGCGTGGGCTCAGTAATTTCAAGGTATTCATCTTCATTCTGGTAGGGTTGCTTTAACCTAACAGCAGAATGTGACTTGCTTGGTTTATCATGTGATGGTTGAGGAAGTAAATAACCCTGCTCATCTAACTGCTGCCCTCTTTCTGGTTTTATCTGAATATATTTTTGAAGTACCTGGTGACTTGATATTTCTTCAGCTTTTGTCACTCTTGCATTCTGTAAATCACCTGAACCCAAATTATCATGGATAGGCTCCTCATCAGGTGATTTATTAATGCCACCTTGTATTACCTCTATTGTTGTGCCTTCTGTATCTGTAATGTACTGTTTTTGCTTCTGCTTGGTACGTTCTCTTCTCTCTTGTGCTTTTTCTTGCTTTTTCTCTTCCACAGCCTTTAATTTTGCATTCCTTTGTGCCTCACTTAAACTGACAGTTAATACATTATGCTCGTCATCTTCATCGCCATCCGAGTCTTCCTGATTAATTTCAAACTTCTGACCAACACAACCTGCAGGAATGGTAACTCTTCTAATGATGTTTTCTGACAGTGAGCTGTCATCATCATTATAATCATTTTCGAGAGCAAAATCTTGTTTTTGGGTAAGCTGAATGGCATATTTTTGCTTTGAATCCCCAGTCATTTCTTTACGTTCCTGTGAAATCTTTTGCTGCGGTTCATCGTTCTTCTCCCGCTTTTTGGCAATCTTATCCAATGACTGTTGTAGCCTTCTAACTTCTTTTGCTTTACGCAGTTCAGCCTGCTGCACATCAGTTGTGATTTCAGTCTGGATTTGTTCTGCAATTGTTAGTTCATCCGAGTCATCCAGATTTGTCTCGTAGGAACTTTTCTGCTCTGTTCTAAATTCTGGAATGGCAGCTCTTTTGATGAAATCTTGAGCTAAATCATCAGTTTCTAATACAGTATCATCTATATTCTGATGCAGCTGAATCCTAAACATGCGCTCATTTTGCTGTCTTTGCTTGGTAATATCCTGATAGTTTGTTGGCAACATATCGTCATTGGCATCATATGTTTCTGATTTAGAATTCATGCTTTGTTGAATCAGCTGGGTACCTGCTTTTTCATCAATATATAGTTGTTTTTTTGCTTCTCTAGCTGTCATAATTGCTTTTCTTTGTGCTTCGGTGAGATTCATTGCTGCGACTTTAACATTTTCATCCGGGTCACTAACCGGAGAATCATCTAAATTTGTTTCATAAGAGGCCTGTCTGGCTGGTATGATGTTTGGCACATCAGCTCTTCTTACAAATCTGTCTGGCAAAGGTTCCTCCTACAGAACCTTCCGATGAGTGTTCTTCAGCTTGTTGTAATTCAATAGCATGTTGAAGACCTACTTTCTTGTGCGGTTGTTTGGTGAGCTTTGGGGATTTATCATCTGTAGTTTGTCTTTCCTGTTCTTGCTGGTGTAGTTCATCATGAACTATTCCGCCATCAGTCAACTTATATTTCCTACCAAGTCTGATCAACTTCTGTTGCTTTTTCCGGGCTTCCATCTCAACTCGTTCAGCAGCAGTCAGTTCAACAGATAGGATATTTTCGGATTCCTTTTCAAGATCATCCTCTGAGCTGGAATCATAATGAGCATTTTCTGATCTATTCACATCTGGTACAGTGGCTGGCCTGATCAAACCCTGAAGGCTTGGTTCAGTCGTAACATCATCAGCATATTCATCTTCCAGTGATTCCTGAAGATTGATTTGCATAATAGGCTGTGGTCTGTTGTCATTGGAACTCCTCTTTAGTTTCCTTCCTCTTCTTGATCTTCTAACTTCTGAATTACTATCCAAAGGTTGTTCTTCGTAGACTGTTTCAGAAGATGCCAAAGGCTGACCTTCCATGGCTTCCTTCCAAATATCGGATATCACGGTCTCTGGTGGTGCACCTTGCACTGTGCCTTTTGGTGCCAGATCATCGATGTTGGGTGTAACAACTGAAACCAGCTCATCTTGACTACCAGTTTTCTTTTTCTTCTTCTTCTTTTTCCTTTTTTCCCACCCACCAAACCATCTTTGGCTCCTAGATTCTCAGATGAATCATCTGTCTTGCCCAGTTTCTTTTTCTTCTCAGTTACGCCTTCTTGTGGCAGTGACTCTGTTGACTTCTTAATTTTTTTCTTCTTGCTCTTCTTGTCACCAAGGCTGTCTTCGTTGCTTTTGTTCATCCTGTGCTTTTTGAGACCTTACACTTAGTCTCATTCCTTGAGATGTTGTCACCTCTGCATTGCCCTCAACAGTGATACTGTAACTGTCTGGACTTGGCATCACCCTCTTCCTTGTTGGACTGGGCGACTGGTTCCGCTGGTCATCAGAGGTCTCTCTGGAATGGCTACGTGATTTTAACACCAACCGTGGATCCTTACCTTCTTCAATCATCTTCTTGTGCCAGAGACGCTGTGCACGAGCTGCTTCACGAGCCTTTCTTCTAGCTTCAGCAGCGTCAGTTATCTGTGCCACTTCTATGTCAGTCATTGACTGATTGACATCAGTTTGTGGCCTTTGCTTGCCAGTAACTTTGCTCTCTGCAATGTCATCCATCTCAGCTGTTCTTTGTTGCCTAATTTGTTCTTCTTTGCTATACTGATACTTTTCTGATTCATTGTTATAATCTTTTAACTCCTCATTCTGTTCATTTAATTCTTCACCTGCTGTACCATCCCTCTTATGTCTTGTATCTTGTCTGAGTTTTACTTGTCCTCTAGCATCCTGCAAACTTTTCACTTCAGATGGTTTTAGTGGGATACCATCTCCCAATGCTAATACTGTTGCTATACCTTTAACCTTCTTTGGTTTTATCAATCCAGGTTCCTGATCATAATTTTCCAAGTCAATGTCTTCTTTTGGAGAGTCTTCAACTTGGATGTCTTCTGTCTTTTTCTTGTCACTTTCTGCAGTTTTCAGCTTCTTCTTTTTCTTTTTCTTCTTCTTTTGTTCTAATTCAGCAGCACCTGCAAGGTTTTCTGTAGACTTCTTGGACTTTTTCTTCAACTTGCCACTTTTGATAAGGCGCACCTCTTCATTATCACCCACTTGCTCAGCATGTACAGTTATTTTATTTGATTGATCAGCCAGAGAATTCAGCAGCTCTTGACTACCACTAGTGTTCATTAGCTCTGGCGGTGGTGGAGGTAGCTCTGATGGTGCATTGACCTGCATGTTCTGCAGGACTAACTCATCCAGGTCGTCAAATGTTGAGTCACCAAAACTGAGATCATCAGTTGGTGCCACTGTCTCTCTGACAGCCACTTCGGCTTGTGGTACCTCATGTTTGATCACCGTTGTTGTGATCATCTCAATCATGTCACCGTGTTCATTTCTTAGATTTTCTTTTACACTGACAACTTTCCTGCTAGACTTTGAGCTAGTATCTGACCTTGGGCTCAGTTGTGGTTCCTCCAGTTTAGTGACTGGTGGTGAGTTAAAAGGAAGTGGTGGCGCATGTTTTGATATCTCCTTTTCCCCTCCACTTTCATGCTTGACAAACCTAGTTCCTCCAGGCTCTTTGTCTAATGCTTCAAAACGAAAATCCTCATATTTCATAACCTCACTTTCCATCTCAGGTTCTGGTTGTACTTTTGGAGGTAATGTGATGGTGTCCGTGTGTGTATTTTGTCCTTTCACAGTTTCTACTTTTACATCTGCTTCAATGTCAGATACTGCATATGGTTCAAGATCACTGGCAGTTTCTGGATCTTCTGGTATGGATGCATTTAGCATTGCTTCTTCAATCAGATCAGTGTTTACCTCAATCTTTCCAAAAGATTTATATGGCTTTGTGTAGCCCCCAATAATCTTGGTATCCTTTTTAGGTATTCTCGCTGTTTGACCGTGGTGAGATTTCAGCATCAGATGTTGGAGTACTGCTTGTCAGTCCAGATGAATGTTTAGGATAGACCGGTTTTAACATAGGCTCTTCCCACAGCTTGCCCCTGTCCTTGCGGCCACTAACTTCTGACACGCTGCCTCTAGATCCATGTAACTCACTGTCTGAGCATTCACTGCTGCTCTCTATTTTAACTGGGTTGGCTAACATAAATGCCCTTCTTGCCGCGCCCCTTTCACTGTGGGTATAAGCTTTAGGCACTTGGCCAGATACCTTGAGACCTAAGCCTGTACCCTCACTTAAGACACTAGCCGTGCGTAGGCCATGTTTGGGTATATCTTTCAGCGTGACAGGAGACACACTTCTCTCATCTTGATGCACATCTATAATGTCATTCTGTGATTTGCTCCTTTGTCTTGTACTCTCAGCTTTCATGTCAACCGTTGATCTAATATCCTTTGCTTTTCTTCTTGAGAAAGGTGACCCTTCATATTCTTCAACTTCCATTGTCACATCTTCCTCTAGGTGAATTTGTGCCTCTTTCACATTCTGAAAACCCCTTTCTGATTGCTTGCTGACTGCCGTTGAAATATCCGTGGATGTGCTGGTGCTGGAACTGTCAATACCATGTGTCAGTGAGTAGTATTCACCATGATGGTCCGTTAACTTCATTTGGTCTCGAATACCAGAAGCAAGCCCATCTGTACCTTTAGATTTCTGTTGTTTCTGTTTTTCATCTACTACCAGGGCGACATTAGCTTCTTGTGTGCTTATGTTTTGAGTGTTAGCTACCTGATGTTTTGTTGGAGTTTCTAATTTAGCCTGCCTTTTCTCTTTGGCTTTTGCCCAGGCTAATTTTTCTTGGAACGTCATTGAACCTGGTGATTTCACTGATGTGGCATTTCCGTCCTTGTCATATTCAGTTTGCTCACTTGGTATAAACTCTTGTGTTGATTCTTTGTCGATTTTAATCTTTTGTAAAGATTTGGCAAGACTTTTTCTGGTAGCATTTGATGATATTTCTTCCCGGTTCACCGTAACCTCCTTTGGTCTATGCATTTCTTTTTGTGTTTGCTCAGATACCTGTTGTCGACTTACGCACTGTTGCTTCACAGAAGTGGACTTAGTTTCCACCTTTCTCAGCTGCCTTTCTATATCATTACCACTTTCATGATCATCGTAATGATCATCACTATCATCTTCATCTTTTGTTCCCAACCACTCACCAGGTGTTTGGAATTCTTCATCATCACTCCACACATCAGAGTCTAAGATATGTTCCTTGTCATCTTCATCTTCTTCTGTTTCCTCATCTTGTTCATCAGTTTCTATCAGCCACTGCTTCATTTTGTCCTTCGACTTCTCATGTTTCTCAGTCTCTCTAGCCTTCTGTTCTAACAGGTCAGCAATCTTCTGCTGTATGATTCTTCTGATCAGTTCGGGCTGGGAGCTTTCTGAGATCATACTCTGCTGTAATGATTCCAGCTCAGATATGTCATATGACCCAATGAGGTAATCATCCACACTCTGTTCCCGGTGAGCAGTAGGATCACTGACCTCTTCTGCCTTCTGTTTCGATTTCTTCTTTTTCTTCAAAGCTTTCTTCTGGTAATAATCAGCAGAATATTCTTGGACTGATCCTGAGGTATAATTTTCAGATCCACTCTTGTGTCTTTGAGGTGAATGCTTCTTCCTAGTAGAAATCTCTTCTACCATTTGTTGATTGACCCCTTCATTATATAACTGACCTGCAGGAGGATCAATGTCATGTTTTCTTTTGATTTTTGGAGAAGCAGATTGCTTTCTGTGTTGTTGAGGTGATGAGGCTGAGTATCTTTTGTGCTTAGATGATCTTGAGGATATATTCTCTTCTGACTTGGTGTTATCTGTTGGTACCTGTGGTGTCTCTACAGATATTGTAATTGGCCCACCCTCATACTGAACCTCTATAGCACTAGGACGCCCAGGGACTGTGTGAACTTTTACTCCTCCCTTTTCACTAGATTCCATTGCTTCTTGTTCATCCCCCACTTGCTCATCGAGATTTGAGGTGGGACGATTCTTTCTTGGTGGCAGAGGTGGTGCTTCCTCGGTTACTAATGGTGGTATGTTTTCATAGATGATCTCACCTGGCTGACCCATTCTTTGTGGCTGCGCCTCATCTCCTGGTTGTGGGATGGCAGTATCAAGGCTTAAGTCACCTGGTACAGAGCTTGGCTTCTGGTGTTTGTTTATTCTGTTCTTTTTGTCAATGTAATCCTGCTGTTTGTCATCATTGGCTAATTCAGCTAGATAACTCTGTTGCTGATGATTACTTCTCTGACTGTTGGCTCTTCTTTCAGTTGAAGACTTATCTTTATCATGTAGTGAGATAACACTACCTTGCACTGATTCTTCATTCATGGTAGCTGTGCTTATTATTTCCCACTCTTGCTGATCATAGCCAAGATCTGTTTGTTTTCCTTCGGTCGGTCTCTGTTTCGGCTTCTTCTTGTTCACCTTACTGTAAACAGCAATCTCATTCTCAGTCCTTTGGTAGATACCTTGTTCTTGAGAGGGTTCATTTTCAGTGCTCGGTGTCTCCATCACTTCTGGAAGCTTGCTCTTGGATCTAGAATGAGAATGTCTGCCATCAGCATCCCTTGACCTGTGAGACCTGTGCTGTCTTGTCTCATCTATGAATACACTGGAGCTGCTTGATGCAGATCTGTATGATATGTTGGACCTGCTCTGATCGAGGAGGATGCTGTCCTGTAATGTGGTGTTATTCATTGAACCATCTGCTACACGCCTATGGGCTGTTGATCCAATGCTGAGAGGAGGCCTACCCTTCTTCATCGCCATTTTAAGGATCTGTTTAGTGACAGGATCTGAATCTGGCACTGTATCAATAGGCTTCATGCCATCCTCATTTTCTAGGAAGGGGTTTGCACCATTATCTAGCAAAAGCTCCACAATCCTATGATAGTGGTTCATGGCTGCAAAATGTAAAGCAGTGTCCCCAAAGATGTTCTTCTCATTAATGCTGACGCGAAACTTCAGCAGCAGCCGGGCAGACTGTGTGAAATATTCCTTATCCCTCATCCGATGTACATCGTATGGATGCAGAACAACAGAGTGTAGGGCTGTATTGCCATCAGAATCTTTCAGATTTACATCGGCATCAAACTCTTCCAAGAGAACTGAAAGACATTCAGCATGACCATTCTCTGCTGCTAAATGAATCTGTGCCTTTTCTCTTCTGTCCAGATAGCACGGGATTTTGACATTGATTATGGAGAGGTCATTGGCTGAGAAGAGCTGTACGAGATGTGTGTGACCTTCTTTTGCAGCAATCAGTGGTGGCACAGTTTCCCACTGGCCCTTTTGATAGATATCAGCATCGTATTTGAGCAGTGTGCGAACCATCTGCAAGTGTCCATAGAGTGTTGCTATGTGCAGAGCTGCATTGTTTTTATTATCAGGAATCAGTGGATCAGCACCCTTTGACAAAAGCAGCTTTACCATCATGTGATCAGCCTTCTTTACGGCTATATGTAGTGGTGTTTCCTTGTTGTGGTCATAGATGTTGGCATCTCCATTGGCATTTAATAACACCTCTACTGTGTCATAGTGCCCGAGATCTACAGCAAGATGCAATGCTGTCACAATCTCTCTTCTTTTGCTACTGAAAATTGTATGATGCACAAAATTGGGATCAGTGCCTTTGTCCATCATGTACTTCATGATGCGAGGGTCTTCTTGGCGTGCAGCCAAGATCAGTGGACAGGCAAACTTCTTGGTTGGTTTATGTTTAATGTCAGTGACGCACAGTTTGGCAATCTTCGCATCTGACCGAAGTGTCTTCTCCAGGATTAGCTTTAACTTCTGGATATCATTTTCACGGATTGCATTCAGGATCTCAGTCCCATAGTCACGGATCACTGTTGTGAGACCCATTGTTCTGTACTTTCGTTTTCCAGCTATTAATGGTGTTTTAATGATACCAGAAACTGGTGATCTGAAAATTAAGATAATCAACTATTGATAGAACTGTTCATGCAAATACAGCTTGACAAAAACAAGTCTATTCTTGTTACAGTACGCAGAGTACTTTATCAACATAACTTGACTCCGTGTTTTAGTCACCATATATTATCAGTATTTCATTTTTTTGGTCAAAGACATTGAGTGCTACCATTACTTTATTTGCCTGATGAGGCATTATTTAACTTTGGTCATGTCATCCTATCACGCATGTAGTTAGTGTGCAACTGTACAGACATTGGCTTATAATCAAAAGGGAAAGTATATCAACATCTCACCTTAATGAACTCATTTATTTAAATATTATCAATCTACAAATAAGATATATTTAGCTCTTTTTCTGTCACACCACTGCCAAGTGTTAGCAATTATATATACGAATACCAGAAGAAAAAAGGCCATGTCATGGTAATCACATCATACCTGACAATGTTCACCTTAGAATGACCATCCTATTTACACAGCAACGTACATGTACTTGTTGATATTATGCTAGGAATTTGTTATGTGTGGCTTATTTTTGTCAGTATGCCACACACAAGAGAACACTGACGTTCACAAATACATATAACAATATCTAACAGGTTATAGTACAACCAAAAATTGTACTAGTCCATTAAAAATAACAAAATTCCATTATTTTTAGAATATACTTTAATCACATTCAATGCTATATTGTTTTGATATTTTCATTGTAGTGACAGTCTGAATATGTGCATCTTTATAGTTTGCACAACAATAATCTGCTGCTAGTAAAACCACTTCAGATAACTAGCTGATAAATGTTAGTTTTATTCTTCTGCTCAGTCTGAAATATCATGCACCTGATATCATTTCGGTTTTCATGCAACTTGCTTTTTCTAGTACCTGGCTAACAGGTAACAATTTATTGTGTCCTACTTTGATGATGAACACTTGCTTGAGCATAAATGTTATGGTTAGAAAGATTGATGACCTTTAACAGGAGCTACGGCATAATTTGGGACATGATCAGCCAAGCTTGACACCAATTGAAGATAAGTGTAAAAAGATTTTACCTGTCAGTGCTTACACTTTAACAGCTAAGACATGCAGATCTAATTAAGTCAAGGTTTCAGAATCTATTATTTGGGTTATACACAGTTTAGTTAAAAAGTTCAAATTAGACTTGGAGCCATTATATTAATGTTTTGCCTAGTATCATATCTTACATAATATCTGTCACTTTTTTAGGTTAAAGTACAGTGAGAAGTTTTGCTTGTAATAATTGTAGGTATAGCGTATAACATTTTTTTGACATTTTAAAATAGTAAATACATTCAGTTTCATTCAACTTTATGAAATAAATTAATATAAAAACAGAATGAATTCTAAATAGTGTTCATGTATGTATGTCTGTATAAATGAATAGGATGCAACTATCTAGATAAGCAATTATTATACTTGTTTGTGTGTGTGTGTGTAGTTGAATTAATGATCTTGTTATCACACAAGTGACAATAGTTAATCTACTGACCTTTATCAATATCCTTGATTAGGATTTATGTGCTCCATAAACACCTTTTTATTTTAGTGACTGTGCACCTATTTTTATATATTTCATGTAGTTATGATATTTCAATGTTCTTTATTAGCACAGTTCCACAAAAAGAATGTGCAAGAAACTCCATGTGTGCATGCTTGATGCAGACTTTCAAACTTCTTCATAAAACATTAATATGGAATTTACGTAAATTTAAGACACTTAATTTAGTAGTTGTCATGTCCATTAAACTGACTTTTACTGACTATACCAGAGAATTGATTAAAAAAGATACATATCATTATAAGTCTTCTCACAAGCTTAAAATAATTAATAATAAAATTTTAAAAATTACACCAGCCATCACCTGGATAATGTCATGCACATATACCCCCAAAAGCACAGATAAAACAATAGTAGTGGAAGCTTATTATTTTATTAGATGGCATGAACACCTATAATCATGTTTATGCATATCTGAGTGATAGAGATAGATTAAGTGGTTGACAACTGACCTATATTTAAAGTTGTATCTGTAAAGAGTGTGAATCATAATTTTAGTCAGGTAAAAAGCATATCAAATGCTCATTGTATAAAATCTGTTATAAAATATATGTAATACTACATCTTATTATTCACCTACCTGAAATATACTGGATAAGGATATAAATAATCCTTGTTTGGTTCAGCAAATCCCTTTTTGGCTACCATATTGACTATATATTTCAAACACAGATAACAATTATATGACTAGATCATTTAGAACCATACACTGCTTCCTAGAATCTAAAAACTCCTTTTATTATCCAACATATTCCTCACACTAATTATCGTTCATCCAAATTCATCAATAAATGTCTGTCTCTGTAAATCCAACTCCATTTGCAGAAGAACTGGAATTCAATCTAATAAAACTGTATGCGATAATATTTAGTTCAACGCTGGAGTATTTCTTGTTATCCTGTTATTTCTGAGAGATTCTTGCTGTTTAACTGAATATCCCATAATGAATTTTTCATCTGATGTTTATATATCTGCTTCCCTTACTAGTAAAGACTTTTCACAGGCAGTGAGGTTATCCTTGCTATGCATATAACTAGTACTTCTGCAAGCGATATATCCAAAAATGGCCTCTGAATACAATGAGACCTCACTCTATATTCAGTTGAACAGTTGCCAACTTCCCATACATTATTTCGCACACTGCTCTTACTGTATGTGTGTACCTGTGTGTAAAACCACAACAACGGCACAAGAGCACATTTCTTTCTGTAGTGGTATCACAAAGGTAGACAGTCAAGAGATAATATGACTACACAACGCTTATACGCAAGTTGACCTTAGGCATGAGTATGTAAACACTATGACAAGCTGAAGCTGTCACTTCATCATTTACTTTTCTAGATCTTCAGATCTTCCACAGATTATGTTATGTCTAGAATTATTATGCTAACCAATCTGCCAGCAATGCATTTCTCGTTGTAAACAAGTAAATGAAAAGAAATAACCACAAAAAACGAGATATATTTAGTGTATTTTTACAAATTACTCAACCATGACAGATGTCAGTCATTTGTCTTGTTGTTAAGACGTAGTTTAAGGCAGAAAAGCTGTTGCAACACTTGTTTGAGCTCACTAGTCAATTACCAACAGTAGACTATACTACCTGCTACATCAGGATATTGTTTGGCAATTAGCTGCTTAGCAATTTGTATTGTATACCACATATGCCGGGGAATGAGAATTGTGATGTTCAGTTATATTCTGTGTGCATCATAGCAGAATTAATGATTAGTAGCAGGAATAAATAGCTAACGTTCACTGAACTCATGACAACAGTAAGACAAGGTTTATACTTATGAACTGATCTGCTAAATATAGCATCTGACAGACTTTCTTTTGATGTAAATTAAATAAATTACATGTAACGTGTTATTACAGAGAATGAAGATTTCATATTATATTAAGTACCTTTCAGCTAATAAGGTCATCATTAGTAGGTGCCGGGGCCCAGGGCAGCTTAACTAATTATTGGTGTGTGTTTATGTGTGTGTGATCTCTTGGTTTCTTATATTAATCTGTTGATCATACATAAACTGAGATATGTAGGTGTTGAATTAGAAGTAAAAATATAATAAAAAAAATATGGAAAAATAAGTAACCTGAGTGACCTGTTAAAAACACATTTAAATATGTTTACATATTTGGTTACAAAAGTTAGAATACATACCTATATACTTACATTGGTTAAACTGACAGGTTTCAGCTCCAAGTATTGGCAAGAAATACAGAGATAATAAATGCTTAATTGATTGTACATCATAGATCTACTTGGATGGATTCTGTATAATTAATTACTACTTATGACAGCTTCTCCTAGATCAATTTATCATATTTCAGTTTAAGTGATCTTTTTGCCACTAGAACAAACCCTCAGAAAATTATATGTTGAAAAATACATTTGGACACACATTCTCAGCTTCGCGGATACATGAGAAGCTGACTATAACAGGGGGAGAAAACAAACAGCTGTGTGGAAAATCACTAACAGGAGTAGAAACAGACATGGACTGATCACTGGATAGTTGTCAACCTTTGTTGTCCCATAACAGCCTGTCTGGTGAAGTTTACCCTAAGTATACAATTACAAGAATGTCACACATTTCAGTACTGTCTGGCCAGCTTGAAATGTCTACTATAGGTATCTCTATACGCCAAGTTGACATTCACAGCAGTGGCATCAACCAACCATCTGTTATTGGAGTCTGTTTTATAGCCTTTTATTTAACCTGTCCAAGTTTATTAGTGTGTGTCTGTGTATCGTATTTATCTCACATAGATATGCCCTGTCAGTGACACAATTTTAATAACACTAGCACACAAAATGCCAGACCAAATATAACATCTTGTTTAGATTAGCATTAGAGAGTCATGCTTTATAAATAAATTTATCACCAAATATTTTGATAACCATTGATCGGATTTCAAGAGTGGAAAAAATATGCTGCTTAAGAACTCCCCACTGAAATATGTGGGCATCATGCATCTAATGTTATCTACATTTATTTATTATAAACAAAATGTTGTATATCACAGTATATATTACTATATTATGTCACTTTTGTGTAAATGTAGTAGCCCTATTTAATAAATACAGCATTAATAGACATCACATCCACCTTTCTCATATGGCCCCTGAAATCAGGTGTGTGTTTTATTATATCAGTGATTTTCAGTGTCTTAATCAATTTTAATGTAAAGTCGGTATAAATCATCTTAAACCTTTCTTGGTAAGGATCTATACATTACAGAAAATAGTAAGTTTGGAAGAGAAAGTTGTCTTAATTTATTAGTTGTTAAAGGTACACTGACAGTGACCAGAAGATTATTTGGTTGTGAAGTACTGTATTATTATTATACACATACAGCAAAATATATTGCAATAAATGAATAATATACATGTATAAAGTCTTCCACATGGGAACTGGAATATTCACCCTCAATTTCATTTGCATTGGAGTTAACTTCACCCTGTTTTATATTCGGCTTTTCAGGAACTATTGCCCTCAATTTTATTCACCCACATGCAGTTAGTTAAAATACAAGCTATTTATGTATATATATGTATATATATGTATACGTTGGCCATTTGATGGGGCAGAGCTGGTTTTATGTGTGCGCCACGGTGTGCATATGCATTCTGTTGTGGTGTTATGCTGGGTGGAGAGCAAGGGTGTTGTCACTTCTGTGATGTGAACTGACCAGTTCACGTGTCAGTTCAGACTGACAAATAATAAAAATAATTACAAAACTTGTATTGTGCCAATATCCTTGATCAACAAATGATCAGATGGAGTGGAAACGTAGGAAGGATGAGTGAGTCTGAAAAGGTGAGTTTTCAAATGGTGATGGAAAGAAACTATGCTATTTGATGACTTAACATGTTTAGAGAGTGAATTCCAAAGATAGGCAATAGTGCAGAGTTTTAAATATATATATAGTCTATATATATATATATATATATATCACAACACGGGCAAATAGTCCATTTTATTAAGAGTGAATAACAATAAAGGGTGAATAGTCTTTTTCTGCCGAGGGCGAATATAACCGAGGGCGAATAGTAATATCAATTTCAATACTAAAAGTTGTTTTCTCTGGAAATTATGTAAGATTTGTAAATGCCAGAGCAAGATGACCCCTGCTGCATGAGGTTTTTGTGACTCTTGATAAGTGACAAAAACTCATGGCTGATTACAGAGATAATATATATAATTATAGTGGATATGAATGCAGTGACCCAAATCATGTTTTCAGATTGCCAGATACTCGTTTTACACCGTGATCAAGCATATTATTCGATGAAATAACCATAAACAGTTAATATATTTTTGGTAGTCTTATCACCGACTTATGCTCTGTAATCGAGTTTTTAATCATACACAGTCAGTGACAGTGGGTCTATAATCTATTTGATATAACAATATTTTTGAGTATTCTTACCTTGATTAAACATTGTTTCTTGGTGTGAATTGAAGATTCCTCATTATTTGCAAAATTTACTTCAGATGAACACCAAATTATGTCTAGTCCATCGTTCTCAAAGTTTACCAAAAATATCTACATTCACCGTGAACGTATTCGAAAAATAGTATTCTCTGTGTTATGCATCATACTCGTCCACAAAGACCGCCATACCTGTATTTATTTACCTGTCGCCATCAGCCAATCAGAATACTGGTTACAAAAGGTGTCCGCTTTCCTGTCCAGTGAGCCATTCAGTGCTTGTTTAGCATAGACTAATGACAATATTCAGGTGCTGTCTCTTTATATGCTAATTAGATGGTGTATTGATTTTTGTCTTAGCTGTGTCCCACTTCACCTTTTATGACGCAGCAAAATGAAAACTTTAATGAGATCTGAGAATAATGAGACCTACCAGAACCCTCCCATAAATGCAGCGCTTTTGATTGAGTGGACTATAATTTATAAAAGGGGCTAAGAATATAGAATATATGCGCGCCCTTAATACATGTACAAACTGATAAAATATAAAAACTTGATTATTTATCGATCTGTGGTAATCATAGCTGCCGGGTACGTTCAAGGTTCATTATATTGACGGCCCTACTGATATATACTAATTTGAAGCATTTAAATATTTTTATATCCGCGTGGACATAAAAGTATTCGCTAGATGGCGTTACATTAACCGCGCGATTTGTAAGGAATTAATATCTGCCGAGGAAGTTATATAGAACCATATATATATATATATATATATATATATATAATCTATTACAGCACAATTGTGACTTCCAGCATTGGCTTAGAAATGAATCTATTTTATAATATTTTGTTTTGTATTTTTGTAACCAGGATGGCTTTAATTATGTATAATCATAATGTTTGCGTACATTGGTGTAAAGCTTAGATTCCATGTATGCCGGATGCGATTTGGGTGATTCCATATGAACGTGTGTTCCCATTCGTTTTCAGTTCTCATGCTAATAACGTGGAAATACAATAGAAATACAGAATGGATAGGAAAAAACACAAACACGTGCGTGGGGGGGGGGGGGTAATTACTCCAAAACAGATTTATCCTGTTGTTATATCCTTAGAATGCTTATTTAGGGATATGTTGAAGACTTTCATGCCAAGAACATGGCTAATCAGTCCAAATTGGAGCTTTCTGAGCTATTGGAAATGGTGCAACGTAACTTGTTACTGATTGCCACTGCATGTAAATTTATGGAATTAATAAAACCTAATATCCAAAGAAAACACCGGTGGTGTGTGTATGACATAAACAAGAACTGGCTTCAACAAGGAGCACACCATGTATACTCTGGTCAAAGAACTACAATTTAATGGGAATAAATTCCTACAATACTTCAGGTTAACCAGAGAAGCTAAAATCCGACCAAATTGTTCGGGGAACACCTTCCTATATATACTCATATAATGTAAAATATTTTAACACAAATAAATATTGTCATTATTATATATATTTTTAACATACAATTAATTGAGTGACCGTTACAAGTTATTAAGAGATCTATGGCAATTGTCTCATCTTTGATTGTATTTTTCTGGTTTTAAATTCCAATGGTGAATTGGGAAATATTATCAACATGAATAACTAGAAATGCTAATCATGAAAGCCACACTGAAGCCATCAGGTGGATCATGTCATGACACTAATTCTCATAGAAACACAAATAGTGTTTGTTTGATTTGTTCTGGCCAAATCATTTATAAACTTTGATTGTATCTTTCATGTTTTAAACTGTAATTGGGAATTTAGAAATATAATCAACATTAATAACTTGTACGCTAATCACCAAGGCACCAGTGAATAGCCCACAGAAATACAATTAGTGTGTTTGATGTGTTCCAGCCAAATCATTTATAAATCAAGAGAGAAGTTTAAGATGTGAATATTTAGAAGATATGCCCACGAGATACCATGTCAAGTTCATTACAATGTTGAAATCATCCATCAGCAGACGTCTAACACCATACACCGATCGGCAAGAACAGCTGAACTTTCCGACACTCAGCAAGCTCACTGAAAGACCAGACATTCGAGACCCTTGTGTTCATACGAATGTTTCTATTAAAGTTTACAATATGTGAATCAATATGACCATATAAATGTTATAACTAAAAATGAATAAACTGAAAAATATTTATTAGTCTTGTCTTGTCTTTTCTTCCACTCAAAAATATACACCCAATTACAACATAGACCGCACAGAAAATGTAACTGTAAATGTATCTATAGATACATTTGGAATGTAACTGTAATGTGTTTAGATACATTCATAAATAATGTATCTAGATACGTAACTCTATCTAGATACATTTGGAATGTAACTGTAACTTATCTAAATACATTTGAAGTGTATCTGCCCCAGGTCTGACTCTGACCTAAAGGTTGCAGTACACCATGCTACTAATTGAGCTACCATGATATTCATTTACAACCACTGGACAACAGTTTATCCCATTTGTTTTGAGTGCATTACTAACCATTCCCATTACCAATGGATGATTGGGTTTGCACTACAATTGAAATGCAAATATCTTCAATCCATATTACATATATGTATATTTATGTATCATACAATGTATGATTACAGACGTTTGCTTTCATACGTGTGTAATAAGAACAGTAAGAAATAATTTAAATACATATGCTATTTTATTCTTTCTGTTTAAAACGACAGATTTCCTTCAATGGTAAGGTTTCACCTGCTATGAATATTTCAGTGTTTTCTTTGGTTAGGTTACTACGACCTTCAAGCAGGAATTTATTGAGATATCTTAGATTATTTTCTATTCTATAATAACAATAATTAATACTTGGAGCCTTTTGTACAACCAATCTTGTAGAGCAATTCTTACCATGGAGTGCCACTGAAATAAGGACAGCTAGCAAATTCCAGTACCCCATTAGCTCTAATAACCCTGTTAACCAAGTAACTGAGTTTATTCTATGGGTCACAAATATTGGGCCTAGAGTAGATGACCTAATTTTTTCATATTTCAGGGATGGGCCTAAATACATTATGTCAGTGATTTGGTGAGGCACCACTTACACTCGTACAGTGATGCATAATAGTATCATGTTAATATCTAAAGAATTTCTTGATTTTATAGTGAATCTGGTAGTACATCACGTCGAGGAAGTCGAAGCCATTCACCTCTTCATTTGTCACACACACATTCTGTCAGACGAGGTGATAGGATATCAGAGGTTCAAAGAAAACCAATTAAGCCCTATGATCAGAGTGAGTGCTAGATTATACAGTTCCATGTACTTGTTGTGTTATGACTGTACTAGAAATTGTCTCCTGTAACAGAAGGAAAATATCAGGCCTTTGGATAATTACCACACACACGCAAGCACACACACAGTGAGTGAGTGAGTGTATAGTATATGCATTTCTTTTTTAATATGACATAATTGGCCTTTTTAATATAATTTTTTCTTTTTATAAAACAGATATATTCAAAGTGTATTGTGCTGATCATACATACAGTACACTGAAATTACGCATGGATGCCAGTGTAGAAGAAATAATTACAAATGCTGCTGGTAAACTTTGTCTAGGAGAAGATCTGGTGCTCTGTGAGGTCAAGTCGAATGGAGGTACTGTTGAGATAGTCAATACTGTGTGTGTGTATGTGATTATTTACTTTTATTATTGGAAACACTAATAACTACATTTACTCCTTATTTTTAGGTACAGTTATAAATGAAGTATTGTGTGCCAAATCAGAGTATAAATTAAATTTAAATATAGGTGGATTATAAAATATTCTAAAATTTTGAAGGATAATACCCACCTTACTGGTAATAATTTGTGTTCTGAGTATTATATAAACTCAGCATATTTAAAATAAATTACACTGGAAAGAAGTACACCATTAATTTAGGCATCAATTTGATAAATTTTGCTAATGATTCATTAGTGGAATAACTGATCATTTATATGGTATTCTGGAAAATACAGTGAGAATTATTACAGATTTATCATCAAACCTGGTAGCACATTATGCCTTGTTTCAAAACACCAAATGTATTTAAGTATTTATTTAAGGAGATAAAGATCATGTACAAGAATAAAGAGTATATGAATATCCGGAGTAAATGTGGTACATCTTATTAGTAAAACTACATAATTAATTTACTGTTGAAATGATTATTCTAATGTCAGTCCTCTATTTCTTTTTTGTTTGTAGAGCGTGTAGTTTTTCAAGAGAATGACCTTTGTATAACAACTGGACTTAGTATCAATGGAGCTCTGTTTGTTGCTCCACGAGAACACCTAGATGCCTTAGTAAGTTCAAGATATATTGATGTAACTAAATTATTCAAATTCAAATGGCTATCATATGATATAGCATCGATAAGTTTGTAAAACTTTTTCTTTATGTTTTCCAGACTCCACTGCCAGAACAAGAAGGACCCGGTGCAGGGACATTTAACAAGATAGAATTACTTAGTTCTAGAGACATAGCATACCATCTGACACTGTATGATTGGGAGTTATTTAGCTGTTTACATGAGGTAATTGTACATTACATATTACACAACACACTGTTGTTTGAGTGAGTAGAATTTCTTTTCACTATACAGTGATGTTTTCATCTTGATTGTTTATTTTCAGTATGAGTTGATATATCTGGTGTTTGGACGTCACCATTTTTCAGCCATTACAGCTAATCTTGATGTATTCTTGCGCCGGTTCAATGAGATTCAGTATTGGGTGATTACAGAAATGTGCCTTACTCAACCACTCAGTAAACGTGTCCAGTTACTGAGGAAGTTCATCAAAATAGCAGCATAGTTAGTACTGATTTCATTATACATAGTATATTTCAGTATACATAATAGTTTAATGTTATATGTACAAATGTATATAATTTACTTTCTGGTTGAATTTACAGACAAACATGTGTCAGGTATTTAATGTTTTATAGATAATTGCATTGCTTTTAAAATAATTAATAATATATTTAGGTTATATAGTGAAATCTTTTCTGTCTTAAACAAATATGTTGCTACATGTATGGTAAGAGGATTAAAATAAACTTTTATTTCTGTGTGTGTTACTATCTTTACAAATTAATATTCTTAAATTTCAGTTGTAAAGAGTTTCAGAATCTCAACTCATTCTTTGCCATTGTCATGGGACTAAGCAATATCGCAGTATCCAGGTTTTCCCAAACTTGGGAGGTAATTTATTTAATTATTTAGAAAATAATTTATAATTTGTTTCTAAGTATTTTATTGAAAATATTTTGAATTTTTTTTAATTATGTGTACTTCCAAAAAAAGATTGATTTGGTTGATTAGCAAATTTGTTCTTTTAGAAAGTGCCTAATAAATTTAAGAAGATGTTTGCTGAATTTGAGATGTCCATGGATCCCTCTCGTAATCACAGATCATACCGCTTAGCCGTTGCAAAAATGCAGCCTCCTATTATACCATTTATGCCACTACTCATGAAAGGTATGTATGTATGAAAATATGCATATTTTGATCATAACATCATTATTATATTCAGGCCATTGTAATTACACCATCGTCACATTTTATTTTCACACATGCATGTATATCTAGTTATTTTCCATATTTACAGACATGACATTTACACATGAGGGGAACAAAACTCATTTTGATGGTCTGGTTAATTTTGAGAAAATGGTATGTATGCAAAACACCATCTTTGGTTGTTTTTAGCCACATATAATGTGCTATGTTCCACTGCATAATATTCCATATTCTATTCTTCTTCTGAATACTTTAATTTTCAGCATATGATTGCACAAACATCACGAACAGTTCGTTTCTGTAAAAGCAAACCTCTGTGTGAGTTTAAACATTTATACGATTCTAGTAATTTAAATATTGGAGAAATAGAATGATAGTATTTGTGAATATGTGTTAAAATGAATAATACTTCTTAGTTAATGTTTGTTTTAGTTTTACTTCAGCAATGTATAATTATCCCATGCCATTTATTTTTCAGCTATCGAAGTAACTCCTTCAATGAAAAATGCTCATGATGTAAAAAATTATGTTCGGTATGTTTTTAGTGTTTCTTGTTAGTGAAATAATTCCGAGCCATATATTAAATCAACATCTATTTTTATTGACTTTTTTCATTAACATTGCACTTATAATTTATGTTATTTGAAAATAATTTTTCAGAAATTTGAAAGTTATTGACAATCAGAGAGTCTTGACACAGATGTCGCACAAGTTAGAGCCAAGACGATCCTGACCACTGACTTCACATTTAGCATGTAGTGGCCTCTGTTCCTAGACAGGGCCTTAGGAAACATTCATAGTTGCCTTATTAACATTTTATTTAATACAAGATAATATTTCAGTAATATTCTTTTGTTCTATGAAATTTTAATGTATCGTAATATCCTTTTTTCATTGTTCATCATGTTTATTTGGATAGTTTTATCTGTCCAAAATTGATGGTTCTCTGAGAGACAAACATGTTCCAGGTATATTGCCATGATAAAAATATATCCAGGGACATCTCCAGATAATAAAGCAGTTGGCATCCCATAATTAGTATGCTTCAATCAACTGACAATGATGCTCAATGATCAGTGTTCCTGTCTCGTAGTTACTGTGATGATGTACAGAATAATTTGTTGCACTTCTCCTAATGCTCAGTTCCTGCCAAAGATCATTTATAGATATTGCCCGACTCACACAGATCTGTGTGTGTTCTCACTGCGTTGTACTCTCTTCTGTGATTGGTGTGTTACAGTTTTTAATAACTGCATATCTTAGATACCGAACAACATGCCGACGAAACAAACACATAGTGTTACTGCCAGGGCATGCGTATATGTGTAAGTGTGCTTTAGGAATAGTTTAATAGTTAGCCAGCTGATGATTTTAAGAACTCTTGCGTTCAGTTATTTCACGAATGCTGAATATCTGTTCCTATCGCATATGTGTAGTTGTTGGTCTGTTAATTTGTACATTATTTATGTTCTCCTCTTGATGTTTCCAATATCATGCTGTCTTATTATTGTCCAAGTAATACACATCATTATGTTAAGATTTGTCCATCAATATCTGTTTGTTTGTTTTATGGATCATCCTATAAAATATTTTTAAATATATGAGTACGTTGTTAATTTCTAGCTGAAAATGTGAAGATATGGAACATTACTGACTACTGACTTGAAACAACTTTAGCTGATTTGCTTCAATAAAAACGCTTGGACACACACACACACACAATCTACAAAAAAGAAAGTGACTAATTGAAAAAAATGGAAATATTCATAAATATACTAATTGTATTTTGTTCTAATAACTTATGACAGTTCCTTTCAAATAACTATATCATAATAACAGGAGTTAAAATAAACTCAACATTTCTCAGATGTACTACATGATTGAATGTTCTACAATAACCTAACTGGTGTTGATTACAATGGCATTTCAGCTTCTTATCACTGTAATACTTCAAGTGAGAGAAAATAGTTTCAACCTTTCATTGTGTACACATCACACTATTTTATTCTTATTTCAAACTAAAAAACACAGTGATAAAACCAATCAATCGACATATTGATTGAGCTGTGTTTTATATATATATATATATATATATATATTAAAATGATTACCAGTATGAATAAACAACATTGCTGTAATTTCAGGCCTTCTAACAGTACCAGGGAAAACAGTGATATACCACCAAAGTTGTCCTGTATGTATGTCAGTTAATCTGTATTTGATTTATCACCAAGGCACGCTAGATCTGGACATACAATAGACAAATGACAAGTTTTGCATCATATTATACTGATATACTTAGCTCAGAAAAAATTTATGTTTCTTTAGAACATATAATTATCTGTAGACCAAAATGTCCTGAATGTTAGTGAATTACTTACCATTAAATTTTACTTCTCAGACCCCCAAAAGCAGGCTTCCTCACTAGATAGTTTATGAGCTTGAAAGAATCACAGGTTGTGTCTTCCAATCAATGAATGTCATTAAACTAACTGCTTACCCAGGTATATATGTAGCACTTCATTTTGATGAACTATTGTTATATTGGGGAAAAACTAAATACTCAGGATTAACATTTACAGTTTCCAAACTTGTCCCATTTTGCTTGCAATGTACATCATAGTGGCTACATATGACAACGTTTGACAGTGATATCGAGACCAACTCGGTCATTTTATTGATTTATGAAATAATGTAAAAGAACAAAAATGTGAAAACATATTGAATAATCCCAACAAAATAATAAAAACATTTAAAATTTTCTCCAAACATAAACCACTAATTTGAGCAAGTAGAACTCCACACCATGAGTAAGATTACAGTTAATTATAACAAATCTATGTTCACAGTTTTCCACAATTAAAAGGATAGTCTTTTGTCACACATTCATAATTTGGAGTTAAAAAATAACTAACTTCATTTTCATTACACGTAAAATATTTTGATAGGTTAATATAAATAACATAACAAAATAACTATGCATCAATCATGATAGACATCAGTCAGACTCTCGATTGTCTATCTCACAAATGAATGATCCTAATATAACTGAAATTTGTAATCATGCACAGAATTAAAATAGTGACAGATTAATAACAAATTAAATATTTATTACATGTTAGACTGGAGTCATGGACCAAATTAAGTCATCAAATTATAAATATATCGGTGATGGAATCATGATAACTAGATATTGGTGAGGTAATAGAATGTATTGTGGAACCAAACTATATATATATATATATATATATATATATATACATACGATTCATTTTTAATATCACACCCACCCACACATGTACAATTATAGTTTGTATGTGTGGGGGAAGTTTATAATATATTGATAATTAAATCACACGCGCGCGCGCACACACACACACCCGCGCGCGGGCGCACACACCCATATATATATATATATATATATATATATTGTGTTGTGTGTGTGTGTGTGTGATATTTTTTCTTCGGCTGGCATAGAAGTATATATGGCTACAGTGTGCATGGTTACATGGCAGACGGAAAACTAGGACGGAATATTAATGTACACTATTCAATCGTGCGACATCTGGCGGCAGTCTGAAAAACTCTGGTTGTGGACCATGACCGGCATAAGAAAACTGTACGGGAGATTGATTCAAAACAATTACTGATATTTATGCTTTTGAAAATGATAGTATGATCACTTGTATATAAATGACCAAGGATGTTAAATGGCTTAGTTTTCTATTATTTATTAAAGTTTTCGGTCCTTAAAAGGTTTATTAATATGCATGTCCAGTGTTATTATTTTCAGTGGTAATATATGTTGTCACATATTTGATGTCTATTTCTCACACCAATTCACACACACACACACACACACACACACAGATATCTATGATCTAGCTCTCTCGCGTATTAAAATGACGAACAAATCATATTACAGTTTTTAAAAGATTTTTCCAAATCATATATATAACATATTTATACGTATAGATCTACATATATCATATATTACACATCGTAGATAAATGTATATACATTTTATAATAGCGGTAAATTTTGTTTCTACTTGCATTGATCTTGACATTATGCACAAATTAAATTCTTAGAATATGGGATGAAATTCAGCTAATTATCAGCTATAGTTTCCGGCTTGATCATTAAATGAATGATTTTAACTGAATGCAGCTTTATAGATCCAATAGACAATTAATATATGTCCATCGCTATCAGATTGTAATATGATACTGAATATTGTCTATTAAATATGCAATTGAATTCAATTACTCGCGCGCACACACAAAATGACACATGCATGTGCGCACACACACACACACACACATACTCTTCTGCGTGGTGATTATACAGAGGGCACCCATACATAGAACGATCGAGTATATATTTGGAAGAGCTAGAGAACATCTCCAGAACCTGTAAGCCATGGGTCTACACTATAAATAATGTATAATGGGTGTTCCCGGGAATATTCATAAATTTCATGGGAATGATTGTAAGTGAAAGAGCAAATTTGGATCGCGAGAACCTTGAACTATATATAACTCCCTCCCGATCTTTGATTATTATGGCTATAAATCTACATCCAAATATTAGCTAGACTGTAGAAATGCATACAATATGTGGGAAAGTAAAACGTGTGCATGGTGCGGTGCTGCCAGCGGTGTGTGTGTGTGTGTGTGTGTGTGTGTGAAATGCACACACCCACGTATGCTCTAATTAACATTTAGAATTTAGAATACGGCATATTAAGTCAGAGCTTATAAATGGTATCTGCCAACATGAAATACACCATAAATATATAACAATTATACAGTAACTGAGTAAATTAAAATTAAGTTCTCCCTGGTATGTACGTGTGCGTGAGAGAGAGAATCAGAATTGGTTCAACTTCAAGTAGATTTATTATAATTTTTTTTATTTTGATTGTTTTTATCTCTGCTGGTTTTAAACTGGATAACTTTTATAAACTATATCTTTTTGTGAAAATATATAGCTTAATACTATTGTGTATCCATTCATCCACTCATTCATAAGTATAAATGTGCGTACTCGACACCTTAAGCGGCAATTCCTCTGACAAGTAATGTCGTAGAAAGTTTCTATATATAGCATAACTTCACTTCCGAGGGAAATCCCATGTTCTCGTTATAATATGATCCACTAATCATTACATTTCCCCGTCTAAATAGCATTAGATTTACTATATTTTATATGAAAGCGAGAAAGAATAATAAGTCTTACGCTGTACAATTTTATGTGATTAAAGTTATACGGAAAAAATGTCACGGGAGACAATCCATAGATTACCACAAGGTATATGATAAACTGCGGACATTATGCTAAAAAGTGTAAACAAAATATGAGTGGCGGTACACTACTCACATTTTATGAAGGCAAAAATAAATTTGTATTTGAAACGAAAGGTAAATTTTATAGATGGAATACTAATTTTGTACGTATAGATACTTTTAAGGTACATTAAGTTTATATTTTATTATTTATATATGATTACATATTTACATATGATTACATAATTATATACAACCATAATCAGTCAGCTAGTAATTTCCACATGAAATATCAATAACGGGCTTCATTTTCAACTTAATTATGTTTTTCCATGATTATAGACATACTATTCCAACTTTCATTCAATAATATAATTTAAAATGTAATTCTGTATATTTGTATTTCACATTTGTTTTATCTGATAACAATGTTAATATATAATTGAAGTTGTAGTGCTACTAAGCCTGTTTACATTTCTCACACAAACAAATAAGTCTGCTGATTTATTTAATACATTAAATTTATGTAAAAGAAGTTATATCTTCTAAATGTCCAAGAAGGAATTGTTTATTTAGTCAAGCAACACAATTTGTGTTATTTTAGTTATATTAGGTTGGAATAAGAACTAAGTTTCACAAGACTCGTATGATTGACATACAGACATAGCCAATATGTTATGAATCCCAACACAATATTTACATTTTATCTTCAATAGAGTATGATTTATACAGTGTAGTTTGCTATATACAAGTTTCACTAAATTAATATAATAATTACAATTCATACATATTCTAAAAGTTGACTACATGCAACCTAGAAATGAAATCTGTAATGCTCGATTTATTGCAGATTACTTTGATATAAATGCGATTTTGCAATCATCCGCATGCCACAATCCGTTCATGCAATATATAACCTCGAGAATTCCCCTTGATTTTGACGTCACAATTTGCCCAGTGACAACAAAGTTGGTGAACACGAGTTTTCTGTTGAGAATCACCCCCTTTTAAGTAAAAAATATGTCGACTTATGCGGTTTTTGACACATGAACTAGGAAGAGGGATATTTCGTTGGTTTATCGCTTTCTTAGCAAACAATATTTTGTGCGCAGTGATGCAGAATTCGGGGTCCGTGAACCCCATGAGCGGCGGGCATTTGGGATCGGCGCCATCTTGGAATGCACTTGGTCCATCAGTTGGGGTGACAATTTCCAAGCCACAAACACCTCAGACTAGTAGCAGTGGCAGTATGTCATTGCCCCATCCAGGAACACTAGGATCATCTGGTACCATAAGACAACCAAACAAAGAAGGTAAGCAACATATTTCACAAAACTAACCCCCATTTTAAAGTCCATGTAAGTCGCGCAGAACGAATAATCAACTGAAATCCTGATTAATTTTTCACTTAGATTTGGGGTACCTTTCGTATGTTAAGCACTGACCATTTGTGATTTATGACAGATCGGGCGATTACGTATCTGATCTTTATCAAATAAAAAAATTCCGTAAGATTCGTGACGTGTAATGACATTCAGTCAGGTGCCAAGGTACAATATGCCTTCTAATATATTGACAGTAAAAACCTGTTCACTAAAATTCCCTAAGCCTAAGGTCATGAACAAAAGTCGCCAGGAAAAATATTGTTGAATACATATTTGTGAATATCGTGCAGTATATATATTTAATTATAATAGTATTGTTTGTGCTGTTTACACTACACAGAATCTTGTTTATCATCAATTTTGTGGTGATAGGAGTTGCCATCTTGTAATGATTGTTTTTTTAAACCTTTACAAACAGATCTTCCCTTGATTTGTAAGAATTGTCGATTGTGATATTGCACTGTCTGAGGTTGAGCCTTATGGTTATTACATGGTGTAAAGCGAATGTGATTTGATGATGAGTTGTTTGTGGGTTACATATCATTTAGATATATACAACTCAATTCTACAACTAACAGAGATTTTGTGAATGTGTGCCTTTCTCCAACTACAGTTTTTAATTATTTCTTGAGCTGTATTATTCCTTGTATAGATATAGCATGCCTCTTTTAAAATTCTTTGTTAAGTGACTGTGCATGCTAAATTGTCTCACAA
Organism: Paralvinella palmiformis; assembly: GCA_025642065.1. NCBI lineage: Eukaryota > Metazoa > Annelida > Polychaeta > Terebellida > Alvinellidae > Paralvinella > Paralvinella palmiformis. The sequence goes on along the minus strand of JAODUP010000757.1, from coordinate 45,897 downwards.
CATCGGAGAGGCTAGAACAATGAATACTTATTATGTTTTTAGTTGACATAGTATGTCAACTAATTTTGTCTCTATGGCCAGTAATACTTCTACTATTCTAGTCACTTTCTGTATTGTCAAATTTTCAACCAATTTTTGTGTTATATCTAGTTTTTATTAACACAACTCATTATTTTGCTACCTGTAATTTATGCTTTTACTATGAGTTGTACATTACTTTGTGAAATTCTTCTGAAAAGGATTGATTCCTGAAACCGGTACCATATTAATAGGATTCCTGATAGGGGTGCTATATATATAAGCTGTAATTAATCTAAAAAAGTCTGTGAAACTAACTTCTAGCTTTCTGGACCTGCAGGTCTAGTAAAAATATGTAATACTATACCTGCTGTGTTAACATTAGACTTTGAAAATTATGAAGCCCAGACCTCCACAAAAAATTATTAAGATAATGGTCAAATGCAGTCACGTCTGCAATATGATTCTCAGGTGATAAAAAGGATGAAGAAATATTTCAACTTTTAATTCATCTCAACGAAAGTGACTGAAATATTGGAATTTGTAGAAACATGCAAGTCTGCAAGTTATCAAACACATTTACCATAGCCTGTAAGCTTGCTTTTCAATGCATGACACCAGTCACTCATTATATTTCACAGACGTGGGGATAACATCTGACACTATATGTTGTCTATTTTACAGTCCCTCGTCACCTATTTTATTGGCAGAAAATCGGTCGGTTACTTTGGTTTTGGCAAAAAATGTTTGAGAATGCACCAGATACTCCACTTTGACAACATTTTCAGGGGAGAGCCCTAACCCCCTTCCAATGGAGACGGTCCACTACTGTGTTAGTGTGACTACCACTGCCCCAGCCAGCCCTTCACTACTACTCGTGACCTCCCCGCATCTATACCTCCCTCCAGGAACACCAAGGTAATGGCGTAGCAGTGTATTTACATGCCACCACAGGTGAGCTGCTTTTTGTAGGGGGTTGTCTACTCTATTCCCTACTGCAAAGGCTGGGTCAGATATCATGTTATTGATGGACAATAACTGTCAGCTATTCAGTATGCCTGAAAAACCAGACTTTTGCATGCATAACTAGAAAATAGATATAAGTATATTATGTATTTATCAGTGATATTGGAAAGTTCATTTGCACATTGTTTTTCCTTATTCTGCTTGAGATTTGGTTGATGTTGGTTTGTCTGATTTTGATTAAAATATGTTTGGCTGCTTCGACCCTTTTACAAATTGTCAAATTCCTTACATACATCTTGATTACACATGCACCAAGGACTTAAGTAAAAATGTAGGAATTCCCACTGAATTTTGGGTCGTTCATCATTCCTCGGAACGCTGAGAACCAGTGAATGTCAGCTATGTTGCCTAGATTTGACAGGATATTGCAAGTAAAGAATTGTTAATTAAACAGATCACATGTTTTGGTTCTTTGTTGGACAGCAATTAGATGAGCCAGGATCATTGTTCACCTTGTTATTGTTTTGTCATTAAAATGGACACTAGACTGGTTTGGCACTGATGATAGACCAGACCTTGAAAGGTTGTTTATGGTCTAGTGGTTGCACACTGATATTGGGATGTGGTTTTCAAACCAGAGTGAAATATCTTGTTTGACTTTGTCACTCATGTTTGGCTGTATTAAAGAACATGCTGAGCCAATAGTGGCATACTCTGTGGGAATGTTTAATATAATAATATTATATTCCAAACATATTATTAATATGTTTGGAATATTGTGACACACGCAACTCTATTACTTCTATTTACTAGAACACATTAAAGGATATAATTGTAGTTGTACTATATGATTGAGTAATTAATGCTTTGTTTTGACAGGTTGTTCCATATCAATTGATGCTATAAGTCTTGATGCTCGTAAGAGGGAGTTATTAGAAGCAAGGTTTATAGACAGGGTAAGCTATTCAGTGGAAAGTATCATTGATGAATGTAGTTTGTTAGTTATGCAGGTTGTTAATTGTTTATTCTGTGTTTGGTTAGGGAAGATAACAGTATACAATCTTGTTCATTATGTACTTTTTATGAATATATCTGTATTTTGTTAATCTGCATTTCCGTTTTAATGTAAATTTATTTGTTTCTGGATACATTTTTGCAAAGTCTGTGTGTGTACACATACAAAAGTATTCTACCAGACTGAGAAGTTCAATTCTGATTAATCAGACAGCTTTCATTTAACCGTTTCAGTCGCCGATTGCATTTCAGGGCTTCCCAGGTGAATTTGGTGGTCCTAATCTTCACTACTCATCATCTGCGCATCAGCAGGATTCCAATCTTAGTACAGGCTCACATAACAGCAGTGGTGGTGGGAGTAACGATCATTTGAGATTGCAGCCAGCACCACCTTCAACACAGTATACTGCAGTTAGTGCGCCAACAGCCGAGCCTCCACAGCCTATTCCTGTAAGTATATCCTTGGTAAACTGATAACAGTACTATCAGTTCTCCAGTAGATGAACATGCATCTCCTTCAGTAATGAAAGCAGACACAAACATAAGAGACTTTGGCACATCGTGAACCTTTTTTCTATGCCATAATAAAATTTTATATTTAATAAAGCCATTTACTAGGAGGAGCCATTCAGAAGTGCCATACATATGACATATGATAAACTTCATTTATCGGTGGAAGTAACTTTTAAAAGCTGAGTTTTCAGAACAGATTTAAGCTTTTCAAGAGCGGAAACATTTGTAATATCCACCCACAGTCGGTTTCACTAAGTGGGGGCTACAATGCTAAGTGTACAATTTCCATATGATTTGAGCTACCTAGTGATATCTTTTACATTTTTTCCCTTCAAAAAGAAATGATAACCTATTCTATTTTGCCAAGATTGAAATGAGCCATTAGTTTGATTCTTAGGTGAGTATTTGCTCCATGGGTTAATCTATTTGTGGTGCTTTTCACGGGTACGCCAGTATTTAAATGTTTGGTATCTGTCATTTGTTCTATTATAGAATAGTTAACTCTGATACTCTCTGACTTTGCTATATCATGGTCCAGTATATGGATAATATTAAAGTTTTATACCATAAATTCAGGGAGTTTTCGTACTTTGTATTTGTCAGAACCCAAAACATTATCAATGGTCATAAATTATCTAGTTTCTGAAATAATTTATGTAAGGTAGAGAAATGAACATTTAAGTGGAACTAATTATAATATTAGAACAAACATATGTTCATTTGGATGGCTTTGTATGAGAATTGATATCCCAGAGACTGCCATCCATCATATGGGGTACTGTCTGTAAAATAATCCCGCTTACTCGTACCAAATGCACACAGACAATTTGTGTGAAGACATCTATTGCTCTTTATGACCTACCTATAACTCAGTCCATGACATGTTGATCTCAGTCTGTAAGTTATAGCTTAGCCAGACTCTACATTGCTTGGTGCTGAATTTAAAGAAGATTGCAGTGTCAGAAGGGTGTATCGTCTTTTACTTTGCCTCATTACTTTTTGGAAGTAATCTGCCATTTAGGCTATTATTTGCATAAAGTGGTCATAAAGCATAAAATATCAATTTGATGAGAGAGGTTAGCCTAGTTAGTTGTGTTTTGCATTGTGGGCCTGCGGGTCATGGGATCAGATTTTGGTGTTACTTGTGTCTGCGAGATGTTTTATATGATCGTTCCATCAATCATCATCATCAATCCATATCTTCAGGAGGGTACTTTATGCCCAGTTGTCCTTGATGTGATCAATGCTGGGTTTGGCTTAGTTTTATTATTGTGTCAAAATATTTCTGTTTGAGCTGTCCAAAAGAGCAATAAATATCCAAAGCGCAAATATTCAGGGTGTTCCAATGGGGTAGTGGTTACAGCACTGCATTGCAAATGTCTAGGCATGTGGTCGAATCCAGCCTGTACCTGTGTTTATTAAGATTAAAACAAATTCTAGGGGTGTGCCCCATGACCATATGTCTGAGATGTGACCAAAACCTTGACTAAACAATTCACCAAACCCAAACTGTAATATTATGTCTGAAAATATTTCTTTTCATCCATGCTTTGTCAGTCTAATGGGGCTCCATTTACCATTAGCCTACCTTGTGCACAAAAGTGGCTGCAAAACAGCAATATTTGTCAGTCTAATGCCTCTCACTATTTTCAGAAATGTCTATGATAATTTCAATCGCTATCAACCCATGTTACTTACTGATAGTTACATAAGTATTACCTGAGAGTCATCTTTTACCTTGAACATGCCTGAGAGAGATTTGTATTTGGTAACCTAATTAAATGAATGTTATAAGTTGGTGAGCAAACAGCATTGTGGTTTTACATTAAAGTTTGTTGAAATGCTTTTTTGATTATTCCGTTCCAGCATAGTCTGCATCAATTTAATGTATAATTTTTGCATTTGGCAGTTTGACTAAACCAGAAATTTTTATTAATTAAAATTTGGTTAGTTAAATTATCTGTCTTATCCCTGCAGTATTTCCAGGTGATGTTTTGAACACAGAAAATATTTTTGTTTTCATAATTCGTTATTCATACCAATGTGTTTTGTATACTGTTAATAGATCAAGGCAAATTATAACCATCATTTACACAAACTGTTAGCGCATAGGTAAGACCTCAAACTTAAATTAACGGCGTGATTAAACATTCGATGAACCGTATATGAAGTCAATGACTTAGAAGTAATTAAACATATTGTCAATTACTACTGAGCCTTTGATGGTACGTTTTCGTCACTAACGCGGCAATAACCAAGACAATGTTAATTACTGGTATATGAGGTCAGTTATTGAAAATAAATAAATTAATCAGTGATTATCCCATTATTAGTATAAATATGCCCATAGAAAATATGTATATGGGCCCATAATGGGGGCACCTAATATCTCTATGGCCAAACGAATTAGATACGATGCTCTTGGGTACGGGATGTCTTGGGTATAAGTTGTCATTTTACTGGCACTGCCTTCATGAAATGCGCTACTGAGTCAAACATTTATCCATAATTACAAAAATCAGATAATTCTACATATAAATATTGATTTTCATTACAAAGCCATTTATCAACTTGTTTCACTTCTATTTTCACTCCATGACTGCATGAGTTCAAATACAAATGACGATTGATGTCCGTTTGCATCTAGACTATATTTAGTCACTATAGTATAGAGTCTAGACGGCTGTTAAGACAATGAACATTTTTCTCCCGATGTCTAGATTTCTTGACACTGAAATAGCACCGGCCATTAAGCTGACCCCCCAAAATAAGGGTCAAAATGTTGACACCAGGTCTCGGCTTAATGGCCGGGACCTACGGTAGTAACTTCTGGTATGTGCTGAGCTTTGACTTGTGACACTTGGACTGAAACCACTGGTTCTAAATCATGGTCAATTTCTGATTAGTAGACCAGTAGATTATCTAGGCATGATTACTGAGGTTCATGAATAATCTACCTTTATATTTTACTTTATCTAGAATTGGGCACCCTGTTAGTGATACTACTGATAGCATAGTGGCTAGAGCACTGCATTGCCAATTTTGATGTTGTTGGTTCAAATCCAGTCCATACCTGTGTCTGTGGGATTTGTTTCCTTAGGAATTTGCCTATTGGCTATGTATCCCAGGTTTAAGACACTAAACAATTAAACTCGGACACAACATTATCTAGAATTGGCAGATGCTATGCCAAAAAAAGTCTTGAAACGCTACCCTCATGAATCCTTTGTTGAATTGGGTAGGGGTAAACACAGTTCTGTTGTATAAGTTATCAGTGTCTTGTCATAGTAAAATTGAATATATATAATAAAAGGCAATGGTATGTCATAAACACATTTAAAATCAACTCAACATTGATGGAAACTGTGAGTGTTGAGTTACAATACAGGTGATAAGAATACTTCATTAATTGTGAAAACTGCACTGGAGTCAACAGAGAGTGCCAGATTCTCAAGTTGGGTGTGTCTAGAATTAATGTCGGCATAATGCATCATTGATATACCTCATATTCATACAAATTTTCAAATGTTACAGTGTGACATTTGATGTGAACCATTGCTTTAATTGTTAAATTTCTTTTTTAAAAAACCAGGAAGTCATCACAAAACTTTTGAAAAACCACAAAACATAGTAATTGTGACCACATAATTAATATTCTATAATTAACATCCATGATCTGAATGCCAATCAAACCCCTCCCCAGTTACATCCAAGCAATGATATTATGTTGGACAATATACAAGTTTTAAAAGTAACTACCATCTCCCAGCCTGGATACCTGTCTCTACAAATGTTTGTATGGCAGACATGAAAATTTTAAAGCCTTATGATAGCTGGATTATGCCTCCACCCTCACAACCTGACAAAGTCGTCAAAATTTGGAAGCTTCATGTTAAAACCTTTGACACTAAACAAGCCCAGATTTTTAATAATATTCTCAGGAATTTATTTGTCACAAAATATTTGTTTTCCACTCTGTTTAAAGATGAGCCTGAATGAATAGTGAAATCCAATTTCAGAATGGTGTTGATCGGTTCCTAACCACCTACCAATGTAACAATTTTCCAAACAAATCATAAAATATATCAGAATATAATATTATTTACCTACTATGTTAAGATACTAATATTTGTTGATTTTTAGTGGGCTTGTTTCATAAATTATTAGCACTGTTATAATATTCTTGATGTGATCATGCTGTAAAAATTTTAGGGATATTTTTCCGCCTATGAAGAGTTCCAAAACTTTTGAAATCCGTTGCACCAAAAATGAACACAAGACCACTGCATATTTTGCCTAAATACCAGTAGCCCTAGTTCTAGTCTGTATGCAAATGGACATGAATGGTCATTTTCGTCTAAACTCATGCAGTGAAAATAGAAGTGAAACAAGTTGATGATAATAATTCATTTATTTGATTTTTGTAATTATGGATAAATGTATTTATTTAGTTACTGTTGGTCTCAGTAGCGCATATCATGACTTGGCAGCGTTGGTAACAAGACATCCTGTACCCAAGAGCATTGGATCTGATTAGCTGCATAGACACCAGTCCCAGGTGTCCGGGTTACCGATTTTTCTAGCCCTGGCATCAGTACATTTCTCAAATAATAAACAATTAACACAATGTGGACCTGTAATGTGGAAATTGACAGTTCTAGTAGAAGAAAGTTGTTATTTTCTAATTCAGCCAAATTGTAAATAGAAAATATTTCCTTTTATCATTTTTCACTTGGCTCAACCCATGAAAAGTCTACTTATAATCTGAGGATGTTGTTGTAAGCAATGATGAAGTATTGGTCTATTATTCTTATTGATACTATAGTTGGTTCTTCCCGATCAAGAAATAATGATGAATTTTTGTTGATGCTGTTTTATTAAGTGTATGATTCAAAATTAAATCACTCCAAATTTCAAATATTAACATGTTTTTAAGAAGCAATAGTAGCTCACCAAGTTTAGCTAGGTTCCATGTTTGATTCTAGCCAGTTTCAGACGTTTGATGACAAAGTGAATAACCAGTAATTGACACTGTTTTGTTATATCCGCAGCAAACCCCCGAAAAAGTACGCACTCCATCTGGTGGTGAACGAAAGAGAAAACGGAAGCCACCTGTGGATCATAACGATTCCAGTGGTTAGTATCTAGAATTAAACATTGTATTGAGTTCTATACAGTAACAGTTAAGTAATCATTATAGTTAATGTTTTAATGGTTATTTTTATTTCTGTCATAGGTCATGGTAAAGCTAGTCGAATTGATGTTAATCCAAAGAAGATCTCAGATTTCTTCAAGGTCAGAGAAATATAAGAACTGAGTATTTTGTCTGTTTTAGATTATACTTGTGTGTCTGTGGCTCTCCATCTCTCTCCCTGTATTTGTGTGTGTATTTAAAAAAATTTGTTCATGTGTATTAAGCCAAAATGTCAGAAGAGGGTAGTTTTATTTTGAATCTTTTACTTTGTCACGAAGGGATATTTTTCCATGGGATGTTTTGGAAGAAAAATAATTGTTTACTAGTAGCAGGGTTGGCTTTCTTCTTGGCAGAAAGGTATTTCTCCCCTGCCATTGGGAAAAACTTGGGCGAAAAGGTGTGTTTATTTTAAGGTGCAGCACCATAATAACATGCAAACCAGAGGACATTTGTACTGGGATACAATTAATTATTAATTTATTCATCTGTTTAACAAAATAGTTTCAAGATTTAATTGGATTATTATATCACATTTGGCACCAGAGAGTTTATGTAAATGATGGCATTATTAATAGTTATGCAAATTTATACTACTGATGATCAGCCAACATATTTGCTCAAGAATAACTAACTAATTCACCACCTGCTGAGACTAAGTGAAGTTTTTTCTTGAGCATGAGTTCATTTCTGGTGGAGGAAAGTTTTAAAAAGTATTCTTGTTGTTTAATTTATTTTACTCATTTCAGCCCTAATTTGTGTGAGAAATATAGAATGAAATAAATTTCAGCTCAGATATTTGTTTATTGTTCACAGTGGATGGCCATTTTACTATAAGCATTTAGTCATTAATGTTTGAGATCCATTTCGAGGAAGGGAATTATAATGATTCGGCATAAATTTTTTATCCATCTCATTTTTGTTTATTTAGTTCACTTAGTTTGATTGATTTTTATAGACACTTTTTAATATTGTGTGGTTTTTATATGTTGTCCAAGTTGAAAAGGATAATGTGTTACAAAGAAATTGTGTCTCAAACATTTCAGACTTTTGTATTCAGTTATAATTATGATTTTAGTTTGCTTCCTATTCTGAAACTACATGTAGTATTATTGGCTAGAGAATGCTGGATTTCTCTGTCAGTTAATTTATTTTAAACTTTGACGTGTGTCTGGATGTGGTTTACTGTTCGGGATGAATGTCTGACTCTCATTAAAACAATTTGTGATCATAGTTGCAGTCACAAGTTTTGTACTCTTTATACTTTTAGTAAAATGTTATAAAATTGCTGTATCATAAAGTTATATTAAACTGCTGCTGATTGCATAACCCCAAAGAGAAGAAATCCTGTTTGGTCTGCAAAACTAATTTTTAACTCATTTCTACGCACACACCTTGTTGCTATTGTGGATTCAGTACGGAACCAAATTCACAATATGTTTTTGTTTTTTCTCAGAAAGTGCTATCATCTCCAAAATATAGTTTTAGTGATAGGCATGCTGTAATCAACTTTTAACTGCTTTCAGTATCCTCAGTCACCACAAAACCAGGGCATAGGAGTTGTTTTTGGGACCAACAGCTCACATAATCACATCGACTTCATACCACAGAGTCCAGGACATCCCTGTACTGCCACCAACTCATCAAATAGCATCTCCAAATCTACACAGGTTTGATCTTTACATAGACTGTGTTTATTTTTAGCTGTTGGGTTTAATGCATAGTCAGCTTAAAAAAATCAAAGTCAGTTCATGTTTGATTGCAAGATTAAGGATAAGTATTTGATTTTGTCTGTTTTTTTATGTGTGCCATTTTTATTATTTATGTTGTGCTGGTGAGATAAGTTTATGTAAGTGATTTAAGGCATTTATATTATATTTAACAGACGGATATGACTTGTTTGCAACTGCAGAATATGGAAGCTAAATCTGCCTCAGATCTCTCTAAGAGAGACACAATGATTACTGAGCTCGAACGGGTGAGTGAATTGATGTGAGGACACGGACTCCGGGTGTCTCTAGATTTCCTATCAATTAGAAGGGATGCTAATTTATTGCAGAATTGCTGTTAATGGACACACTTTGAATGGATAATGCAGTAGACGGTGATAAAACGAGGGCGGTTGATGTTCTAACACGATCCATTATCTGTTTGTAGCAAAACGAAGAAATACGTCGTCAGGTTACGGCTCAACAGAAACTAATAGAAAAGCACAAAGAAATGATACAGAAATGTAGCAACATGACTAAACTGCTGCTGATAGAAAAAGTAAGATGTCGCAACAAACTACGCGGATATGGTGATGTGACCACCGAGATGGCAAAATTACTTAATCCCGGTCCAGAACAATGACTTCTATGATTCATAATCTTAAAGCCGTGTAGTTTACTGGTCTGCTTTTGGCCGATGTATGGTTGATCTTTTTTGTACCGAATTAGAATTCTTTTCATTTCAGAGTAATTTAGAACGTAAAACGGCGAGACAAAAGTGCATGGAGAATCGATTACGGTTAGGACAGTTCACTACACAACGACAAGGTGCTTCATTTGTAGAGAACTGGGTCGATGGCTATGCATTCACTGATCTTACAAAGTAAGTGTCTCACTTTTCAGAATTATATAAAACCATGTCTTCTGGCTTGTTTAAGTCCTACTCTAAAATTTACCAGGGATTAGTGGTGTGTTAGCCATAGTTTTATGGCACGACCAATGTCAAGGCTATATAAAAAAAGCAAAGCACTCTTCGGGTGTGTTGATTTAAGAATTTTAAGCATTTCTTTTCCAAACTTTGTCGATTGATACCGTCTTTTGTGCTTATTTTGTTATCAATTCATTTCTTTTCAGGCAACAGGAAAGAATAGCACAAGAGCGAGAAGAAATAGAGAGACAACGTAAAGTGTTAAGTAAACGTAAGCCATCTAACACTGATAAAAAGCCAAAGGCGAGCAGGGAGGCGGATGGCTTCCTTAAACCTCCAGAAAAACCGTAAGTAGTTTCTCTCTTTTAAGATAAATGCAAGATAATTACAGATATTGGATGAGTGTAACTCGGAACTGGAAGGCTGGTTCAAGTTTGAGATGTTTGTCAACCAACATCACCTGATGTTATTGACTTACGGTGCTTTTGTATTTTCTGCATGGTAAATTATTTTGAATACTTTCGAAATAGAAATATCAGAATGTCACACATTGTAATCAATTAAGTAGGTTCACTTTCAATTGTATTTAATGTTTTTATTAGATTTTTAAATTAAAGCAAGATCTTCACTTTTTCAGCTTGTCGTTATCTGACTATTATGAACAAGATGAGATTCTCAAACTACGTCAAGTTGGCTTGAAAAAAGAAGACAACGACTTACAGCTCGAGTTAGAGAAATTAGAACGTGAACGAAACCTGCATATACGCGAGTTAAAACGCATCCATAATGAGGACAATTCTAGGTATGAGCTGATATACATTTATATCTTTATGATTTAGTGAAATAAATTAGTTGTATACGTTTATATTCTATTACAGATTTATCGCATTATTATTAAATGAAGGGTTGTTTTCTGGTTCAGTTCTTTTTATACTTCATCATTGTGATCTCATTTTATAATGTGTTTTATGTCATACGTACAGGTTTAATAATCATCCTGTGTTAAATGAGAGATATCTGCTGCTTTGTTTGCTAGGAAAGGGTGGCTTCAGTGAAGTCCATAAGGTATATAATGATGAATCGTTAAACCTTTTTTCTGTAATTGACGTTTATCGTTTCACCATATTTTTGTACAGATGTAAAACTGGATTAAACAATTAGTTATTAATTGCAAGTATTTATTTCATTATCTCCTCAGATTGTAGTCAGAGAATAACACTTGTTTTAATGTCCGAGGATTGGCGTTATTAATGCTTATTTTGCAATTCTAGTATCTAGCATTAAGACGTATTTGTGGAAAATTTTGAACTAAACTCCGAGCCACATCTATGTGTACAGTTCTGATCACCAGAGTTTGAAAGAAAGATTTTTTCATTTGTTGTAAGAATTGTTTTTTTTATCATTTTACCGAATGATTTCTTTTTTATCTTAGGGGTTTGACTTAAAAGAGCAGAGATATGTCGCATGTAAAATCCATCAACTGAACAAAGACTGGAAGGATGACAAGAAAGCTAATTATATCAAGTATGTCTTCTTTGTCAGTATTTTATTATAGTTACTGTTATTTATCCAGAAATGATTGTCTTCATTATTTCTTTTGACTTCTTGTGTTGCAGACACGCACTTAGAGAATATAACATACACAAACAGCTTGATCATCCGCGGATAGTACGGCTATATGATGTATTTGAAATAGATAATAACTCGTAAGTTGATCCAAATCTGACGTAACACAGATAAAAACTTGGAATTAGTCTGATTCAGTAATTTGGGTCTTGTGTAGGTGGGTTTGCACTGAAACCCGATTCTATGTGGACTATCTGATTTGTCCAGGTTCTGTACGGTGTTAGAGTACTGCGAAGGGAATGATCTTGACTTCTACCTGAAGCAGAACAAATCCATCCCTGAGAAGGAAGCTCGTAGTATTATGGTGCAAACAGTCAGTGCACTTAAATACTTGAATGAAATAAAACCACCAATAATACACTATGACCTTAAACCGGGTATGTTAAATGGCTATTCTATAGGTTATGGGTGTGTGTGTGTGTGTGAGCACGAAACTTGCTTTTCCAGTTTGGCTCCTTCACTGTTGAAGGTTTTTAACTACTATTTTTTTAGCTGGAATGTTTATTTTGTTATTAGAAATGAAGATGATTAGCTACATACCAAGAACCGACTTAACTAATCTGTTGAACACCAGGTGATGTGTTGTGGTTTATTATTTACAGGGAATATCCTCCTTGGCAGCGGTACTGTTAGCGGAGAGATCAAAATCACTGACTTTGGTCTTAGTAAGATTATGGATGATGATAACTATAGCCCGGAATATGGCATGGACTTAACGTCACAAGGAGCTGGTACATATTGGTACGTAATGACATATACTGCCCGTGCCTTAGTTAGGCAATTATTGAAGCTGCTTGATGGAGTCAGTTGGTGTTTTATGTCAAATGTGGCTATTGCCAGCTAATTTAACTTTCCTAGCCTAGATTTTGGCTAAGAGTGGTACCAGCATAATATAATAATAATAATAATAAGGTATATTTACAAAGCGCCAAACCCAGGTAACCTTGTTCAGGTAACCTTGTTCTGAGGCACTGTACAATAAAGAAAGAGATGTTTAACAAAATCACTAAATATAATGAGTACATTAACAATTAAAATTTTGTTTGAATAGTAATGTTTTAACATGTTTTTTAAAAACATTTAGTGACTTAGAATTTCTACTACAACTTATTCCACAATGTTGGCGCAGCAACACCAAAAACATTCAGTCATTAAGCATTAAGTTTGGAGTTTGTATTTAGGAACGGCAAGGATCAGTTCAGCAGATGATCTTAGTAGAACTCCATGATGTTGTGTAAGGTTCTTTTTGGGGTTAATTTGGTTAGATTTGCCCCATGTTGGATTGGCAGGTCCTTGAATTGCAAGAGATCATAAAACCAGGTTGTTTTTACCAAAGATTATACTTTGCACAGCATGACCGTCATTGTTTAAAAGTAGGGTTTATCCAGGCATATTTAACCAATTTAGCCCAGGAATCACTCAAGAATATGTATGTTTTTATCATGATAGGATGCTATGTGGCAAAAGGAAGTTTATTTTACACCCTGGAGCATATTACTGTAATGAATTATTTTTCAGGCCATTACATTAATGCTTGCCCGCTTGTCCGGGGCAATTAAAAATACAGTTAGGCAAGTGAAAATAACCCCTCACTTGCCCCGGATGAGCAAGTGGCAGATTTCCTATCATTTAGTAATAAAATGAACACTCATCCCGCAGCCTAGGGTGACCACCAGGTATCAAAGGCACAATATTTGTTTAATTTTCAAATGACTTAGTAAATCCAGTCTTTCAGTACATTTAGAAACATGAGCACTGCTACTTAACTACAAAAATGGTGCAAAAAATCAGGGCTAGTGAACTTTGGGTCAGGGCAAGTGGAATTTGGGGCCCACTTGCCTGATGGGAAAGTGCCCGAAAAAGTTAATGGTTGTATAAAAGATGCTATTTGCTGATCAGCACCACAAGCTGAGGAGCCAGTTAGGACATATTAGGTATATATGTGCCAGGTGAAATGAGTCAAAATATAAACAGTTTATACAATGTATTGAAAGCACTGATTCTCACACATGTTATGCTCACACTGGAGACCAAAGAATATTGTGAGTAGTATGTAAATTGTAGGAATGAAATGTTAGTGCTCTGCATATGAACTCCATTCACTGTCATGCTAATTGTTAGCTGGTGAAGTGGCAGTTTTAACCTAGAATGTCTGGGCCCCAAAAGGTCTATTGAACATTGTTATCAAAAGATGTATGAGCTATTGTGAGTGCAGTTAGGTAATAAATCATTGTCTAATTGCATCGAGCACGTTTTTATAGAACATGTATGTAGTAGTTTATAATGAAATTATGGCAGATGAAATAGCTCTGATTGAATGACTCAGGAATATTGACTTTGTCTAATTTTGATGGGAGACGTTGCATTAATTTAACACCTAAATTGCATTTTCACATCAGTATGGTTTTCTAAATTAATTTCTGGTTTGTCAAACACATACATAAACACACACACACACACACACACACACCTGAACATATGCCATTCCTCACATATAAAATGATACCATTATGTTTATTGGCATTTGATTTTGTGTTGTTTACCGAGATACAGCAGATACAGATCACTGCAATTTTTCAGTCTGTAATTTATGCTATTCCAAATGCAAAACAATATTCCTCATTTGACACCCTCAGATAATGAATTGTTTGTGATATGTTTTAGTTTTGGCAACAAAAACAATATACTATCTTAATGGTTTTTACTGAATCTATCACATTATTATGGCTACTATAATATGATATAGCGTTATTTCTATATATTTAAGGATGAACATTAAATGTTTACTCTTTTAAATGTATTCCGCTCTTTAGGTATTTACCTCCCGAGTGCTTTGTTGTTGGTAAACAGCCTCCAAAAATATCATCGAAGGTTGATGTTTGGTCAGTAGGAGTCATATTCTATCAATGTATATACGGAAAAAAGGTATGTAGAATCTTGTGTGTATAAATAGTTTGTTATGTCTGTTGGAATCTACAAGTTAGGGATTTAAATTGACTGTTGCTTTTGCAGGTTTCGTTTAACAAAATATTCACATCTGCACGAATGGTATAGTTAATAGTAGATAATTCTGTCCATTGTAGCTAAGTGTTATGTAAAAACAATAATAACATTCTCTGCATTATTTGTTTTAGCCATTTGGCAATAACTTGTCACAAGCTGCCATCCTCGAAGAAAACACAATATTGAAAGCTACCGAGGTAGCTTTCCCTAACAAGCCTCAAATTAGTCAGGAGGCTAAGGTATGGTTTGTGTGTGTAATAAAAAAGTTAAAAGGAGATCCATCAAATTATAATTTTGAAATGTTTAGCCTTTGTAAGAATGATTTTATGTTCAAGGTGTGTGCGCGTGTGTGTAAATGGACTATAATTGTTTTTATAGTGTTTTTTAAATGTAACCATTGATGAAACATTACAGAACTTTATCCGTCGCTGTCTGACATACAGAAAGGAGGATCGTCCTGATGTTCTCAAGTTGTCACACGATGATTACTTGAAACCTCCCATAATGAAAAACAAGTATGTATAGATAAGGAATTGTTTGGCTAATAATGGTTAACTTGTGCCGCACAGATTAACCATTTGTTTGTGTGTAAGATAATATATGAATAATTTTGTTGCTGTGGTTAACGATTCTTTTGCATACAACAACATACAACAGTACCCACACGAGTGAATATATTTATATAGAATAACATGTTTATAAGTATTTTGGCTTTAGTTCTTCTAAATTTTAGAGATACAATTAGATTATAGTATAGTCCATCAAAGCGTACAACGTATTGTTGTTATTGTTGTTGTTGGGTGATAATTGGTTACATTATTCTTTAGTCAAGCATTTAAATTATTTGCAATTTAACAGTAGATCTAGCATGTCATTATTGTGTTTAACCATCACCCTCCTCATCATCATCATTATCATCATCATCATCATTGCCATCATCTGTGCTCTGTGCAAAGCCTCACTTTATGGTTTAATCATGTTTTTATCTTTAAGTGTTTCCTGTTCACTAAATCCGAAGCGTATTCAGCACACTTAGATGTCGTAATGAAGGTCAGCATGAAGGTCAAACTGTCCCACAAGAAGCTAACTGCATTTTGTTAATGTGCATCAGCCTCTTTCGTTTGCCTCTGAGGAAACCTGCTTAGATTAAAGCATTCATTAAATATATCACTAAATTTGTAGTTGATTTTAGTCGTATTAATTATGGCATGATTGTTTTTATGTAATGTATTATGCTAAGAAGTACAGAGCATCACATATGGTGAGGTTTTGCTTTTATGAAGCTATATATATATATATGTGTGTGTCTGTGTATATGTGCATAGATACACATGGTGCTACAGTTCGTAGTGTGGTATCATACTATGTATGTGTATCATTAAGAGAGTATTATAAGATGCAGATTCTGTGCATTGTAATAGAATTGTTACTGCTGATAACTCCACGGATAAATGTATTTGACAAACTCGCGCTACAAATCATACTCTTTTGATGATTGGCATTTCTTTGTATTCTCACTTCAGAAAACTATACGATGATTCACAACCGTGGAGATACACTTCAGAAAGGTACTAGTCTGACACTTGGTAGACAGCTTTACCTGATATCGCTGAACTAATTGGTTTAAGAAACGACGCTTTTTTATTTGGTTATTCCGTGAAACAGTCAGGATATATCATTATTTTTATTGAGGGGATTTCCTGATGTTATTTTTGTTGTCAATCTGATCCTTTAATTCTGAACAGTGCTATATTCAAGTTTGAAGGATGGAGTAATTAACCGAACTTGTCTTTACAGTATGTCTTGATTGGTCCTTACCACTACTTAACTGATAAGGTTAATGGGGGTATTTAGTTATTACAAAGGTGACACATTAGCTGTAATATTGGTAGGCGTTTCGTTATCAAGGTGTCATGTCATATTTATGCCTGCCTCTTCACTGTTTTACAATGCAGAGTGAGAGATTTTCCTTTTCCAAGTGCTGGTAGTCCTGGCACAAAATGGTAGGCATAGATAAGACACAGTTGTCTCTTTGTGTACATACATATACATCTTCTGCTCTTTGGTGGTGTGTGCTGCAATAGGTTTAGACATTCCCTACCTTGTGCCTAGACCTTTCCCACTTTCCTAGCACGAAAAAGACCAAACGATTCTATGATTTCATTGTGAAACAGTGCCTTTGCTTTATATACAATCATGCAAAACAATCAATCCCAAACGAATACAGCTTTCTGACACCCAATATACTGTAAAATAATATGTATTTGTTGTGTAATCGGATTGTATTATAAAGGATTTTTGAAACTTGATCAAACATGGATCACTAAGGCCTCATCTGAGTAGCTTTGTGGAATGTGCATCAGACTTCACTCACTGATTACAATGTTACACATTACTAGTTAGAACATAGTGAAGACGAGACATCATTGAAGTGATGGTTGTCTGTGTGTGGTTATGATAATCTTGTTACAGTTGACTTTGGTCCATTTGCACTCTGTGTTGTTGGTTATGGCTACTTATAGAAACACTAGCTAATGATCCCGTTCGAGATCATGGTTTAGCGTGGACTGTGACATTGGACATCGTTGCATATGATTCCTGCACAAGTTTGCACAGAAGAGTATATTTTGCACATCATTGTGTGTGTAGCTTTATGCACATCCTTACAGGCATGCACACAAACCCAATGACGCACACACACCTGTACAGGGCAATTTAATGGCCCAGTGACTGGAGCATTGTGCTCTGGATCTCGATCAAAGTCTGGGTTAAAATGTGACTCCTTACCTGTACTTGTGGGATGTTTCTCTAGGAAGTACCCCCTTGGCCATATGTCCCATATATATGACCAGAGCCAAGCCTAAACAATCCACTAATTTACGTGTACCAGGACATTTTGTCAGTCCGTGACTAATAAAGAAGTTTCTTTAGGAATAAGCCTAGATATAACCTCACAGATAGAGTGAATCAGAAACTCTTGTCATCACTGTATGTTTCCTTGTTACTCGTTCAGTTTATAATTCAGGCTGCCCACAGCACAAGGAAAACAAGGAAAATTATTTGGAATTTTTCCCTGCAGGAAAAATAAAGAATTCAAATATTTTTGAAAAAACACAGAATTTTTATGACTTCATTCCAAATTTATAGGATTATGAATGGATGGAGGCTGCGCTACTAAATAAAGTTCAGTAAACATCCAATTTTTGCACACAATGCACAGGGAAATTTCTTAAACTAGACGGGGAATTTGAGTTTTGAAATGCTGTGGGTACCCTGTAATTTCTTGCATGCTTTAAAATGTCCTGTGTTGTCTGATAGCTAATTGTTTTTTGTATGGTTGGCTTGGTTGCTGTGAGATTGAACAAAAAGGGTAAAGAAAATTTCAGAAATTGCTGATCTAACGTATGTATTATGGCATTATTGTTATGTACGGTGCTAAAATGTTTTAGCCAGTGAGATATCTTGTATATTAAATGATGCAATTTCTATCTTTCAGACAATCATCAGTTGATGGTTCATCGAATAATTCAACTTCCGACCTTCCCAAGTTACTATAGTGAATGGATAATGGATGCCGTAGCACCATAGACTTCTAGTGATCACTGTTCCTTCATAACAAAGCATACATTTCATGGCCAATTGTGAAGATATGTGGACATTGACTTCATGAACTCGGTTTGGTTGCCATTGTTGCTGTATGCAGTAGCTTTGGAGACGTCCAGTGCTGTAACAGGACGTCGTCTGACCGTGGACCTTTTTACATGGTGAATGTGATGTGATATAACCGGAGTCCTTCAGTATGTCTGTAGAAATATTGCTATATCCCAAGGAGAGTTGAGTGTTACAAATGTGGATATGTTGGTTTGCCATCTTCTGGCTAAAAGAGTGCATACCAATAACTGCTTGTATATAATTGTTAGACTTGTCCTCGTGCTGATGCAAAAACCAAGCCGAATACCTATGTTTGCTGTCCTCGGTGTGCGATTGTCAAATAGAAACTGAGTGACTCATCATGTCAGAGATGCCACGACATCTACACACGCTGCCTCTAATGCTGGCCTCGGACTTTTTTACTCACCCAGTGACTTTATGTGTATCTTACCTGTGCGTCCTGGATTTTACGTGTTTGGGCCACCTATTTTTCTTTCACAGAAAAAGGATGAGAATCTTTAATCTGTGCAAAAACATGTTAGCAATTTTATGAAAGTATTTTAATGTAGGGCTTTTAACCTAATAACGAAAAGGCACAGTTGTGTTGTATCTGACCTTTTTGGGGATGGAGTCAATTAACTGTTTTAAAGCTGAATTAAAGTTAACTGTCATTCAGTAAGGAGTTGATCAGGATATGGAATAATCTCTTGCATTCTGTGAAGGAATTTTCAATTACACAGTTGTCGTTCATTAATTTCCCAAGATATTTTAACCCGTGTGTGTGTCAAACTGCCCAAATAAATAACGGCACTGGTTTATGACAAAACCTGACATGAGTTGAACTGTTCTCATTGTTGGGCCATCATTGTACAAACAGAATAATGATGTAGGTTAATAATGCCAATTTGTACAGATGTGTCATGTCTATGCAAGAGCCACAAAGATTGATTTCTGGCCTGGAAATGATGAATCATTTATGTGACGTCAGTCATTCTTCTGTGAATTGAATGGAGATGTGAAATTCTGTGTGTGACCTGTTAGTCAACAGTGTTTGTTATTCCTTTGTTAAATGTATTGACTGAGTTCTTGTTTACAAGCGTATCACTTTGTTATGGCATTGATGTTTGTTTTTTGTTTATTGATGCAGAAACACTCCCTCCCCCTCCTCCCAATCAGCTGCTGTTGTCCACACGTTCCTCATAAAGAAGCCAGGTTTCTAGTAGTCATTTTTCGTGCATAATATTTACACACTACTGGGTGCTGTTCCGCGGCTTCAGATGTCTGTAAGCCATCTCTCTAAACTTGTTGTTGTTGTTGTTACAGAAGCGGATGATGAAGCATTTTGCCTTCACCTGTCATTTATCCAAGAGTTATCTCTGACAAAGTTGACTGGATTCTAGCGAATCGTTAGAAATATTCAGGCTGATGAGCAAACTGCTGACATTTGCAGCAGAAGAAACCGGTCATGAATCACTCGGTTTTGAAAATAAACATTTTGGCAAGAAACAAAATTGGAAATTTTCTGTTATGGAGTCTTAATATTAAGTGGCATGAGGCAGTCACGTCTTGGTCGTGGTGTAGATGGCCTGTGTAGAAGTTTGTTCTGTTCTTAGCAAGTGTACATAATCGAGATATATTTGTGTGTGCCTGGTGTGTGTGTATGCATGCACACTTGCATGGTTTTTAGAATCATATCCAGTGGTGTCCGGTGCGTGCAACATTTTGGTTTGAATTTGTGTGGTATAGTTGCTGATTTGTGTTTGTTGCACATCTTGTTGATTACATGTGAATATGACAGTCATCAATGATCATAGTCTGTTGCCATGGCAGTGTGTGGTCGGAACATCTTCAGGATATCCTATTTATTATGTAAGCTATGAGACATGATGAGCAAATGTTTTCATTTCTAGTTGACAAAATGGCAATATTTACTAAATGGTTGCAGATAGAGTTGCACTTTCATCTTTGTTAAAGATGGTAGTCCGGTGCTTACCAAAATTTGTAAGCAATTTAATAGTGAGCTGGTCTCTATTTTGTGTTCCATCTAATTAAATACTCTTAATGCATCTGATTCTACTTCGAATTTTACACATTGCTTATGAAACCTGGATTCAGTTCCTTTCTGCTGCGGTTACCATTGGCAACAGGAGCGGACATGGTTATGCGCTGTCGAGGGCGTGCTCTATAATCTTGTAGCTGGGAATGTATGAATGGTCGTGAATAATGCAATTATGGGTGTGTCTGATCTGTAATGCAGTGCTGAAGACTAGCAACCCGTTCCTATAGGGTGATGTCTGGGCGTCTGTTGGCAAACGTGAATATTATATTGTTCTTCAACAAAACATCCCACTTGTCCATTAGTCCAGCAGAGAATGCATCATTCCTGTGACACGCCAAGATTTGCACAATGTAGATGAAGTATTGTCTACGGTGTATGGGAAAAAAGGTTACAAATCATTCGGAGATATTTGCTTTGCTGTAGAATTTTTACAGTGAGTGGAGTACTCGGAAGTATAATACCCACAATTAAGTGTGTGGAAGTTGGCTTATGGTTGTTCATTCACTGGCTCAGACGTCTTGCATCCAGAATGAACGAGATTATTGCATCGTCTTAGGCACTGTCCTTGTCAGCACCACCTGTGTTGTATTTGGTTCCTTGATCAAATAAATTTGAAACTTTTGTGCTTTGTTTAATACCTCATTAGCTTTAATTGTATGTTATTTTCCAATTGAAGATTCACAAGTTTTAAAGTAAATAGACATCAGGATTCACTTGTATATTGGACAGCATTCTTCTTGGAACTAAATTAAAAAGATGAGTTCTTTGTTAAACACTTTATTGTGAAATCTGCAATCCACCGACATAACCACAATAGGATTCGTAATTACTTACTTAAATGAAGCGAAACCTCACATAATGCGTTTCTTTTATTATCATTCATCTCCAAGGAAACCAGAATTTTATTCCCTAAAATCTGACCAAGAACCAACATGAAAAAAGTCGGCCCAGTTCTGCATATCGGATGGCATCAAAAATGTTCAGAACGGTTATCTTTACATGGATCACTTCACATAAACATGTAACAAGTAGACAACATGATGACATGGAAATAAAACCCAACAGTTACACAGATAGATGATTCTTAGCTCTCTAATAACACGGTCACTAGTCTGATACCAAGATACCACACCACAACTAAAGCACATAATCCAGCTCGTATCTGATATAAGTATTTTTTTCGTCATCTGGAATTCTTGGATATGCTGGTACGAGTGAGTCTTGGGCTCCAATATATACAGTATTATAAACTTTCCAGTAAACGTCGCGCACTTTTCTTGCAGCATGAAATAAACCCTAAAATGAAAAACAAAAACATTACAAAAAGATTTTATACTTTCTTAATAAGGTTATTCTACTACCCCCGTGTTTATATGCAATTTGCTATATGAAATTTCATGTAAACCATGTAATTTAGCTACAGTAGAAACATATATATTTTGAAGCAACTGTAGCTGCAAAATATTTTAACTTTTCTCTGGTTCTAAAGAAGCCAATTCATATGTACTTGAGTGATTCTTAAGGGTTTTACTGAATGACCCCCTTATAACCTTCATTTTGATTTGTATGTTTAATGCAACATTATAATGATGGACAAATTATTCTTGCCCAGCACTAAGCAACGACTGCTCCTCATTCAACTACCAAATGGAGCCCTTGGTTCTGACAACCAGTAGGTTAATTTTTAGTTAAAACTGTTGCCATTATATAGTCGGGTATTAGTGACCGACACATATATCCACCATTTGTAAAATCACCATTCTGATATTTAATACAAACATTATAAAAAATTTCTTTCCCTTACTTTCTATCCTATCTTTAAGACATAAAAATACCTCAAAAATGCATCAATCACCAAAACTCATTTTAGCCCTCAGCAATTTAAAAATTTACCTCTTTATTCACCTTTAAAGGCTGGAAACCCTAACTAAATATTTAATTTGTACTAGACTATATTACATTAAAAAGAGAAACATCCTCTCGTAATGACAGTGCCACCTACCTGCATACAGTATTGAAGTATTTTTGTTGGTCCAAGTCCAACCATAATACCTTCTATGGCAGACATAAATGCTTGAACTACATGTGGCGAGCTCTCAAATATGTTGGGCCACACATAATTGAGTATGTGATTCAAGGCATCCTCACAGCCAAAGCCATACACACCCAATGCCAGGTGACCAATTGCTGACATAGCTGTCTGTCTGTGTACCAGGTCTCTGTGTTGTAAGTGAAAAAAGACGGTTGACAATATGTTACACAAACACAAATGCTTTCATTCTGTTTAATTGGTAGAGGAATAATTTTCAAATGGTTCAGACAGCATATTCCTTTTTTCATCAAATTCCATGGCCATTCAAACCATATTATATCAGATACATTAAATCAAAATTAGAACTAGAGCCTTCCAAAACACACGTGTCTTCAATTAGCTGGTATAATTATTTTAGTTCATCTTGTATTTTGCCAAACAACAATTAAACAAAACGTTGGATTACTGTATTGTGTATAAACCAAGAAGATGAAGGCAACAAATAGGAAAGTAATCATAACATTCTGCAACAATCAACTATCTGTAATACTCTACCTGTCCATTAAGGCATCCTCCAAAAGTGGTGACACGGCATAAACGTAATCTTTGCTCATCTCTCCAATGTATTCAAACATAAATGACAGCGACTTCAATACGCCGTTCTGTACATTCAGTTCTGGTACCCTGTATTCATTCATCAGTGCAGGAAGCACAGTGAAAGGTGAACACGTTTCAGCCACAATGGCAATAGCAACTGTTGTGCAGACACGGTTCTGTCTTTCTTGGACCTTCAGGTTATTTAGTAACGTGGCCAATACATCATGTGGACTGTCAGAATAATGGAAAGTAGTAATTTTGAGTGAGTGATATTAAACAAAGGCAGGTATAAAGCTGGATACACAGGTTGCTCTTAAATCACATGTTAGTCTGTTCAATGTGTGGAAAAGTAGCACTATGTGTGTGTGTGCATGCATGCACATGGCATGGACAACAATATGATGCCAAAACACTATTTAACAAAACAGTTAAAGTTCTAAGTTTACTCACCCAATAGCCTTGGCAATGTAACCAAATGTGTTCACTGTAGCTCTGCGTATAGCCTTTTTGTGTGCTTTAAGCAATTCCAACAGTTCAAAGCAGATCCTCATCCATTCGCGAGCAGAGACAAACTCAGCTCCTCTATCAGCTATACGACCCACCAAATCTATACAGTTTTCCTGTACTTTCTCATGTCTGAAATATATACAATAGTAATTATGTAACACAATATTAAGTGATGAAGAGTGTAGCAATAATTACTTACAAACTAAGTTACACTCTTTGCTATGTCTAAAGCAATAAAATTTGGAATTTTAAGCACATCTAATCCAAACTTTCTTAAATTAAATGTCTAATTGGGAAAAAAATGAAACAAAGATGCAATATTTTCAATGACTGACTATCATAATATAATACGTAAATTGACAGACACCAACCTATTTTTCAGTATAGGTGTTAGTCGTGGCAGCAAATCTTTGATAGGTGGAGTCATCTTGGTCATTCCAATCACATTAACGATAGACTTCAAGGCTCCAAGAATACTACCAAGCACTTCTGGATACTCTTCTCCAAGATACTCGTACAACACAACACCGAGATGACCCATCAGTTTCTCCTACAAATACACAACAGCCGCATCAACAAAGAAACCAAGCGCATGAACCGAACTCAGAATAATAATAACACAATGTCTCTTAAGAACTAAAGCCTAGCTACCAGAGGAAATATAAAATAAAATAACATATTAATTCCTAGATATCATAGATCTAGTTCCAATTTTATTATCAAACCTATTTTCAAATACACAACCAAGTTAAGAACATTCAAGTATGGTGTTTGCTTCCTATAATTATACCTCTACCTCATAAACTCCAAGAGCGAGTGCTTCGTATAGCCTCAGTGCTTTCCACACCCTTGATTAGATTCCTACAAACATAAATAACAATCGGATTCCCTGAAACAAAGGGAGACTTACCTCTTGACAGGTCTTCATCACTACGGCTATACGTGATATGAGATCAGCAGCCTGCTGACGGACTTTAGCCGACTTGTTATTAAGACGCCACAGTATAGTACCACATATCTGTGGCAGATAAGGCTTGACACGTTTACCAAGGGCATTGACCACTGTACCAAAACCATTTAACATAACTACATCCTGCAGAAAAACCGAAAAGAAAAATTGTTAGAAACTTGCAGAAAATTAATAATATGACACAATAGTTCTGAAAAACTGTTAAGATAGTCAGCACTGCAAAACAGATCTTGAATGTCACAATGGCTGAATGACCGACTTACTATTATTACATATTTTGACAGGGTAATTATATATTTACAGGGCACAAATAATCGCAATAATTTTAAAACAACACCACACAATTAATAATAACAGACAGAAGATGTAATCTATATACAGTGTTTACTTCTACATACAAGTCCACTGTAACAATCAGAAGTGGTTATATTACCTCTGTTGTCTGTTCCTGGAATGCATACAGAATGCCATCAATAAGTTGTTCCTCTAGACGTGAGTCAATATCAGCTGATCCCAGGTTTGCCATGATTTTTTCTATAGTTTCCATAACCATTTTACGATACTGTTCAGATTCATCCTTCAGATCATCAACAACACGACTAATGATCTCTGCTGCTCCAACTTTGTTAGCAATCTCTACTGTTGTGTCTACAAGCTGCAGAATAACAATTAATAATAATAATAATAACGTCCAATTAAATTACAGATCCACAGTAGCAAACACATAAACAAATACATTTATTCCCATATACATATATCGATATGCGTACAAATGAACACAGGGATACATACATCAAGACATACACAAAGAAACATACTACTAAGTTTCTACCATACTATTTGAAAGTTCAATTAAATTAAATTATTTTTGGTTAATTATAGAAAACACCATAATTGACCTTTAACCCCCAATCAATTATATCAATGCTAGAGCAAGTCAAGTAGATATTACGAGTTTATGACCTCATATACTGGCGCTGTTATATATCTCTCATAATAATCAGCCAACAGATTAATCATCGGTCATCTATTAAACATATTGGTCTGATACAAATGAAACTAATAATCATCAATTTTTAATACCACAAACATAAATAATGAGTGAATCCTAAAAATAACAAACACATTTATCACCTTCTCCATATAAAAAGATGAAGAAAAATCTGATGTATGAACCAATTTACAGACTGAAATCCATATCATTATAACTGCTTATATACATCTTCAGAAATGCAAACATCAAAAGACAACTTTTATGTTGGTGTTATTATGAAAATGGTATGCAGATAACATAAATATGTTATACATGCCACAAAGCTAAACACCACAGAATTCCAGAGGGAACAATATCTGAAGTTTAAACCTACTTTGCCCTGATTTCAAAAGAATCTGACCTAATACAAGTTTAATTTGTTACATTTTTAAGAACAAACTTGAGTTCACATTACCTGTCTGTAGTTTCTCCTGTCCAGAGCCATGCTCTGCTTCCAGAAATGCTTGAAGAATGGTGGCAGTACTTCGTCTTTGATGTACTGAGGTTCAACACCATCCGTAGCACAGCACTGCTTCACAACCTTAAGCACAATTTTCTTCATCTCTTCATCAGGTGACAGAAACTCTCTGATAAGAATCAACATCACCTCTCGTGTGTAGTAGTTAGCATAATCGGCATCCATCAATGGGATTAAATAACCAATAGCCTACAATAACAAATAAATGATGGTCTATAGTCAGGGCAGGATGAAAAAATAGGAAACTACCTATTTTTATCAACAAAAACAACGACTTTATTATAATATCTAACAGATGCCACAAATGTTCCTAAGTTGATTTGTATTTACTTTGAAAAAGTACTGGTATGTGTGTGGATGTGATGAAAAATGGTGCTTCTGTAGGGTGTGCTTGGAAAACTGTCATGTCATGTTTGTAATAAAAGGAGCACTACAAATGACCAGGTTGTGGGTTCAAATGTCTGTGTTTGTGAGATATTTCATTAAGAAGCCCACCTCTGGGCTATATATCTCATTTGACCAGTGTGAAGAATAAATAAACCGACCAACCAAACAATCTTAGAAAATTGGAGAGCAGCTAGTCTATTAAAATAAACAACGTCTCTCCAATAGAAAGTACATATTAGATACTGAAATATGGTAATAACTGACATGTTAAACAAGCATCTAAAATGAGTTGAGTTGTTTAGCCTCAGTGCTTGCTACACCTGAAGCATATAGCTGAGGGGCAAGACCCTAAGGAAACATATCCTACAAATATAGATATCAGCTGGAATCAAACTCACAATCTGGAACTTTGCAATGGAGTGCTCTAGGCACTGCACCATTGGAATGTCCTAAAAATTTCAAATGAAGAAATTACAGCTATTCTGTATATTATGATAGATCATAAACTTTGGTAGTCATTTATTTTCTAACCTTTAGAAAGGCAGCTAGACCTTTGCCTCTGTGAGTGCGGATACCTTTCCATAGTGGTTTCAGGACACTATCAAATGACTCGATGCCATAAGGAGTGGCAGCTTCAGCCAGTGCAGCCAGAGCCAAAGCTGTGATTGTCCGAACCTTCTGCTGCTCATCAACCAAACCTAGACATAAACAACAGACAAATGTGAATTATTGTTTGATTAAAAACCTATATATTTAAAGCTTGGGCTTGCAAAGCCAAAATAATACAATGATGTTTATAAAAAGCTTCACGTCACCAAATATCCCCTAAAATTACCAACACAAAAAGGGCTTAAAACAATACTAAATACAGGTACAAATTGCAGGTGACATCATACAGTTGATACAGAAAAGGTTTAATTATTCATGATGTCAAAATAATTATTTGAGCTTAAAGGTTACCTCCAGTGCTTCCCAAGACTGTTATTAAAGTTTTACTTGTGACAAAATATTCAGATTATCACATTTATTATCTCAATGAAATGCCTCCATAGTAGGTAGATTATCAGATCTAATGGGAGTTGCTGTTCTGGGATCTGTGAATGGCTGTTAGGATGTGACATCAGCAAGTTGATTCCAGTGATCCTGGAAGCCATCTGCTCACATGCTATCATGGTTTAACCTGTTAACAGCACTGTATAGATTTGTTTATTATTGGATAAAATGGCCTCAAATGATATGGATGTAGGAATTGAAGGGTATCTTTATGAACCCGAGAAACAAGACTATCCAAATATCAACCAAAGTGGCACTGATAGTGAGCTCAATTCAGATACCAATGGTGTAACTCTTCATAACTTCCACACCAGATGAGCAATAATGTCGGTTGAAATGTACTGTCAATGTGTCAAACACTGACACCATGTGCCCCCTACTCGCATCAGTTTGATACTTTCTGTGGATAAATATGGTTACAACAGCATCCTTTTCAGAATTCTTTGTTGTGGTTGACCGAGAACCTTGTTTACTTTACCAACTTTGTAGCATGTGTTTTCAAAGTGCTCTTCACAAATGAATGAACTGCTCCGAAATGGAAATGTTATAAAGGTGTATTTAGTTCCAATATTATGTAGCCATTGTTGTGCAATATCTGCATTAATTCAGCATTACTGGGCACAGACACTTTAAAGTAACGTTTTCCTTTATTTTTCTGCTTATTATTGGTGGAACTCCAAGCTTTGCCCTCTGCCAAACTATATTGTTTGGTGTATCATTGCTAAATACCTATACCCACAATTTATTGCACACTCCTGACTGCTGTAAAAGAGATCGAAATTGCACAGCTCCTGGAATCAACTTGCTGACACCACACAAGAAGCAAATTGAGACGAGGAAGGAGGAAATATGACCATGTTCAATTTCTGTATTAGTGCAATTATATATAAAATATCTCTCATCGAGAAGATCCTTGTTTTAGCAATTAGTGTGAAAATTTTGACATAATTAATGCCCGATTATAATTGTCTCTACTATTTCAACCAGTAGAAGTATCCTTTAAAATATATTATACATAAAAACATGGTCTATTTAATAAATGGACATTTAATTCAGTTTGATAATAAAGTTTAGACAGTATGATCTTATACAAACATTACATTTACTGACCGTGTTCAATAATCTCAACTAGTGCTTTCAGATGTGGTAGAATAGCACAGCCCATAAGGATGGCAATCTGTTGTACAATCTTGATGCCTGTATGTCTAGCCTGCCACGACTTCTTGCTCTTACAAACAGCCTTAAGGAAAGGTAACAATGATGGGATACCAAGAGCAGAGGCTACGACGGCGAAGGCTCTGGCTGTTGTGTTACGAACATACTCATCCATGTTGTCTATGTCGGGTCTCATTGTAGAGATCATGGTTGCCAATCCTGCTGCCTGTATAAGAAGATGCACATTAAATAACATCAGATAAAAAAATGTCTAACGTCTAGCTGCAAATCTTTGTATAAAATGTCAAAAAGTATCATTACTTGCAACACAGCTGTTTTGATTTTTTAATTACTATGCACATTAATTTGACTTTTATTGTTAGTGTTCAGCATATTTTAAACATGAACAAGTGTTTTATAAATGGATGTCTGTCATCATGTTGTCATTATTTGCATTTCCCCAACAGATAAAAATTACTTCTAAATAACCAAGAGGACTATCTGAACCATGCATTTAATTTACAATACTTCTATAACACTGTCACAGTGTAATTAATGTCTTGCCATAGTCCCAAATCAATAAAGAACCAGTCTGTTGGCCAGTTTATATACATGTACCACATCTGAACTAAACCTTCCAGCATAAACAATTTACCTTGGCCAAGTTTGATATGATCTCTCGACCTTCAACACGAGCATAATAATCTTCATCGATTAGCAGTGGCTCGATAACGACCAGGATCTTGTGCACGTACGGACGAACCAGATCGTCTAATTTGTACAGTATACGATCAATAACTTTCACCAACAGATGCCGCTCCTGGTCTTCCAGATTTGGCGACATCAGCAATGGCAAAATCTGGTTGAAAAGTGGGCCAGCGCCAAACTCACGCGACTTATCTGTTATCTGACGGAGGGCAGCCTAACGAAATAGAGACAAAAAACAAACTGCTAACTGTGGAATCAGTAACTGAGCATAGATAAATTCTACTAAATATCAAATAACAACTTAGACACCTAACTATATATAACAGTATCAGCAAGGTATTATGACAGAACAACAGTACATACCTTTCTCATAGGAGGTGTGCCATTTTTTATTTTCAGCAGTAGTTTCATGATTTTGCGTTCTTTCTGTTCTTCTGGAGTAAGAGTCTCTTCGTCAACATCCACCTGTACAGAATAACCAATTTTCATATTAAAATGCATAAACCGATCCTAAAAACACTTCGATATCAGAATATTTAATAGATTTACGATGATACATTAATTTTAATAAAACATATCAGGTATATCCTGACATATCTTATTCAGTTACTCACCAATAGTTTGTCGAAGTATTGCATGTCGTCGGGCTTCATCATAGGCAAGTTGCCTTTAGGCTGTAGATCAACTATCTGCACCTTACTGTCGGGAGTCTGCATCCTAAAGCCCATAGGAGTGCCAGCCATTGGAGTGGGTGTAGCGACCAGTTTACGAGCTGGGGTACGTATTGGGACATATCCAGCAGGTGGTTGAAGTATCTGAAAATAACATTATACATGACATAAGTATAAATAATCCAGGAAAAATTATGCCATACTCATTTAACCAGCATTGACAGTTAACTACCTGACTATAACACTAAGATATATGTATCCTTAAACACACTTTAATCTAAATCTAATCTAAGAAGCACACCTTGAAACCCGGTGGCAGCATCGCATCTAGGTCATCATCACTCAGGGGCCTGTTACGCTCATCTAGTTCCTTCTGTAAAGTCCATGCCTGCATCTGTTCTGGCGTCATACTTATTAGGTGACCAGGTGTCGGTGTTGCCATAGCCATGGCTTTCTGTCCTATAGGTGTTGTATCTGATGGTGTGAATCCTCCAGGGGTCATACCTTAGAAAACAGACGTATTCAATTAAAATAACAAATAAATTTAAATAAGCACAAAGTATAAAATAGGAAACTGCTTATGCTAATGCCCATAAAAAAAGCAACACAAGCACATATGTCAAATCTAACTTACTAGAAGATTGACTGAACATTTTTAGGTGACGCTAAAACAGATTTGCTCTCATTATTGTTTTGAAGAAGATACTCACTTGGAGTCATGCCACCTGGCGTAGAACCACCTCCTCCAGGTGTCATAGAAGGTGTCATGGCACTTGGTGTCATGGATGGTGTCAATCCTCCTGGTGTAACATTAGCAGGTGTCTCATCCCACCGAGAACGTCTTTTACTAGCACCAGGTGTTGGCGTCTCTTGAATGAGATCTGTTCCACCACGATCAGTTTTTGGTGTCTCTGCCCAGCCACTGCCATGGCCTGGGGTCTCTGGAATCAGAAACATCTCTTGTTACAAAGCTGTACAGATATAGTAAAATACTTGTCAGTTAACACTAGTGCAATAGCACCAATGATCTCGTCAAAAAGTCAGAACTTTTTCAGGGAATAATTTCCTAACTCTTTCACTGACTTAAAAAAATATGGATGTTAAAGACCCACAGGGTATTTTGAGTTCATCGTTCTGTACTGCTCCCTTGTAAGTGAGGGAAAAGGTGGTATCAGTCACCGAATGGAAGGAACCACAGTTTTGTGTGTTATCTCTGTCATGATCATAGATCATGAAACAAAACAAAAAAATCCAAATCATATACAGGGTTGAGACGTCAAATGTGAACACAAAATAAATACCTTTGCTGAAAACAAAATGATTAATTATTAAATATTTATACGATTATTTAATACATTTCAGAAGAGAAAATTCTACCAGGGAAATATCACAATAATAAAACTAGTACTTGACAAAATAAGATTCTAGTGTGAATTGTTCAGACAATATTGAAAATTATCTTACCTTAAGTGACAGATCGAATAGTTAAAAGAATGTTACTGAAGCTCTTTAAATTAAAACAATTCAGTATTAACACCTGGCATAATCCTTGTAAAAAAAATCAAGTAGGCCGATAGTTGTACTCCTGTACAGCAAAGAGCATACATTACCTCTTTCTGTTTTAGGTGTTTCATCCCATCTGTTTTTTCTAGCACTTGGTGTAGCTTGTGCACCAGGAGTCTCACGTCCAGGTGTCGCAGCTCCGGGTGTGGCATGACCTGGTGTGGCCTCCCACTGTCGTTGAGTACCTGGAGTGGCACCAGGTGTCTCTGCTCCCTTGGCACGCCCTGGCGTCTCATCCCACAGTGTATTCGATGGTGTGGCTGATTCGGCAGCATCCCACGATGACTTCTTCATCTTGGATGGAGTATCTTCTGCTGTTTGATCCCAACGACGTCGTTTCTTTGCCTGTGCCGCTGCGGTTGACTGTGAACCGTTGACCACCTTTTTCAGTGTACCTTCTTTTGCTTTCTCCTGAAGCTGTCCCTCATATTCACGCTGTACACAATTACAAACAAAAATCAGTTCAGTTAGTTATCTGCTAATATGTGAGAAAGCTGGGGTCAACAAATTATTTCCTGAAAATTCCATTAAATAAAACAATGATGTGTTCACATGCTCTTTATTAAATGACGATGAGATGCATGCAAGGATTTCACAATATTTAAACCATGCTGTATTAAAAAATTACTTCTCAACAATGTTCTGTTCAAAAGAGTTTCTCGTTTATACTGATTTGTTTTTTTTAAACATTTTGTTCTGAAACAGACCTGCTCTGCGCGCAGCCTATTCTCAAGCATAACTGTTGCAACACTCCTCAGATCACCAGGTGTTTCAGAACCTGCAACGACAAGCAGAGAGCGTCACGACGACAAGTCGTGACAACAACAGAACACATTAATATCACTTAGAACAAATGCAATTTAATATAGCCATAGTGTATAGAAAGGATTGGCTGAGAGTGAACTGCTAAACTGGCTAGATGTAATACCTATATCGATACTCTTATAAAATACAGATCAAGCTGTTTGACGATTTGGAAATATACGAATCACAGCCAGACAGTGTAACAAGCCACAAAACATATATATATATATATATATATAATGTGTGCTAGATTCATAACATAGTTGTGATGTACTGACAGTCCAATCATCCTGCTAACATTCAGATTTGTAATGTACGGGTTAATCAAACGTCAGAACATCAGTCTTATGTTTTTGTGGTATGCTGCCTCCGCACAAACTGGCCATAAAAACAACCACAGCTCAACACGCGCTGGTTAATGTGAATACTTGAAACAATGGCAACGGTGTCGAGGAAAGCACACCATCGTGAATGTAACACACACTTCCCAGCCATGTCCAGAGAAGATAAGAGCAAGCCTTAGATTATGGTGTTTCGATATTTACTTATCAGAATCAATCAGGGCTAGAAATTACCCAATGGCAGCAGTAATAGCTACCCAGCCCGGATATCTGCTAGCAGGCTTATAAAGGCCACAATCGGCAAATTCCGTAAATAGCCCTAAGCCAATTTGTGTCAACCATGGTTAATCCAGATGAACATACAATTTGAGAACACAAGATAACAGACAATCCGGGTAGTCTATTCTGCTACCCATGGCTAATCAGACCATCTAATTTCTAGCCCCGTATATACGTACTGTGGCCAGGATCCTACTGCCATCAAACTTCAGCATCTTATAACAGAGATGAATGACCTAGAAATTAATCTGAGATGAGTAATGATTTTGGCTACCACAGTTCGCCCACATGTTAAGACCCCGATGATGGCAAACATTACAACATTTACCTCTGCCTGATAAATTAGTCAGATCGTTTACAAACAAACATATGCTTAATGCTAGCAAAGATCATTGCAATAAATGTTTAAAACAGTTATCAATTCAAAAACAGATCTAACTGCTGCTGCAGTGTGATTTGCTACTCTGACGATTAGTCTTCTCAGTAGAACTCAAATAGATATGAAATTATTTACACTGATTTTTAGATTATGTTCGACCAGTGATCATGTCCCCTCCTACTATAAGTGCAGAGGTTCGCTGTGAGGGAGAAAAATTGGCTGCGATTAGTACCGGTTTTGACTAAATACCACGCTGTATAACACACTGATAGAGGCATTAACACAGTCTAGTATTTATTGTAGCAGGGCCTTAACATCACCATATTAATATCATCTAAAATTCATGAACAGTTACAATGCACTTAACAGTGAAGCGGCAAAATACATTTAAAGTACGGATCCCACACAATGTCCACGTTAAATTCAGATACAATTTTCTAAGAAAGGGCAGGTGACCTT
The DNA here is from genome assembly GCA_025642065.1 of Paralvinella palmiformis. Lineage (NCBI taxonomy): Eukaryota > Metazoa > Annelida > Polychaeta > Terebellida > Alvinellidae > Paralvinella > Paralvinella palmiformis. The sequence goes on along the minus strand of JAODUP010000757.1, from coordinate 11,803 downwards.
TTCACTTAAAATTTTCAACATCACGACATGACGAACATAGCAAAAAACATTCATATGCTTATTTATTTAGCATCAGAGATAAATAAAAAGAGACAACTTGTACATTCAAAATGCAAATATAACATATGCAGAACACAGTAAAGCCAGTTAAAGAGACTTAAAAGAAATTATCTTCATTCTAACCTAACTGAGAAAAGTTATAACTTTGGTTAGCTAGGGAAGTTTAACTGGCTTTCTTGCTTTGCACAGACTGAACATTGATAGCCCACACCCAAATTAAACTACACTGAATTATCACGGTGCATTAAAATCTTAATTTGCTCAAATTAACAGATATTTGTAGCTACCTGCAAAAGCATCATGACGAGCTGGTGATATGACGAGTTGTCGGCGCCTGGCTCGATATTCATCTTCTTTCTGAGCTATGGTCTTCTGTCGGTGTTCAGCCATAGGATCATAATCCTGTAGATGACAGAAAAGAAAGTTATTATGGAGCTTTAGAACATTTGGTAAATCACAATTACTGAAGTGAAAATGTACATGGTGAAGGAAATTGTGTGGTAATTGCTGTTAAGTAAAATTAACTGTCCTTAGCAAACAGGATTTCAGCACAATGTATTTAGAATTTATGGCCTTCTCTTCATGAACAACTTTAAAGATAACAGATGCAATTATAATTAAGGACATTATAAAATTATTTAAAACCATCAATTTGATTTCATTTATTTATTGCAGTGATTATTACATATTTTGACTGAAATTTATTTCTATTTTCTTTTGATTCCTATGGAAGAGACACTACTCTCTTACACTTACTCATATTATATATAGTCATAATGATTATTTTTTTAACATTGCCTTGTTAACCTATATGACTCTAAGTATCTAAATAATATGGTAGCCTCTGGGGTGGTCTAGTTAAAAAAATAGAACTTACTGCTGCCATACTCAATATGAAGCATTTGTAAATATTTCACAGCCTTTGTGCACAACTATAATACTGATGTGTCTTTATTATATATAGCCGTTAAGCTTATATGATGGTCATAATTATCTGTCAAAACAGTAACAGCTTTTAATTTTAACGTTAAGCATAAGCTCAAGTTTATTGCTACCAGCTGAACTCCTTTAAAATTTGTTTGGCATTGCTATTGAAGTGACGCATTTAGCAATATGACAACTTGCAAAACTGCTTTCTACAATAAAGCCAACCTTAAAATAATACATTTTAATATAATACAATTCAAAGTATCTGTTTTAAGAGAATGGAATAAACACTGTAAATAACCCTGGTAAAATACTTGCCAACTGTAACTAACTCAGAAACAAAAAGCATATTTAAAACATGTGTAACATAAATTCAGAATCTGGAATGAGTTTTTTAGCCTAAAGATTGGTCATACCTATGATGTATGACAAATGGGGGACTCTTAAAGCCAACTTTCCTACACAGGCCATTTATATTAACGTTGCCCCCTTGCAAGTCAAAATCCAGTTTGGGCAAGTGAAAATAACCCCTCACTGCCACCTAACTACTACACTAGTGTTATGTTTAACAGCCAATCGTGGAGCGAGATTAGGCAACATTGTGGCACTGTTGTCTTGGGGCCATAGCTTTAAAAAAGTACTCACTTTGTGTAGTGGGTCAGTGACAGTAAGATGGTACATGGCTATTAGGCTTGGGATGGTTTGGCTTTACAGCCACTAATAATAGAGTGCAAACTATTGCCATCAAGTGAGAATGCAAACAAACAGTGCAAAATATGAAATATGAAGGCTCTAAATGAGTTTGATCATTACTCTATCTTGACAAATAGAATTTCCGGGCCTAGTATACACAGACAATGATATGTTATGTACAATTTGCATAGGTCATAATATATGATCAGACTTCAATAAAAACATAAATTTGTTTTACATCCTATATGTGCATAAATACTGGTTAATTTTATAAAACAATTTGCAATAAAAATGGTGCAAAAAATAAGGGCAAGTGAACTTTGGGGCCTACTTGTCCTATGGGCAAGTGCCAAAAAAGTAATGCCCTATAATTTGGATCTGAATCCTAACTTGGAGTTTTGCAGCACAATTTTCTAAGTACCAATGCAATATCAGAATGCTTTATTTTATAAATATTACAATATTATAACAAAATATACCCAGAATTTATCATTATTAACAATTGTTAGGGCAGACCCAGCCTTTCTGATCAGAAATAAATGACATGATTGCAATACAAATTTGCAATTAACACAAAGTATGATGCCACTTCTAACACCCTGACACTACCAATACACATATAATGAGACAGAGAAGCAAAATTCAGGCTCAGTTTTGTTTTGTATTTTTCACCTACAGCCACAAAACCATAATAACACGTGATAATAGTAAACTGTCATGACCATGCCAAGCCTAATTCAGGTATTTTTCTTCAATAACAAAGCCATTCATATTTCAACAGTAACAATTATTACATATACTGATATAAGATATGTTTTAATCTATACAGAGGCATGCATTTAAATTTAAAAAGGGATTGGTACATTACCACTATAATTAACAAAGCTATTTACATGGTAATTAATATGTCACAGCAATAACACATTGTGTGGAAATTAACAGAAAATAAAACACTAGAGACCATTCACAAGCTGATCCAAACAGTTCTGACACAGCAGTTTTTGACCTACAGCATCTTATATAATAAAGTTTGTTTCATGCTAAATATTTTATGTATTTATACAGCTCATCAGTATAAAACATACACAACCCATACAGGTGAGAATAATATTATTCTACCACCATGGTTAACTTTCAGCAAGGTTCCACTTTTTTCAGTGTAGTGTTGCTCAATATCACACTTTTGCAACAGGTATTTCATGGATGCCAAATATCATGATCTTTTCGATTCTTGTCCGTTTTACGAAAACTTACCTTGTCATCATTTGCCAAATCCTTTAGATAATTTAACGGTGCTGTGTATGTGGACTTCTTCCCATACACTGTTGGATATTCATCTTCCTAAAACAAAAAATAATGAAAAGAGTTTGACAGTTTCCAAGAAACAAACTAATTTAGAAAGAGAAAACAATAAGCAATAATTTAAAATTCCATTTTTTAAAGCAGAAAAGTAATTACACAAAAACATTTCATCAAGTAATCTACATGAATTTAATAAAAGAAAGCCTGGGATTAAACTAATAGGATTCAAACATCAGGTGCACCCACTTACATCAGCATCAGGCTCATCTGTAGCAGCAATAGATGTGACATATCCAGCAAATTTCTCTGACTTTCCATCATAAATATCAAGATCATAATGTCCTCCTTCTCCTAGAGCAACGCGATTCTGTTCAGTTGGTGCTACGGGATCCCGTTTCTTTGCCTGGATTTCGAGGACTTTTGCCTCAATTTCTGCAAAACAGGTAAATGGTAACACACCTAATTAATGTAATCAGTTACCCCAATAACTATCTCGTAATAATAAATGTATCATGGATGACTGCCAATGAATTATTTTATGTTCAATTCATACAATGCTGTTGGAATCCATGGGCAGAAAACCATTTTATTAGCCTAACGGGCCTCTGAATTTGTAAAATTTATGATCCACCAGCCCAATATATTTTTCACTAGCCACACCTCCCCCCAATATTCTGTTATGGCATATGCATCTGATAATGAGTACTTTGAGAAATCATGTAGGAATAGTTTTAACCAAAATAACAGATGATTCAGCTGCTGAAGCTCACATGATCACTCAATGTTGGAAGTTTTGCAGTCACTTTTGTGCACAAGGTAGGCTAAATGGGCAGAGCGACCTCCAAAAAGTAAAAGATGAAACAACCTTCAGACATGCCCATGGCAAGTACTGAACACAGGTGGGTGAATCTGTGACCAACTGCATTACCAGTTAGACCATGACCACTCAGTCTGGGGGTTGGGGTGATTGTAATCAATAATCGATTACATGATCTCAAGTAAACATAATCACCATTTCCAGATGCAATGTAATCAATTACAGTGTAAATGTAATCAGCGATTACTTTCATGATTGCACAAGGTGTGTGATTATTTACCATGTTATATCATGCCAGATATATGGTTTTGTATGTAAGGCAAAAGATAAAAATAAAACTGATTTACCCATTGATGGACTGCTGTCATACACATGATGATTTGTCAGTTTATTTGATCTAAGAACATGAAAGGAAACTGCGTTGAAACATTGCTTTAGATGTTGCTGCTATATAAAGAGGTAGTTCAGATTAAATTGTGTTGTTTTCACAAGCTAGTTACACAACCAGCAATCATGCATTGCTTCTTTGGGACACTGTTGTTTTAACGCCAGCTGCAAATGATCCTGATTGGCCAGCAGTTGAATGACAAGCAGCTAATTAAATTAACGCATGCGATAGTGAACATAAACAAGGCTACAACTTGGCCCCCAATCGACATACAGGGTGACAAATGTGGGCATTAGATGGAGATCAAAGGTCAAAGTACAGAGGTGGCTGAGGTTTAAAAGAAAAATATAATTTAAAGCATAGCAATAGTTTAAGACTGTGAAAAAGTGGTCCATTTAAGAGATGGTCAGAGTTGTGGGTTTGAATATATTCTAATTATTCTATTTATTATATAGACCTTACCTATAGTCACACCAAGCATGGTGCATTTCATTACTAAATATATATTCAAACAAATTCCCTTGATATTGTTTGCTGTTTGCACTAATCTCAGTTATCTCTATAAATGCCTGTGCATTCATGACAAATGCATAGTGAGCTCTGCTAGTCTAGTGGTTAAGAACCTGGCATACCAGAAAGTGTGTCTAGTTCTTACAAAGCAACATTTAAACATTGTAGCACATTTATATCGGTATTATACATGTAACTGAGTAAATATTGATGAAGAATCACATTCCTGTTTGTGTTTTATACATTGTAATCATGATTACTTTACCATGTAATCGATTCAAAATTAATGTAATCATGGTATTCTCAATTAATCGTAAACCTTTGGTCCTGTAATTGCCCCAATCCTGGTATGATGTGTGAAGGATTAATTCCAACTCAAACCATTTCTTTTAAAGGATCTGAATGATTGTCTGACCTAGTAGTTAATATTAAAGTATTGTCAGCTGTTATTAACATTTTCACTTTCTTTGACTGAGTTGGTGATACGTAGATGTGCCATATACAATGCCATATAAAGCACTGGCCTTATATGTATGACATGTAGAACATTATCCATTCATAGTTTTTATAGTTCATCTGTGGAAATGAATCGCTCCAATGTGTGATAAACCTATGTTTTACTGGATGATATCATAATTGTTGCCATCAAACGTGCATCTTTTACATTTGTTGGCACACTACTAATAGACCCATTCAAAATGGATGCCTACTGTTGCTTAGAAGATCCAACTGTGCTAGTATAACATTAGGGTTTATTATCTATAACCATAATATATACACAGACACACACTATGTATCACATCCTCATTCTACATAGAAAATTACAGGGTTGTAGCCAGGCATCATTGTATGAAAATTAATAGTATCCTGGATTGTCATCTGTTATAGCAATATTTCAAGTTTCAAACAGTTCATAATAACTGAAAAATGTGTGTGAAATCTTACTTGAGCCTTTTAATTGCTAGATTGTTGGAAGCTTCCCACAAATGGATGACATAAAAGATCGCAGATGTCACAAGCAAATTAATATTCCTAAAATAACACCTGAATTACAGTTCTCCTCAAATATCGTACTACCAACAAGTGCAATTTACTGTAAAAAAACACTCCACACTCATTTTCAGCCACATACCTTTATGTTCATACTGAAACTCTAGACAGGGTAGAGAATTTCTGTGCATATATTTCCACCGTGAAGAACTGCAAAATATCTTATATTTGTGGCAACCAAAACAAATGCAGGACCACCACATATTTTGCTTCAAAATGGCAGTAACATAGTCATGCAGCATTTTTAATACTAGCCTGAAGGCAGAACAAACTAGTCCCAAGTGACAGGCCTCCCACTTTTTCCAGCCCTAGGAAATCTTATGTCAAACTAATTCTACTTCAGTGTTCTTGACTGCAGTGAGTTTAATAATTGTCAGCAACATTAATCAAAGTGTATTAGTTATTTTAGTTACAGCTAAATAAACTAAGCTGCTATTCTTTCCATATTATGGCTAATTATTAAGGCGATTGATTGCAGGAACCAGGCCTTGACATTAACGGTTGTCCGCCTGTCTGGGACAACCAAACTACGTAATCGGACAAGTAAAACCACACCCCCCGTGTGAAGTCATATTTTCGATTGTTCTTGAATCATTGTTAATAACCACAATTATCCAACATGTGTCTACCCCAATACAAAACAAATTCAAAATTTCGGACAAGTGATTTCCCCCCCCCCAACAAGTAAAAATGAAGTGTGACTTGTCCGACATGACAAGTGGCAAAAAAGGTTTATGTCAAGCCCTGGGAATTTCAATGTTTTTTGTCAGAAATCCTAGTTTGTTTCATCATTATTTCTTTTGGTGTGTTTGCTTTTAATTTCTATTTCCCACTACAGGTCAGGGAGATGAGGAGCTTTCCAGAAAAGAACCCTCCTAAGTGCAGGGTTGGGTTTACATACATCCATATGTAATGCCTTCATATGGATGGTGTCATCTGATCATGTGGCAATTGATAACTTAATCACTGTCATCCACTGCACTTGGGTCTGCCCACAAAATAATTCATAAATTCCCGAAATAAGATTTGAAATGGCTATTAATACCAATTTCAAACCATAAAAGGGTTACAGAATCTAACATAGGAATAGATATCCATTTAATGACCAGCATATAGGTGTTGCTGCTGATGGAAAAAATGTCAAGTGTCATTTAGCTTGGCAACATGATGGCATCACTGTTAGCCATACTGCCACAATTCATTAGCCCAAAATGGTTTAAAACAATTGTACTGCATAATCTACAAGAAAATAAACCAGAGCCTCAACTGATACTCCTAAATTATGTGACATTGTGGCTGTTCTGAAATGGAGAAAATACACGAGAAAGTGGCTCAACAAAATCATATTGTCCCACACTTCTCCATTCCAAAACTAATATACACAGATAACTGTTACTCTTCAGAATACATCAGCTATGGATCCCAGTTACTGCATTACGGCAGAACCAGACTGTACCAGAATCAGGGTAACTTTATTTTATAATAAAAAACCATAAATATTAAAGAGAAATGTTTCTTGCTTTTATATGGGAAATCTCCATCTTGGAATAGTTGATGCCTTTATGCAACGGAAAATGGTGTTTATAAGTATTTCCCTTTTTGAAATGTAGAATGCAGCATTTGAAACTCGGTATCCCTGCATCTGCAATAAATTTAGTTAGACAAGATAACTGCCTTTATAAATGTGTTTATTATATGGCAATATCTATAGCTAAGTGAAGGCTGGATACTCTGGCTAAAAGTGTTTAGATGGCACGCAAGGTTGACATTTACGTGAAGCCATGGCATAGCGAATTTGTAAAAGTGAATCAATTGTTGGTGTGTCAAATAGGTCCAAACATGAATGGTAACTGGGTTCAGGGGATTTTGGGTGTTTGCTGATGGAGTGGCAAAGCTTCCCAAGTTGTGACAGTCGTAGGTATCTAATCCAGATGGTCCAATCACCAGTGTAACTGCAAACGGCTGATACACCAACTAACATGACAGTCACAGTGCTGCAACACAGTTCACTTGTTCATCACTTCATCATGTGGTCAGCAGGCTGACCAACACACCAAATAAGTCAGAATTAAAATGTGAAACTGGGCAAGCCTGACAGTGTCTAAGCCGTATGCAGTAGAACGGTTTCAGGAAATCGGCCAATATATTTAGATCTAGTTCTAGATACAATACAGAGTATTACAGACAGTCACAATAGCCGGTATTCACCACACTTCTATTGGCATGGACCGTGATTGGCTGATTTGTACGACCAGGAGCGAATTTAAATTCTAAAGCAAAAAATTTAAGCGCTGTTTTTATAAGAATAAGCGTTTATCTCACATTTATTATAAACATTAGAGTCTAAATCCAATGTGATTGTCTGCACACGATCAAGATTTGTCGCAGTTCGCGTTAAGAATCAATACAGAAAACGGAACGAACAAGAAATGTTATTTGTCACGCTTAAAACAATTGTATTTGGTAAATAAAATACATTTAGTATGTGCTATGTATCGACGGTAACACAAATATTTCATAATTATGTGCATGAAATAAGAATAGGGGGAGAAAATATACGATTGAAGCACAAGCCTTTACCTTCGTGAGTAGTGGCAGCCATTTTATTAGTTTCTAATTCTATCCCACAATGCACTAGAACTACGTAATATGCCGAAAATGGCCGAGTCGCAAGAAAGACGATTAATGACGAAAACAATGCAATTCGCCATTACAAAACATTGCAATATCATACATTTATTAATTTCATTAATTTGGTACCATTCTTATTTGCCTACTTTAGTTCGCTACTTGTTAATTTATTATGAAATAAACAGCTGTCGCTTACATGTCATAGATGTGACCATTATGATTGTGTGCTAATAATGAAAGGCCATATGGTATGTTGATTTGGTTACAAGTGTTAAGTCTATATGTGCCCATCAGGATATTTCATTTCTTAAATATATCATAGATAAGAAATACACCAGACAATGTCGATTTAAGATGACAAAGAGTTTTACCGATGATGGAGTGGTTGATAGTGTACGACAGATGTTATATTTGAATGACTCGGTGATAATTAACATGTCTTTTTAGATTCTGGTTCATCTTACTTAATCTAGTCTTTGTTATCTTAAGCCACGTATTGTTTTTACTGGTCATTTATTATGTTTATGTTATGATTCAAACTGTGATATATTTTATGATTTAGTATGGATCATTTTATTACTCCCCTTTTGGGAGCTGATTAACAATATAAAAATAAGTAAAATAAAAACGCTTAAACCCGATGGAACTTCAAAGTCTGAGATGGGACCTAAAATGCAGTCTGGCATGAATATAGATTAGGAAACTTTTCTTGACATTCCACAAGTATGTTACATATATAAATAACTCGGTGTTTTAAAACTAAAGATCGTGTATTTCACTAGCAATTAAACCATATCTAGTCGTAGATACCCATGCATGGACGACAAATGGGCCTTTTATGGTTGTTTTGCTAATGCGTGCCAATATTTGGTACCGCATAGTAATATAATATATAAATAATAGTCATTTAATAGTTAATCACTTTATGGCAACATTTGAAGTCGCTAAACCCATAAAATGTCAACGTTATGACGTGGAAGACAATTCCAAGACAACGTTTTAGCATTTTATTTCCAGATGGCAGCACCTTCGTTGAGATTAATCTCGACATGAATGGACGAATTTATTCGGCAAACAAATATAAACTGTTAAAAAATTAATAAATGCTAAACACAAAATGGCATGAAACGTTCATTTATATAAGGCGCGCGCGCACACACGCGCACGTACACACATCATAAGTTTTACTATTTAGAAATCCTTGGAATTAAGGATTGAAAGTAACCGATACAGTACAATTTTAATCTAAAGGGATTCCCTATATGGAAAACTCGAGGTTCAGACAGGTTAAAACTAACGCCTTGTATAAAGAAGGCCCCATTTAAAAGTATATTATTTTCCATATTTGATAGTAATTCTGGAGACATTATTACATGGAAACTGTGATCTTTCCATACAATCATTCGAGCGATGCAGAAATAATTAAAAGGGTACCAGTAACCTGCATGTTCCCAAATTTCTGTCCGATGCACTTTAGTGTTGTGTGGTATTTGGTACAGGGATAATAAATCTGCGCTGTTTAGCGTTATGATGATTATGATAAAGTTTGCGATTCGTGTAAATCCGATGAGATTTGGAGGCCCGAGGTATATGATGTTCCAAGGGAATCGGCATTTGAAACGATATTCGCCTTTTAAGCGGATGTTCCGCATGGCATAAATCCAGGTATTTTCTGTCTTTAACACGAGGTTTTACAGATCACTACTACAAAGTACTCTTGTCCAACTTTATATGGCTATTAAAGTACGATTGTAGAGTAGTCATGAACTAAGGAAACCAGGCTTTTGTTAGGCTACAAGTAAAACTTAACCGCGATTTAGAATCGTCACGTCAACTAGTCGTGTTTTATATAGATCACTTATAGTTGTTTCTGGAGCGGGCCTTTGCGGAATTCTCACGATTTGGATGAGATTGGCATAAAAATAGGAATCTCTTGACGCTCACCCCATAGTTCTATGAATGTGATGCGTATGAATGTTACCTTTCTTGGAGTACTATCTGGGCACCTCCATTGTCTAATAGGCGGCACATTGGACCACAGATCTCTACCACCTGAGTTCGAATCTCGGCATGGGCACATCTGAAGGGTGTTTCATCTTTGACTTCGATTAATTACTTTTGGAGGTCGATCAGCCCATGTAGCCTGCCATGTGCCCAAAGTGGCCGTAAAACATCACCATCTTCTTAGGGTAGACACCGAGGAATGAATGCATGGTTTAAACTAATATAGTCAATGAAAGGCGAGTATATTTGGAATTGGTTTGCAAATGGGCTGAGTCTTGGTTAAGAAAATCATTGGTATGAGTAGATAATTAGAAAACTTAATACTGGATTACGCGGTTAATTGTGGAGAATATTCATTCCCTGCAGTTAAAATGTAATTTTAGCGTTCAATTCCGACATCCGGGCCATGTGGAACAGAGGATTGTGGGTGACCACCCATCTCTTTATATGAAACACTTATCTAATCGAGTCCGTTCTGAACTACAGTTAGATTATTTGGCACTATTTATTGACACACACACACACACACACACACACACACACACACACACACACACACTATGTCGAAATGCTTTATATACAGGTTTCTTTTGGACCACAGAAAATTACTGTTGAATGTAAACTGTGGTGTCAAAATAGTTTATGATATGTATGTAGCAAGTCACCATTGAACCACACGCACGTGTTGTTTGTTGCGAGCTGTGGTATCAAATGGTGTTTTTTACGTGCTTCCGCTTTTTGTACGTAGCCTGCATGTAGCCGCTTTCCTGTGGGCGTGACATATTTGTCGCGTACGAAAAGCGAATTAGCTGGTTCCCACAGGCTGATGAGTAGACCAAACACATGCTTAGGTATACACACACATCTATCAATATGTGGAGGTATGGAACATTTTATTTTTAGATTAATGTATGTATAGTTGTATTTAGGTTTATGGAAGTAGGTTTCGAAGGATGTTTAGATATGTTGATGCTCTGTGCCTGTTGCCTCTTACTATGTACCCTAAAACACACACACACACACAATTTAAAAAAAACATAAAAAACAAATTTACCCCACAAAACACACGGCATATTATGCTGCGGTTAGAAAGTTCCGTTTTCTATGGTTTTGGTGCTATTTTAACCCAGATACAACCCACTAAAGATGGCCGTAGAGATGTTCCAATTGTCGCATATGCATCACGTGCACTGGACGACGTAGAATCTCGTTACTCGCAAACAGAGCGAGAAGCTCTAGCTGTTCGATGGGGAGTGGAACATTTTCACCTGTATCTGTACGGCATAAAGTTTACAGTGGTCACAGACCACAAAGCATTAGTCAGCATATTCTCAAATGTTGTCGCTAAGCCATCTCCTCGCATTGAATGATGGTGTTTACGTCTACAGCAATATACATTTAACACAGTGTTACCCCCCTGT